>CM071141.1:18850000-19450000 GCA_036417725.1 Clanis bilineata
ATCTGTATTTTTTATGTAATAATAATAATAATATTAGCCCTGTAATATTACTGTCCCACTGCTGGGCACGGGCCTCCTCTACTAATGAGAGGGGTTAGGCCTTAGTCTACCACGCTGGCCTAATGCGGGTTGGCAGACTTCACATACCGAAATTCCTGTGAAGAAATTCTCGGGTATGCAGGTTTCCTCACGATGTTTTCCTTCACCGTTATAGCAAGCGATATTTCACAATGAAAATACACTTAACATAGAAAAGTCAGAGGTGTATGCTCCATTTTGGGGTTGGTCTCGAACCTCCGACACTTGTCTCGGCAGTCCATACCATTCCCAACTGAGCTATCGCTGCTTATATTATATATTTTTTATGTATGTTACGCGATATCTCCGTCAAATGTGGACCGATTTTCAAAATTATTTTTGTGTTCAATAGAGCTTATTCGAAGGGTGGTCCCATATAAATGGTCACGATCGGATATTTTTTTCAAGTCGATCTGTTAAGTTTTTAAACTTGTATATTATTAAATGTAAGAGGCACGGTTTAGTTAGATAGCATTGCATGAATGGGCCCGCACGACTACTGTGGTATCGATTTCATAGAAAACCGACATAGTCTGTCATCTTGCTTGAATTCCTAATTCCTTATCTTTCTGTTTGATTAATTTCGTTGCAGAAACAGCGCTGCGTTGTTGGAAACTCGCTGAACTTCATTGCTCCGTGTCGATAAATCAAATCAAATCAAATCAAATCGTTTATTTCAACTAATTTTTCAAGTCATATAGTAATTCAAGTAATTCAATTCAATTCATTACAATCTTAATATAATTCATTAGCCAGTACATGAATCATGTGACAATAAATGCGCGCCATTGTTCATCCTGGCTTACAGAACTTGTATTGGCTTAAGCTCGGCGAAATGTGGGTGTTCTACTTCGCTAGTGCGCCTCTGCCTACCCCTTCGGGGATACAGGCGTGACCTTATGTTAATACATATATAATTCTTCGGATGTGTGTCGGTGGAGAAGCCACTTTCTGAAGTGACCCACTTGTTCGTTTGTCAATCTCTAAAAAAATTAAAAAGTCTGCTAGTGTGGTGATCACTTACCATTTATATTATCATCTGAAATGATGAAATTGTTAATATAAGCGCTATTTTTATACGTTAAGTACGTAGTATCAAAAATTTGATGAAAATATTTGAGCTTCACAGAATTGAATTAGGTATTTGTTTCAAAGTAAATAATTGAATCCGCTTTGTCAATTTTTGAATTTAATTCAGATATTGCCCTTTGTGTCTTATTGGATTTCGGAGCGGTCATTGCTACAAAATCGCGATAAATGTTTATATTGTATACTTATCGTATGTACTAGAATCTAGAAGATTGTGAAACAAGAGTCCAGTGGTCCGATTCCTCACTTTTGTTCCTGCCCTTATGCCACCTTAATTTAGGGCCAGCGCAACACACTTTTTAAGCATGTTGCAGAAAGGATTCGGCTTAGTTTTTATGATCGGTTGCCTGTCTGACGTCAACCCCCTTCTGAGAGATCTAGTCCCGAGAAAATTAATTTAGAAAATTCGCTTTACTCGACCTGGGAATTGAACCCATAACCTCCCGGACCACAGCCTATATGTGGTGCCACTAGACCAAGGAGGCGACTAAATTCCGATTGATGACGAAGATGGCCTGATTCCCCACTGCAACAAATTTTCAAATAATTCCGATCTGGATGCTGTGGGACCGTAAGTTTGTCGTAATTCTTGTAATATAACCAAAGACATTCAACAGTATAAAGAAGAGACAACAGCACAAAACTTGTTATCCAAAAGTTATGACCTAGTGGTCATAAGTCGCTCAGTTTATTTGAAATATACGAGCGCCAGGTCGGCCAGCGTAATAATATTGAGAAAATAAACTTATCTTACGTGATTCACACCATTCACAAAACATTCTAGGGTGTAAATTGTAATAATCGCTCTGGCATTGTAATAAATGGTTGATGGCGGTACTGAAGTTTGAGATAATTTTTTTGTATGGAAACTTGCTTGATAGCCCCTATAGTTAGTAATATTAAATCTCTTTGAATATAATGAATTCAGATACACCCAGCATCCAACGTAAATTATCAAATAGGAACTAACTGCGATATCAACAAAATACGCCTTCTGAAAAATAAAAGCAAAAACTCCTTCCTACAAATTAACAAACGGGTTTCAAAATTACCTTTGATCATAGAGGTAAATCTAAATAGATGACTCAATAACCCATATTTTTATAACTAGCAGTAGTAGTACGTCAGGAATCGAACTGTCAGACGTCGAGACTGCCGTCTCCTTGGTCTACAATCTACATACATAAGCTGACACCTGTATCCCCGAAGGGGTAGGCAGAGGCGCAGTAGCGAACTAGAGTACCCACATTGCGCCGAGCTTATTTTCGTCCCAAATGTGATAAGGGGGCCTATCGCCATATCCGGCATAAAGACTCCGGATTAATACTGAATTAAAAACCCAGTATTTTTTTACCCAACCCGGGGATCGAAACAGAGACTTCAGGATGATGGTCATACTGCAATACCACTACGCCACCGAGGCCCCTTAGTCTAGTAGTAACATAGACTATGGACCAGGAAGGCCTGGGTTCAAATTCTAACTCGGGTAAAGCGATTTTCAACACGTTGTACCTAAGCCTGGATCCCTCAGAGGGGCGTAGGGTTGACGCAATACAGTATGTCAAGAGGAAGAATGCATGCGGCTGGTTTTTACGGCTGCATCTATTTATACCTAAGTCTGTGCCTTTAATATAATAAAGTTGTGGTGAATAATTCACAAATGGAACTTGGGGGACATTAAAAAGTTCAGTAAAGTTGTCAAGTGGTCGCCGAGTGGCTTGGAATTTGAACCCGTAGAACGGAACAGCGCTGCGGTTGGACAAATCATTGTTTTACACGGTTTTGTCGGCGCGGATTGTTTACGAGTTTTGTTTGACTGTCGTGGATATTTGCGGAGAGTTTTCTGTCAGGCGCTTTATTTATCTTGAGTTACATGCCAAAGATACTATGGATGTAATTTGGAGCCTTCGTAGGCAAGTAAAAATCCTTCTACCCACCTCTTCATTGTGCTTTATCTCTTGCTATTCACTAAAGGAAAACATCGCGAGGGAACCCCAAAATTTTGTGCACAAAAATTTTGAAGATTTCTTTTTATAACAGAGTCTGGCAAACGAACAGATGGGTCACCTGATGGTAAGTGATCTCCACCGCCCATAGACACCCAGGACACAATAAGAATCATGGGTGCGTTGCCAACCTAAAATGAGGGAATGGAAGGGGAGGGAAAAGGGATTAGGAAAGGGAGGGGGAAAATGGGCCACCGGAAATCTCACTCACTGAACGAAACGCGACAGCAAGCTGCCACTTTACGTCGGTTTTCTGTGAGACAGTGGTATCAAACCGGTCGAGCCGACCTATTCGTGCTGTAGACGTAAGTGTCTACAGCGTGGCTCTACCACTCCAACAAGAAGATATGTGGAATCTACCAACCCGCATTAGGCCAGTGTGGTAGACTAAGGCCGTCAGTGGGACACAACATTACGGGGCTAATATAATATTATTATATTACTACCTCTTCGAATATACAGTCAGGATCTTAATGTTAATACCTCTACATAAACTAGTACAAACTACAAACAAAATTAAACGCACGTTTACATGGTACTCATTCTATTCTATTACTAAAGTTAAGGCCGGTGCTAAACAAGTGATGCGATGGTACGTGCATCATTTCCTTCCGGCCGGGCTGCGTGATAGCGTTAAAAGCTCCGAAAAGCGCAGGATACAGTGGTTACGTTACGTTGGGCTAAACATACGGGCTGACATATCGTATGTAATCGCAGCGGACGTTTTGGATGAAAATAGGTTTATAAATCGTATTTTTACGTACATAACGCCTGCAACGTAGAGGCTAAGCAGTGACGAACTAGAGAACTAGAACACCTGCAGCTCACTGAGCTTACTTCAGTTCCAGATGCACCTTTTTCTGCGTCGGTTCCTTAATGCTGAGCATCGTGACCTCATACAATCCGTTGCCAAACTGTGCAGTCATTGACATCTGGACTGCTTGATCGATGCTGGTTTCAGCCGCCTTTTGTATGGCATCCGACTATTTAATTCTAAAGGGTGCTCGACATATGTCAAATCTCAGTTTATTGCCACATCAAAAAAAAAATACATATTCCGGGCTAATACTATGCCGAAAATCCCATATACCATTTTAAGAACGTACCTCTAGATCGAACACGTGACGTCAGAAAGTTAGTCGCACCGCATTTGCAATATAACAATGAAATTGAGGCTAGCATTTTGCTTCTTCCCTCTTCGGATTCGGAGTGTAAAGAAGCATATATGCATGATTTTGGCGACCATTGACTGTTTGTTTGTGGTCGCTAGTTTTTTGAACTGCATTACGCTTACCATTTGATGCAGTGTACCGAGTTCGGATTAAAAAAAAAGTTAAAAAACCATTCGGTGTAAAATTATCTCCCGTATGTCCCGCGCACGTCCAAAGAAGGTCCGTGAATCCGGGAATGGCTTAAATCCAACCGTCATACGGATTACTCGAGTCTTTTGTGAAAAATAATTTTCTCGGACGTGAACAACGCAGAGCACCATTTTCCACCAGTAACTGGATACAGCTTGCAATTCCTACTCGTTCTCAGTACTCTTTTTAATGGCTAGAATTTCGGTGGCTTTTCATTTCAATTTCAGCTTTTCCTTTTTGTGATGTATCACTTATAACTGAGGAACCCATTAAACCTTCCGTTTCCGTTTCATTATCGACAACTAAAACGTACATACATACATAATATCACGCCTGTATCCCATAGGGGTAGGCAGAGACTATGGATTTCCACTTCGCCCGATTCTGACACACTACTTTCGCTTCATCTACTTTCATCAATCTCTTCATACATTCGCGTCGGTTAAGGGTACTTTTTATCTTTTTATCTTTACTTAACTAAAACGTATCCAACCACAAATATGATAGAGGTAGAATATTTGTAGCTATTAATTTTCAGATCGATTATACACAGCCTCCGTGGCACAGCAGGCGTGTAGCCGGCTGTGAAGCGAGAGGCCGCGGGTTCGATTCCCGCATTGAGACAAATGTTTGTGTGGCCCACAGATATTTGTTTCAAGTCTGGGTGTTGTGAGACCGAAAGTCTCTCATAGTCTCTGACACCCACGATACAGGTTGTACCTAGTGTGGGATCAGGACTAGGTGTGTGACTGTTGGGTGTATTTTTTTTCTACCTGCCCTTATCCCACCTTAATGTGGGGACGGCGCAACATACTTCTTCAAGCATGTTGCATAGAGGATTTGCCTTAGTTTTTACGACCGGCCGCCTGCCTGACGTCAACCCCTTATGAGGGGTCCAGTCCCGGGCAAATTAAATTGGAAAATTTGCTTTGCCCTACTTGGGAATCGAACCCAGGACCTCCCGATCTACAGCCCATACATAATGCCAGACCAAGGAGGTGACTATATTGAGGGTGGGAGGGCGTATCTATTTATTTATTTATTTTGCTTAATTTTTTTTGGCGCCTCCTTGGTTTAGTGGCAGCATGCATGGGCTGTGGACCGGGAGGTCCTGGGTTCAGTCCCCAGGTCGGGCAATGTATTTACTTTGCCCGACCTGGGAATTTTAAATTAGAACATTTGTTCTAAATTATTTGCCCGGGACTGGATCCCTCATAGGGGGTTGACGTCAGGCTGGCGGCCGGTCGTAAAAACTGAGCCAAATCCTCTTTGCAACATGCTTGAAAAAGTGTGTTCGCCGATCCCACATTAAGGTGGGATAAGGGCAGATGGAAAGAAAGATATTGCTTAATTTTTTTAGTATCTACAGAAGTACTTTTAATGGAACTTAATTGCATGACGTGTCTTTCTGTGACCCAGCTTCCGGTTTGTAATCTATTTTTAGTCAGTTTTAGCTTGATAAATGTTATCCTCTCGAGCTTTATCCGTACTCGATGCTAGGTTCTGACTTCCGGCTTACATGTTTCTACTTCGCTCGATCTTAAATATTCAATATTAACTCGTGAAAAGTAAGCATGTTAAAATAGCTTTTGCTATTTTAATTATATTGAACGAAAGTTCATCATTATGTAATGTTCTTTTAATAAGGAAGTATATTGGATTGTTGGACGATACTCCATTCAGCTTAATACAGAAAAGATGAAGTGTTTCAAAATAACTTCGAGTATTTGTCACGACAGCGAATGCTATAAAAATAACCGCCAAGTAGTGTTCAAATGCTCGCAACGACATTGAAAAAGATTTCTCGTTGGCAGATACAAATATTTAACTGGATGCACCACAATATTATACGATGTTTGCATGTTCTTTGTTATTTACTGCTTATAACTGATTTATAGTAAGCTTATATATTGTATTTTACTTATCCGATGAGAGGGATCTAGATCTAGTACCAACATCAGTTCGCCTTTGCCTACGCCTACAAGATGCAGGTGTGAGTTTATGTATGTATGTACACCAAGTCGCTTCCAACAGGTCGATCTGGAAATTTTTGGAGGAGGCCTATGTTCAGCAGTCGACGTCCTATGGCTGATGATGATGATGATGTACACCATGCTGTTTCCTGGCCTAAAGTACAAGTAGCGAAGAAGCTAAGCCGGTGAAACCTACAAAGAACGTCAAAGAATCTAATAATTAATCATATCTAGTATCATGTCAGTAATTTTTCGCTAAGGTATTTGATTCTATAGAATTTATTACGTATCATAAGGCATCATTATCATCATCAGCCATAGCACGTCCACTGCGGAACATAGGCCTCCCCCAAAGTGTAAAACTCCATTCATAATATCCTTTTTTCCAAGTTTTCTAAATAGTATAATTAAAAGACTATTTGTAGTTTTACTAAATATATTTGTCAGATCAATTCTCAGTTCAACCTCTCAAGATATCAAAAGTACCAGTATTAACATTTCCAAATAGTTTCTTTTGATATAAAATATGCAACATAAGCTCAACGATAGTGTTAACAAGAATAATTATGTTAACAAAAGATTTCCAGATTGATCTGTATCATAAGGCATACCCGGACAAAAAATAAGAAGGAAAGGCAATAAGATGCCCTAATTTTCAAATAATATCTGAAATCAAGGATGCAATAAATACTTTAAACAAAAGTTAAATAATTAGAATTCAAAACGTATAAGACAGTCATTTCCGATTCCAAAGACAATTCCGTTCTTCAAAAGGAAATTGAATTCACCGGAACCCTGGCCATTGTGTTTTAAATTAAGTTTTAAGACTACCACCGGACTGACTGTTGACTTCTATTATTACGGCTCCTTAAACTTTTATTTCAATAGACTTTAGGTATTTTTATTACGAAGTTAAATTAAAGATGATATCAAAGAAATACGACTTTTACGTGACGATTATGAAGAAAATTATTGTTTTATCAAGTGTTAGGAAATGAGAGATCGAGCTTGTAAATCTAAATTTTTTCGGGTTGCCAAATCTTACTTACTCTTAAATTATTTACGTATTTTATTTTTACACCTAATGGTAAGGGTAGTGCAGTCCCAAAAAGCAGTGACCACCTACAGACCATATTGTTTATTGGTGGTCACCAGAATCATGCCGTGCCGCATAAATGATTCTTGACACTCCGAAGATTAAAGAAGGAAATTAAAGATTAAAGAGGCTGATGCACACCGATGCTCCAATACACGCCCCAACCAACCATCAAGTCATGTCGCATCCTCGAGAGAACTAAATATACACTGGCTGATCCTGGAACGCGATCCACAAAAAAGGTGTGGGTCATTGTGGCCGGTTTTTGTTTATGTATAATGTTTATAAATAGGTGTACAGCAGCGCTTGTTACATACATGTCTCATAATGCCTTATTGCTCTGTGGTGTGCCTCACTGTTCATTCGTCGAAAATCCAGATTTAATCTATTACTAAGTACATCGTGACGAAGTACTAACGAGACTAATATAATATTATAGCTTGCATCACGATCCCAAAACTCTCGTTTACATGCTGACGCAATTACAAGTTTGTATTCTATATTGAGCTCTGAACTCGTGTTATGTAACAAATGTGTAAACAAGATTATATATAACGACAGTCACCCTCTTGTGGACCTGGAGATCTTGGATTTGAGTCCCAGGTTGGGCTACTCCGTTTTTCTAACATGATATGCTTGGAACTGTATCCCCAGAGGTGGTTCACGTCAAGCAAGCAGCCACTTGTTTTAGCTTAGTTTTCAGCTGAATCCTTTCTGCCATGCTTGTAAAAGATACGTCGCGCCGACTCTAATTTTAAGTAGGACAAAGGGCAGGTAGAACAGAAAATCATCCTTCGAAGGCTTATAAAATGGTAAGTAGTTACCAGCGTCATGGCTATCAGAAATGCTAGGAACACAACCAAGCCGCTTATTACTGTACAACAAAAAGAAACACAGATTGGAACATGGCCGCGATATTCAAACCTACCTCAGTTTTGTGCTAAGCAGTGGTAATAACCGGTTAAGCTCATTAATGATGTAAGTTAGCTTAAACGCGATGCGACAAGACGAGATGGTTCACTTGTAGCAATAAGAAAAACACAAAAAAGTATTCAAATAAGAGCATGACTTAAAGACTTCTATGTATTACTAGACAAGCTGAAGGTCGATTCTCTTAGAAACGCCACAACGTTGCGATCGACGACGAGTTCCCGCAGCGCACATCGTTGAGATCGACGGAGCGTTCAACGTTGTTAGCTCTTGGTGAATACCATTTTCCATACATTTATGTCAAACGCCTCGCTAGAGAGAGCTAGATCGCATAAGCGTCGTCATCACGCATAGCGCTAGTGCGTGCGCTTTGTACCTTGCTGAATACAAAAATGAAAACATAGTTGCCGCAACGATGACGCAATGTTGTTTTCACAAATGAAACCTTAGAGAATCGACCTGCTGTTTAGAAGTAAAATTGTGGCACATGATGGCGAGTGTTTGATGTTTTACGGGTAAGGAAACAAACATATTTCTATAGTGAGTTGTGGTCAATTGACGGAAACTTAGTGGGCACATTTTTTGTACCGAACAGCCTGTCTCAAAGACTTCTATGTATTTACTAGACAAGCTGTTTAGAAGTAAAATTGTGGCACATGACTGCGAGTGTTTGACGTTTCACAGCTAAGGAAAAGAGCAGATTTCTATAGTGAGTTAAGGTCGATTAACAGAAATTTAGTGCGTACATTGTATGTATTTTCCGATTTCGCCTGACGAGGTCCTCGGTTGTCTCCGTCGCATGAAGAATCGGAAAGCGGTGGGGCCCGATAACATCCCTATCGAGGCGTGGAAAACGATGGGCTATTATGGTGTGGAGCTTCTTGCCGCCTTGTTCAACCGCATACTGAACACCAAGAAAATGCCTGACCCTTGGCGGTTGAGTTTTCTAACTCCCGTATACAAGGGCAAAGGTAGTGTTCAGGATTGTGGTAACTATCGCGGCATTAAGCTCATGTGCCACACCATGAAGCTCTTCGAACGCGTCCTCGAATCCAGGCTCCGCCAAGAGTGTGATGTCTCTGGATGTCAATATGGCTTCAAACCTGGGTGTGGCACTATGGACCCAATCTTTGCCATTAGATCGCTAAGCGAGGCATATAGGGCGAAGAAGAAGCCTCTGCATATCGCCTTTTTAGATCTGCAGAAGGCCTTCGACTGTGTGCCCCGACGGGCGATCTGGTGGGCACTGAGGGTTAAAGGAGTGCCCGAAGCCTATATTGACATCATCAGGGACATGTACCTCCGATCCGAGTCTATGGTTCGGACTGCTGTTGGCGACACCAACTCCTTCCCGATAACCGTGGGGGTGCACCAGGGCTCGGCGCTGAGTCCTCTTCTATTCAACCTAGTGCTTGATGTCACAACAGCGGAGGTACAGGAGCAGCCCCCGTGGGTGCTTATGTATGCTGATGACATAGCGCTTATAGATGAGGACAAACAGCGCCTAGAACAGAGGGTAAACCTGTGGAAGGAGACGCTTGAGAACGGTGGTCTGAAACTAAATGTAGCGAAGACCGAGTACATGGGCTGCGGGAGTGCAGACCCGGATAGTATCCGGATAGGGAACGAGCTTGCCGTGAAAACGGACAAGTTCAAGTACCTAGGGTCTGTATTGCACGAGTCGGGTGACATCGACTCCGACGTCACGGCACGTATTGGCGCCGCCTGGGCTAAGTGGCGACAGGTCACGGGAGTCACTTGTGACCGGAAGATGCCGATGAGACTCAAAGGTCTCATATACAAGACCATCATTCGGCCTGTACTTCTGTATGGGTGTGAGACGTGGCCTGCCCTTAAGCGTCATGTTAGGCAAATCCACGTTGCGGAAATGAAGATGCTGCGGTGGATGTGCAATGTTACACGACTGGATCGTATTCGTAACGTGCACATCCGCGGTAGTCTTGGCGTCCGCGACGTGGCAGATAAACTGCAGGAATGTCGCTTGAGATGGTATGGCCACGTTTTGAGGAAACCACAGGAGTACGTCGGTCGCATGTGTCTAGCACAGATCGTACCAGGGGTGCGTAGCCGTGGACGGCCCAAAAAGCGCTGGCTGGACGTCTTGGAGGAAGATATGAGAGCCAATGGCCTCGCTAGGGAGGATGCTCAAGACGGGCGAAGTGGAAGCGTTTAAGTGGGAAGGCGGACCCTGGCAGAAGGCCGGGATAACGCCAGGCAGAAAGAAAGATTGTATGTACCAAATAGCCAGTCTAGTAGTACACATAGAAGTCTTTGGCTTGTCTAGTAGTATAGTTAGACGGCTTTGGTGAAACTGGATAAATGTAGAAATTCGTGTCGTTAACTCAAAAGCTAACAAGCAAAGATGCACTTCAGAATCGCGTCTTATATTCTCTTCCCCAGATGACATTTAAGCTGTCCCCATTGACTCAGGGATCAAGGAAAGGCTTTCAAAGTTAGCACAAAGAAGAGTCCAATTTGAAAATCGATATCAAATGCCAGGAATTCCAAATGTCGCTTCCAATGAGGATAAATGGTAGCGTGAAACCTTCTCAGTATTATAAATCGTAGTTCCGTTTATCGGTAAAATATCTTATAAACAACCATAAAAGTTTAATAATTAAATGTTATTTTTCTTCTGAGAATATGCAGCCCTCTTTACTTAAAAAAATATCAGACTGATTCATTAGAAAACCGGCGAACACAACGGTTATAATATAATAATAATATAAGCCCTATAATATTACTGTCCCACTGCTGGGCACGGGCCTCCTCTACAAATGAGAGGGGTTAGGCCTTAGTCTACCACGCTGGCCTAATGCGGGTTGGTACACTTCACATACCTTCGAAATTCCTGTGAAGAAATTCTCGGGTATGCAGGTTTCCTCACGATGTTTTCGTTCACCGTTATAGCAAGCGATATTTCACAATGAAAATACACTTAACATAGAAAAGTCAGAGGTGTATGCTCCGTTTTGGGGTTGGTCTCGAACCTGCGATACTTGTCTCGGCAGTGCGTACCATTCCCAACTGAGCTATCGCTGCTATGAACACAACGGTTAACGACCATTAATTGCATTTGGGTGTTCAAAAAGTTGCCAAAAAGTAAAATGTTTTAAAACAATATTTTTACTAACTATTTAAGGATCGTTGTAAAAGTGAGTTTGCCGCGGAAAAGGGTTTAAGGATACTAAGCTCGGCGAAATGTGGGTGTTCTAGTTCGCTAGTTCATTTCTGCCTACCCCTTCAGGGATATATGTATGCATGTCTGAATAAATATCTTGATAGATAGGTATTAATTAAAAAGGTGCCTCGGTGGCGTGGTGGTATTTCGGTACGACTACGGTTCTGAGGTCTCGGGTTCGATCCTCGGGTCGGCCAAAGTGATATTGGATTTTTCCATATCAGCCCGGAGTCTGGAATTTGTGCCCGATATGGCGATAGGCTCAGCCCCCTATCACATCTGGGACGGAACTAAGCTCGGTGAAATGTGGGTGTTCTAGTTCGCTAGTGCGCCTCTGTCTACCCGTTCGGGGATACAGGCGTGAGCTTATGTTATGTTAAGTAAAAAGGATGTCGTCTTCTTGGTCTAGTGGCAGTATGTACAGGCAGTGAACCGGGAGGTCCTCGATTCGATTCCCAAGACGACTAGGTGTTTTTATAACACGATTTGTACTAGATCCCTCAGAAAGGTAGCCGGTTGTAAAAAACTAATCCAAATCCTTTTTGCAACACGCTTGAAGATCCATTGAGGTGGACAAGGGCAGGTGAAATGAAAGAATCAGAAGATAATGCAGCATCGGCTTTCGTTTTAAAAAAATTCTTCTTTCTCTACGTATATTACAATTTTCAATTACATCCTCGCTGATCGTACCTTTCTCCATAGTACTTTAATCTATTAGTTACATAATACGACCCAGATATCGTGGTGTACCACCGCGCCGGTCTGATCTGCGGTCACGACAGCTGCACTGAACTTCGGAACCCGATAGCTCTCCAACTTTACCCACAGATATCAAACTAAAAACTATATCGATAGTATCAGCAGTCTGTCCGTAATGCGAACTTTGGGTGAAAGGAAATCCAGTTTGATTATATTTGGAATAAGGTTACTCTTGTGAGATAATTGTTTAATAAATAAATTCACCCAACAGTCACGCACATAGTCCTGACCCCACACAACCTGAAACGTGGGTATCAGAAACTACGAGAGACTTTCGGTCTCACAACAGCCAGACCCGAAACAAATATCTGTGGGCCACACAGACATTTGTCTCGGTGCGGGAATCGAACCCGCGACCTCACGTTTCACAGCCGGCTACTCGCCCGCTGCGCCACGGAAGTCAGTCGAAATTGAATGGTTGATTGATATAATGTATCTCTCTTATAAAATGGTATAATATAGTTGGATATACGGAAATAAGAAAACTTTATAGGCCGAGATCCGGCTGCAATATTGATCTTGCTCATCATGTATGTAGTCTAATTTAATTTTTATGGATAATCACAAATGGGGGAATCTTTTTTTTAAATATGTATGTATATATAACACCCAACAGTCACACATAGTCCTGACCCCACACTAAGATCGAGTCTTATGTCGTGGGAATCAGGAACAACGAGAGACTTTCGGTCTCACAGCACCCAGACCTGAAACAAATTATTAGTAACTTATAACTTAGTATTTTCAATTCGAAAATACACATGAGTCCCACGGACCGATATTTTTGCCCGTATGGCTACAGGATCACTTCCATTTAGGAACGGTACTAAGCTCTGCTAAATGTGAGTGCATTTTAGTTTATAATTCATTTCTACCTATCTATTCGAGGATGCAGGCGTGAACTTACCAATCACATAAAATCGTATGCAAAATCAGATCAAATCAAATCGTTTATTGAATCCATAAAATGTCACACATTGTTTAGATTCCGTCTAAAATGTTTACTCTACCGCCAATTCGGAAAGCTGGTTCGTCAGAGAAGAACGGGCAAGAAATTCTGACGTTGCTCTTTTTGAGAATAATAACCAATTTACAGTCAGAATAATAACCAGTTTACAGTCAGATATCCACTCAAATACATCACAATCGTACGTATTTAATATTTGTAAAATGACGGCCCAATGAATGTGGCGTCACATCCGATGTAAATTGCAACGCTGCGACGCGGTAATGCGTCCACGGGCCGATGGTGCCATCTGCGACCGCATCAGCCTAATGCTAAATATTTAAATCACTAGCATTGTACTAGCTCGTATACACGGACGTATAAACAAGAAGGACACCATCTTGCCTATAGTTAAACGTACGCCACAGAAAATCCACGCACACAAACGCGCCTGTAAAAACTTAAACCGATCGACTTTCAATTTACCGATCGTGACAAAATTGATATGGGACTACCCTTGAAATAAGTTCTATCGAACATAAAAAGGATTATGAAAATCGGTCCACATTTGGCGCAGATATCGAATAACATACATAAAACAATACAGACGAATTGAGGACCTCCTCCTTTTGTGGAAGACGGTCGAAAAAGAAGGACTCTATCTCGCCTATAGTTTATACAACGCCACAGAGAAGCCACTCACACAAACGCGCCTGTACAAAAGTGCCCTACGCACAGCGAATCGGCCGAAAATCGGCCCTGCTTCACTTTCAATGTTTTAGGGCTCCGTCCACCTTTTTTTCACGTCCGTGCTCGTATATTACACATTCATCATGCGGAATGCATATTATACTGCAGTTTCTATAAGTAATAATTATGAGAAGTAAATTAATTCTATATTGATATGTTTTTTGTATTAAAGATAATCAGTGACTGCCTCGGTGGTGTAGTTGTATTATGGTACGACTTCCGTCCTGAGGTCTTGGGTTCGATTCCCGGGTCGGACAAAATTATACTGAGTTTTTCTACTCGCTATCAGCCACGAGTCTGGACTTTGTGCCCGATATGACGATAGGCTCGCCCCCTATCACATCTGGGACGGAACCAAGTTCGGCGAAATATGGGTTTTCTGGTTCGCTAGTGCACCTGTGCCTACCCCTTCGTGGATGCAGGCGTGAGTCTATGTATGTATAATTAGTGCCTCGTTTACTTCAGTGACAGACTACATAGGCTGATTTACAGCATCATCCTGGTCAAAATTCCGAGTTCGACAGACATTAGATTAAGTATGTTTGAACTTTTGATTAGAAACATCACACCAAAACAAATCAGGATTTAGAATTTGTGCCCGATATGGTATACTTAATCTTGGGACTGAAATTACCTCAAAGGTACAGGACGTACTAGTTTTTTTCTGGCTATACTTTCTGGGATATCAATATTTTACAATTTACATAATACAGAATACAAAAGATACAGACGAGTATTAAATTAAGTATTTGACAGTAATTTTATATACTTATCGTGTGGTATTTCCACAAAATTTAAAGCTTCATTAATGTTTTTATTTGCCAACGAAGGCAGACGAACAGACGGCCCACCTGATGGTAAGTGGTTACCGTCGCCCATAAACATCGGCAATGCGAGGGGCACAGCCAAGCCGCTACCTACCGTGTAGATGCTTATTTAATTAAATCCAAAGATATTAAAAACTCCAGACACTTTAATCATGTAACGAAATGAGGTAAAAATTGTTCGCGCGATCGAGACGTGGACGAATGAGCTTTTCACTTGCAATTCATGTTGTTCATTTGTAAATTCTTTATTAAAATATTTAATAATGTTAACTCCTTATAGGGTGCGTCTAGAATGGCGAATATGCATTCAGCGTAAACGCGCGTCAGTGCTGCAATTGTACTAACTACTAAGCCGTTTTTCTTTGAAATTTTAGGAGTAACTTTATTTATTTATTTATTTATTTATTTAAGTTGCATCAACTAAGTAAGACCATTGAAACATTACACAAATCAAATACAATAACATGGTTGAGTGTTACCTTTACAATTACAGATGCAAACGACATTTTCATTTATGTAAATGCAATTTTAAATATATTTTTAGTTATAATATTTAGATTATTAATTAAACAATATATATATGTATAGCATAGCATAAAGGAACGCTCAGCATGACATAGCAGTTGCATATAAATAATTATTCCACTGTCTATAACTTGAATCATTATTACCTAAGCGAAGAAAGGAGAAATGTGGATTTTCACATGTGTACTTCTGTTTTTTGCTGCTTATTTCACTGTATGTTTAATATACTATCTACGTGCCTTAGCAATTCAAACAAGACTGGTAATATGCGCATTAAAATTTATGTTGTGTTCTTTATATAAATCTAAAGAGATTTTGTGTTTTATCATAATTCGTTTTGAAAATACTTTCTGTGCGTTCGTGATTTCTTTAAATATTCAGTTTCAATATTGGTGATAGAAAGTTGTCATTTCAACCTGTGCTATTGAAATATTAGTTGCGGCACCTAAGCGTATATCGCGCGGTTATTAATGGTCAATATGGACGCATCCTTAGCCGTCTGGTTTCGGTTTGTACGTGTTTAATATAATGAAGTCTAGCATTTTCTTCAATTACTCGTAAAGGCTGAATTTTTAATCTTTATAGCTTAGAATTATTTACACTTTCTACACTAGAGGACGAGAGTTCGTTTATACCAAATCTAGCTATTTTTATATCAGTTCTGATGCCCGAACATTGAAATAATTATCCTAAAATGCCAAAAAAATCCTTAACATTCCATGGTTGCATGGTTGGAGCTGGACCCTGGCTTTAGGCCGGGATAACGCCAGGCAGTTTCATTCTGCCTTTCATGTTTGCAGCCATAGCAGTTTTAATTTGTCTGGTGCATGAGGACATTGTACTTTACTTACATATTCTTGTCCTTATCCCACTCCAACGCCCATCACACTTTTTTAATCATGTGGTAGAATAAATTATACATCATTTTCCATGATCGAACACATAAACCCCTGAATATTCAAACGCAACTAAACCACTTGAGATCCTCTTATCTCATTAAGGTTGCGTTATCTGTTAAAATTGTATAGCTCAAAATATATATTTTTTATACATCCAACAGCCACACACATAGTCCTGACCCCACACTAGGTGTAACCTGCATCGTGGGTATCGGAAACTACGAGAGACTTTCGGTCTCACAACACTCAGACTCGAAAAAAATATCTGTGGGCCACACAGACATTTGTCTCGGTGCGAGAATCGAACCCGCGACCTCACGTTTCACAGCCGGCTACTCACCCGCTGCGCCACGGAGGCTGTAAGTAATGTAAGTAGCTTTTTCGTAGAATCTTGAAAATCGGTCCACTTTTTGACTAAGCTATATCTCAATTACATAAAAAATACAGATTTTAGAATAAGAATTTCCTCATATTAAAGGCGTTTAAGAATAGCAAATTTCAACCTTACGAAGTTGTACATTAAGGCATTCTTTCTTTCTGTCTGGCGTTATCCCGCCCTTCTGCCAGGGTCCGCCTTCCTAGTTCAACGCTTCCACTTCGCTCGGTCTTGAGCATCCTCTATGGTGAGGCTATTGGTTCTCATATCTTCCTCCAGAACGTCCAGCCAGCGCTTTTAGTGCCGTCCACGGGAACGCAGCCCTGGCACGATCTGGGCCAAACACATGCGACCGACGTACTCCTGTGGTTTCCTCAAAACGTGGCCATACCATCTCAAGCGACATTTCTGCATTTTATCTGTACATTAAGGCATAAACACTTTAAAATTTAAAACACCTCATTCACGTGATCAACAATCAATTACTGTAAGTGGCATTACGTGGCGTACACGGCATATATTAAAGTGGGCCACATTATCATTAATCGTGCTCAATGAAGCCAATTCTGTACTTAATTTATATTGACAGAATCCCTATTGGACTCGTATATAATTCAACGCGTTAATTGTCCTGTAAATTATTTAATTCGAGTGATATCGCGTGGGATGCTGTGTGGAATGTGTCGCAGGGCTGGGAGTTTTACTTTGCACGAAGTTATTGAGAGTATATAATATCAAACAGAGTTGGGCCTTATGTGTGTAATAAACATAACATAATATAAGTTCACGCCTGTATCCCGCAGGGGTAGGCAGAGGCGCCCTAAAGAACTAGAACGCCCACATTTCGCCGAGCTTAGTTCCGTCCCAGATGTAATAGGGGGCGAGCCTATCGCTATATCGGGCACAAATTTCAAACTCCGGGCTGATATGGTATATGATATTCTAGTAAGGAAACAATTTGTTAGAAGAATTAACAGCTATATATATTAATAGCTATTGCTCGCGACTTTGTTTGGAAATTTATATAATAAATCTATCCCACGGAAATAACAAGTAACCTATGTTACTGGCTCATCATCATGTGATGACGCAACCCCCCCCCCCTATATATATATAATAGAGGGGAGAATATAGGGCCTTACTTATAAAAAAAAATTCGCTTACCTTTTCGCTAAGAATAGCCTGTCACTTTTTCCTTGCATTACATTGTTTAAAAATGAAAGGGACAACGTATGGTTAAAGATAAGCAGCGCTTAAATATTTTTATAAGTAAGGGGCATAGCTATTAAATCTTATAGAAATTCTTGAAACTATTAAAAGTTCAGGAAAAACGACCCACAGATGAGATTCGCCTGATGGTTTAAAAAGTGACCACAATTGAATACTCACACTGACGTTAAGGAGAAGAATGAGGATTGTATAGGGGTTGAAGAATTTTGGGATCCGAATAATCTCACTTGCCATACAAAATAGCAGCAAGCTATTACTTCATTTCCCTTTTTATGAGACAGGCATTTGGTATAACTATGTAGGTAACTAGTATGTATAGTTCTAGAAAATCAGAGATAAATCTCCAACGCTACAAACAAAACAAACGACTGTTTTCAAGAGGTAATAAATCTAAAGAGATCGACAACAAGTTTACGACAGACAGACAGACGCTATCTTATTGTAAATATATAGCGTATGGAGGTCGCGTTTGTACAGTCATTGCCTGGAATCAAAGATATTCAATAATACATAGGCGGGACACCAGCGCGAAAATTATAAATAATAATAAATACACCCAACAGTCACACACCTAGTCCTGACCCCACACTAGGTATAACCTGTATCGTGGGTGTCAGAAACTATGAGAGACTTTCGGTCTCACAACACCCAGACTTGAAACAAATATCTGTGGGCCATACAAACATTTGTCTCAATGCGGGAATCGAACACGCGGCCTCTCGCTTCGCAGTCGGATACTCGCCCGCTGCGCCACGGAGGCTGTCCAAATTAAGATCCAAAAGTTGTGACCTCGTGGTCATAAATCACTCAGTCGTATTTGAAACCTTCGCGCGAAAGGTCGTACACTCGTACCAGCTGCAGCGTAATAATGTTTAGACAATAAAATTGTCTTTCACGATTCTTGAACATTCACAGAACATTCTAGAGTGTAAATTGTAATAAGCACTCTCGCATAGTGGGGGGTAAAAGTCCCCACCATTCGTATATTTTAAATTATTTGTGGACTGTATATGATTCTTTTGCGAAAAACAATTTGCGTTGTCTGCGGGAATGTGGATAAATGTAGGTAATTGGAAAGCACTCACTTTTCGCCGCCTGGTGAAGTTTTGTCCGGGGCCCCTGATGATTTGGTGTCGCGAGCGCGAGTCTAGCGGTTTGCGATCGATAGAAGACTGGTAATTCAAATTTCTGAGCAGTCCGCGTCAAACTGACAGTGACACTTTTTGTTCGGCAGTGACGTTTACGTTCCATATCACTGCTAGTGGAAATCTTCAGCGTGTCGTAGACGATGCAAAGGACAAAAATAGGATAGGGAATGGAGGTGCGAGGGAGAAAAGTAACAACGTTTGTTTCGCATATTTTAGCGTCTTGCAAAGAATTAACAATATCCACCAATTTCCCCCCGGGGTTTGAAGGTTCCCTTCAAAAAACTAATAATAATTTTGCAAATACATATGCATGCGAGCGCCACTGAAGTTTGACAATTACATGACTTTGTGCGAATAAATGATTTAATTAATAATATTATATTAGATTACATTAAATTGCGGAATTAAAAGTAAAAATGTAAATTAATAATATCGCTACTGCATCGGCAGTGGACAAAGTCGAACTACAGGACGGTCGTACGTGCCAGTTTTAGTTTTTATCTGAACGACACGTATGACACCATCCTTACCTGGATACAACTTGGTAATGATTGCCAACGGCCATTGCAGAGGCGGAGCGTTATCTACATTTAAAATTACTAATGTTCCTACCTGCAACGGATTACTAGGTGTATTCCATTTTTCACGCGTTTGCAAATTATGTAAATATTCTGTTCTGAACCGCTTCCAGAACGATTGCACAAGCGAATCCATAAGCGAGAAACGCGTGGTGAGATTTACCTTACCCCCAGTCAAATCCGGTGCTGGTAAGAAAGCGAGCGGAGTTGTACAAATAAAATGCGAAGGCGTTAATGCCGAAGGTTCTGATGGATCAGAACTTAAACAGTATAAAGGACGACTATTTAGCACAGCCTCAATTTGTGTGAGAACTGTGAGCATCTCTTCATACGTTAAAATTTGTTTACCAATAACGCGAAACAATAAAGATTTTATACATTTTATGTTTGATTCCCATATGCCACCAAAGTGGCTGGCAGTGGGAGGATTCATACGCCATGTTATACGATGTTTAGAAAGCTCGTCACAAAAAGATTTGTAATAATCATCCGAAGTTAAGAAGTTATGTAGGTCATTTAAATATGCCTTTGAGGCTACAAAATTGGTACCGTTGTCACTATAAACAAATTTACAGGGCCCACGTCTAGATAAGAATCGCTTAAAAGCATCTAGAAAGGAAGCAGAACTTAAGTCGGAGGACAGTTCAATGTGGATCGCTTTCGTCACTAGGCATATGAAGATGCATAAGTACGCCTTTTGACTACGCACACCGCGTTTCCTTGACAACGTGATATATAATGGGCCAGCGTAATCGACACCGGTATGTGTAAATGCCTTGCATTCCTCTAAGCGACACTTCGGTAAATCTGCCATTGCAGGAAATGTAGGCTTTGGATTAGTACGGAAGCACTTAAGACAACCGTGAATACGTTTTCGTATCAGGCGTCTAGCGGACAAAATCCAAAATTTATGGCGTAGAATCGACATTAAAAGTTGAGGACCTGCATGCGAATTGTTACGATGGTACCAATCGACCAACATTTCAACAATATGTCCGCCCTTAGGCAGCAAAGCGGGATGTTTCTGCGAGTATTCCAGAGTGGAGTACGATAAGCGACCACCCACTCGCAGAATACCCTCAGAAACAAAAGGAAATAACTTCCGAAGTGCGGCAGAACAAACCTTACTGTTCTGCAGATTGTGCAAGTCGTCAGCAAAATGCGTGTGCTGTACCGCTCGCACTATCCTCAACTCTGCGGCGTCAAGATCAGCAGCGGTTATAACATTAGAGCGCGGAATAAGTTTCAAAAACTTTAATACATGTACCGTGGATCTCAGAAACCTGTTCCAGCAGGAAAATTTTGATCCTAAAGATATTAGCACATGTTCCTCCACTTTGGCAGAAACATGCGCAACTGTTTTCTCCTCTGGCAACTCTGTTTTGTTCGGAGAGAACTCCCGAATTGGCCAGTCACTGATTGGCAAACATAACCAAGGAGGGCCCTGGAACCACAATTGGTTACCAGCGAGTTGCGAGGGTAACAGTCCGCGAGATACGTGATCTGCAGGATTCTGAGACCCAGGGATATGAAAAAAATTATTCGAGGGCAGAGTGGTCTGCACCTCGGATATCCTGTTAGCCACATACGTGCCAAACCGGTGCGGTGAGGAGCTAACCCAACAGAGCGCAACCTCAGAATCCGACAATGCGAATACATTTTTAATGGTACACCTCTTCGATAAATTGTCATAAACAGCGCGTACTAATTTGGCAAGTAGAACCAAACCGTTTAGTTCAAGCCTAGCTAAAGTTACAGTGGGTTTCAAGGGTGCGACTCGAGACTTCGAACACACGAGCGATACGAGCGGAGGTTGGTTTGCGTTGACTACGTGTAAATAAATTACACACCCGTACGCCTGTTGGCTTGCATCCGAAAATGCAACCAACGAGATCTCTGAACCTCGCTCGATACCCATATGGCGCGGAAACTTTAGGCTAGAAATTAAAGGAAGCTCAGACAAATATTTTTGCCAAAGGTTGACTATGCGAGGGGATGGCACTTCATCCCAATCTATTTGTTGCAACCATAGCTCCTTAATTAACAATTTAGCGAAGAGAATGACTGGTCCCACCAAACCTAAAACATCGTAAAGACGTGCGGTTACCGATAAAATAATGCGCTTGGTACAATATGTCGGTGGAACAGCGGTTGCGAATACAAAATTATCGGAAGCGGGAAGCCACCGAAGACCTAAAATTTTGAGTGTGCTGTCGTCATCGAAAGAGATGGACTCCGTAAGACGGTGGGTAGCGGGGATGTGTCGTAGCAACTCTGGGGAGTTGCTAGACCACTTCACTAAATCAAACCCACCAGCCTTAAAGAGGTGTATCAAATCCTGGGCCATCATTACCGCTTCACCCAAAGATGAAGAGGATGAGGCCAGGTCGTCCATGTACACATCTCTTTCCATGACGGCAGCTGCGGTCGGCCAATTCTTGCGTTCGTCCTCGGCAAGTTGACGCAAGGTGCGTATGGCCAAAAAGGGCGACGAACGCAACCGAATGTGACGCGGTTGAAATGAAACATTTCAATGGGATCATCGGGGGCAAAACGATATAAAATACGCTGATACCTGCGATGCGGTGGTTGTACAGAAATACACAAATACATTTGCCTTACGTCGGCTGAAAATGCGATGCGAAAAATACGGACATTCAAAAGAATGTCAAAGATATCAGCTTGCAAGTTACTTCCCGTATACAGGATGTCATTGAGTGCCAGTCCTGACCCTGAATCAGTTTTAGCACTGGCATCCAAGACGATACGGACCTGTGATGTAGATTTGTCCTTACGAATCACAGGGTGATGCGGTATAATATAACCAGGCAAATGGGACTCATCACGAGGTACGCGCGATATAATACCCCTTTGCAAATAATCGCGAATAATTTCATCATATTGTTCGCGTAGGTCAGGTGACCTTGAGAGCCTACGTTCTAGAAGTAAAAACCTCTTTTTAGCGGTGATGTACGAGTTACCTAACGTACGCGGATCCTCCTTAAACGGGAGACGGACAGAGTAGCTACCGTCTCGAAGGCGTTTGGTAGTGGAGGTGTAGATTTCTTCACATGCCTCGTCGTCGGAGCTCAAAAGCCTTCGAGAAGGCAGCTCCTCCGTCGACCAAAACCTCTCAACTAAATTATTAAGAGGTTCCTTAGTAAAGGCACAGAGGGTGCGGGTTGCGGGGGGAGATACCACAGGCGCGTCACCCATGACTAGGTATCCCAGCGAAGTCTCCAAGGCGGAGGGTAAATTATTTTTCCCAACAATTTTGTCAAACAATAATATTTGGCAGTAAAAGTTCACGCCTAACAACAGGTCGATTGAACCGGGCTCAAAAAATGAGTCATCAGCCAATGGTAAATTATTTAAATATTCCAAAGCACCGAAATCGACGCGAGCGTCCGGAAGCTGCGAGGTAATTTTATTAACCACCATTGGTTGAACGGTGTACTCATGTCCGTTGTCAAAGCGAGACGTGAACACAATGTTGGTAACACCTAAAATCTTTTGTTTTATCCCTCCGATACCTTGAACCTCGGAAAAGCGGTTTTGATTGTGTATGTTAAGAGACAAGCGCATACAGCAATCCGCGGTGATATAATCACTTTGTGACCCGGGGTCAATTAAACATTTCAAAAAGTGCGTGTGATTATACCTATCAATACACTTGACCTTGGCGGTACCTAATAAGGTGGTCGAACGAGAACGATCAACACTGTCACAAGAGACAGTGCACACTGACGGGTTAACTTGCGGGGATTCAACTGCGCGCGTACTGCACGCAGAGTTGAGAACAGCGGGAGCGGTATTCGGATCGGTTATCGATAGGCGGCGAACCGAGTCACGAGCGGTAGCGGGAGCGGGAAATGCATCAGTGTGTGCGGTTTGCGGAGTTCCAAAAGCGACCACATTATTATTTTTATTAGACTTAGCAGGTGGGTTAAAGTGTAATAGCGAATGATGTCTGGCCGAACAAAATGAACAATTAAGTTTAGAATTACAAGCGGCAACTCTATGTCTCACACTCAAACAGTTACTACAAAATGAATTTATTTTAATAAAATTATATCTTTGTTGCGGCGTTAATTTTATAAATGAAGAACACTTATACATTTGATCATGTGCCCGGTCTTGCACAAACTACATTTAATAATTTTATTTTTATTTGAACTTGGACCACCCCCTATGTCAACAGCGGTACCAAATCCAGTTTCAGTATTAAGAAACGATTTTGTTGATTTTAGATGAGGGGGTGCACCCCTCTTGTGGCTGACATTACTCTTAGGGGGGGCAGCAGGCTTACCAGATGAATGGGATAAAGCCTTACTTTGATCCTTTACAAAAGTTATAAGATCCTTATAAGAAGGTATCTTATCCTTGCGGTGCATTATTTCAAACAAATTAGCTGTGTCAGAATCTAACCTTTCTAAAGCGAGGTGCAGCAAAATAAAGTCAGTTAAATCACTTATTTTTAATTGTTTAAGTGCTTGCACCGCTGAATCAAAGTTATTAATAAATGAATCTAGATTAGATCCACAACTAGTATTTAATTGTTTGAACTGTAATAACTGATTGAGGTAAGATGTACCCAATGATCTGGGATCATCATATTTTTCAATTAAAGCGTTCCAAATAATTGAATAATTTTCTCCCGTGGGTGCCAAACCTGCACACACAGTTAAAGCGGGGCCAGACAACTTTCCCACTAAATAATACACCCTATCAGCATTACTCAGGTCGGGATTATCATGAACCACATTTTTAAATTGTTTATAGAAAATAGGCCAAATACGAGCATCCCCAGAAAAAGCAATTAACTCTATTGGAGGGAGACATTTTTTAGAGCGTTGGTAATTATCCTCATGTTTTACACTTGTATTTTCACACTTATTTACCTCAGATAATACCTGTTTTACATAACAGAACATTTCATCAAAAGCAATAAAGGATTGATAATTTATTTGAGAAGTTGGATTAATTTTTAAATATAACAAGTTATAAGCATCTAAAACTGTCTCAAATTCCTTGCGTAAAGTGTCTATGTTACATGAAGTATGGATGAATAACTTACATTTAGTTTCATCCGATACATTCATCGACTTATCATAAATGTTCTGCATACGACCAAATAACATGTCCCGCTTAGCCTGAAGTACCATTAATTGATGCTCCTCGACATCATAAGCAGGTTCAAAATGTTCTTGCTCTGTTGAAGCTCCACTCATTTTCTTGCTCATATCGGCTTACTTAAATGACCAAAAAATGTGTCAAATTTATGAAGAATGTGGTTAAATATTATAAAAAAACGACAGAAAACTCCCTATATGCGATGTGGTTACTTAATTGAATAAGAAAAAACACATAAAAACGTTTACAAAGCGAGTTGTAAGTTTTTCACAACTACCCACAACTTTTTTACAAAAGTTGAATTTTACAATTTATGCGATTTAAATTTACGGATTTTACACTGATCACGCGGGAATTATTATAACAATAATATATAATTAATAATACTGCCAATGCGGGAATGAATTATAAAGACATTTGGCAATAATTATTCTTGACCAGCACAAAGTCACGTAAACTGCGTATTACAATTTATGACGCATACATGCATACGTATTGTAATTAAAGCGTTAAATAGCGAAGTTAACACAATCCCGGCACGAATGGACCAAATAAATGGGGGGTAAAAGTCCCCACCATTCGTATATTTTAAATTATTTGTGGACTGTATATGATTCTTTTGCGAAAAACAATTTGCGTTGTCTGCGGGAATGTGGATAAATGTAGGTAATTGGAAAGCACTCACTTTTCGCCGCCTGGTGAAGTTTTGTCCGGGGCCCCTGATGATTTGGTGTCGCGAGCGCGAGTCTAGCGGTTTGCGATCGATAGAAGACTGGTAATTCAAATTTCTGAGCAGTCCGCGTCAAACTGACAGTGACACTTTTTGTTCGGCAGTGACGTTTACGTTCCATATCACTGCTAGTGGAAATCTTCAGCGTGTCGTAGACGATGCAAAGGACAAAAATAGGATAGGGAATGGAGGTGCGAGGGAGAAAAGTAACAACGTTTGTTTCGCATATTTTAGCGTCTTGCAAAGAATTAACAATATCCACCACATAGTAATAAGTGGTAGATGCCGTTACTGGCGTTTCAGATGTTTTTTTTGTATACAGACTTGCTTGATACCCTCTCTTAGTAATATTAATCTATTTGCCTGGAATACACATTTCATTTGGCAGCACAAGAGCATGAAATGGTAATAATCATGACATCGCCGGTACTCATGACGGAGCCGGTAGAAATCATGACGATGACAATAGTAATGACTGCATCGATATTAATTATGATTAGAACAGTAATCAACAATCAACTGTTGTACTTTTCTCACTCCAATGTACGGTTAGCACAACACACTTTTTAAATATCTTGTACAAAGGATTTGGCTTAGTTTTTGGGACCGACTGCAATAATATAAAATGGATTGAAGTAGAAACGTAGGTTTTTTAAGCTGAGGCTGGCAAATGAGCAGGTGAGGCTCTTGGTAAGTGATGTCCACCGCCAATAGACACCCAAGACACAAATAGTGTCATGGTTGCGTTACCAACCTGAATGAAGGAGAACAGGAATTGCGAAAGGGAGAGGGGAATTTATCTACCGGAGATCTCATTCACCAAGCGAACTGCCACTTTATGTCGGTTTTCTGAGACAGTGGTATAAAACAGGTCGAGCTGGCCCATTCGTTCTGTAGACGTAGCTGTCTACAGCGTGGCTCCACTACTACAATGTACGTACAATCTACGTTAGATTTAAACAGACGAATTTACTCACCCTGTTTTATCTTAAGTTAAAAATTAAACTTCTCGTAACATCAGCACTCAAATGCTATAAAAATAAAGTCTGCAAATGCGATCAGAAGTTTATGATCATGCACTCCATTTTAGAAATTCAACATTTTAAGATCGAATCGGATGGTAATCGAGTCTTAATGGATGCAAAGTACCAACTGCGGTACAAAGTTTGTGAGGAAATAAATGAAATACACCGAGCAACGAGGGATATTTCTACTTCGATAAATTATATTTGCTGAGTACTTAATAAGTTCAACTATCCTTGCCTGGTAGACTGCAATGGCATAGGATAATGATGAGAAGATTTTCGAAAAGGAAACCGATACTAGTTTATCTTTTGCTAAATACCTATTAGTGAATAATTGAGAATAAATTGAAAGTAAAAAAATATTTATAAAAACAAGCTTTTATCTAGGACAATTAACTAACTAATTAACAGAAGTATAGTCAGTACCTAACCTGTGACTTGTAACGTTGTAACGGGTAGTATCTCGAGCTTTTAAGAATATAGGTAAGTAGGTATCTACGCGCCAAATACTTACTAGAATTTATTTTTAACTTTTTAGTTAATTGTCCCAGATAAAAGCCTGTTTAAAAAAAAATACTTTTAATTTATTTCAACTTTTTACCTAATAAGTATTTTAGAGTAGGCGCAATGTTTTAAAATATTCTACGGATATGTATGTAAAGTGCTTTTCAAGACGAATCAATCGAGCCCGAACTCAATGGGTTTATCTTGTTTAATTCAGAAGTTTCTATAGTTATCTTCCGTCTCCATCATAAAACCAGCTCCATGATACCATACTATTGCATTGCCACCGAAGATACATAAGTAAACAAAATTTGAATCCAATCGGACATCGGAAAGCGGGTCTAATTCAGCTTGCAAGATTTGATTACAGACAACGAGACAGGTGAAACTAAATTAAAGTTTGTAAACATGAATTGTATTATATTATTGATACCCATAGATATCCTATCTACTGGATAGGATATCTATGGGTGACGGTCACCACTTGCGATTAGTGACGCCGTTTGCTCCCATACATACATTCGTAAACTACTAAAAAAATATTCCTAGTTAACCATCACCTAAACGTGACATCGTAAGGTTAACCTTTATCTCACAATTTTCCAGCAAATAAAAATCTTTTCCAACTCCGCTCGGAGCGCACTTGAATCCCGATAATCTGGGGATTTCTTCTGTTGTTTTTTGCACACTTTAATACTGAGTTACTGCTTAACGTTGGAGGAAAACGTGAGAAAACGTGCTCGCTTGAATATTTTTTATTAGAATTGCGAAGGTATGTGAAGACCAATTGCCAGCATGGTAGACATAATGATAGTTCTTTTGGAATAAATGTCAGTTTTGGAGATTTGCTCGCCCCTTTCACATAAACAGACGGAAATAAGCTTGGTAACATGTTGGTTTTGTAGTTCACCTTTACTACTCCTTTAGATATCTACAAAAGCGTAAACTTACACAACGACGACGTTGACGTCCTAAGAAGAGTTGGAAAGATGGCATAGTCAGTTTCTGTTCTAAGTGTAGATAGAATATTTAAGTGTTATATACATTTTATATACATCGCATTATTTAATTTTCGACATGTTACCTTATAATAATTATTTTTTATGTAATTTACTCTGTTGGATGCTAGGCCTTTGCCCAACAATGGAACATCAAATAGGCTATTTAAAAACTCTTACACATGGGATGGCATTGAAAATGACAGATTTCTAGCATGTACGTTGTATAAGCAGCTCTCTATCTTAATGAGATTATGTCCTTCTTAATAAATAAATAACACCCAACAGTCACACACAGTCCTGACCCGACACTAAGATACGTCTTGTATCGTGGATATTAGGAACTACGAGAGATTTTCGGCCTCACAACACCCAAACCCGAAACAAATATCTGTGGACGACATAAATATTTGTTTCGGTGCGGGGATCGAACCCGCGGTCTCTCGAGTCACAGCCGCCCACTGCGCCACTGAGGCTGTCACAATCAAATGGTGATTGAGACAATGGAATGCAGCGCCCATATTATTACGCGGGCATCGAACCTATGCACTCATGTATCCTTGTATTCGAATATGACACGGTCGTTAGGTAGATGATATAGCTTGCATCTATATAAAGTAGAATAGTTGAAGTTCCGTATATACTCTAACTCATGACACGTACTCAAACCATAATGATTTCATTAGTATTCCTCATGAGTGCAGTCAGGTGACGCAGGTAATTGTTTGTATCAGTCATGACTAAAAAGGCCTGTTTCTATGGAAACTTGGACAGAAGTCTGTCGAATCGGAGGCTGATTCTTTGTAGCTCGTAGTTCGGATTCATATGAATGTATGGAATAATATTTAAAAGGAGCAGTTTCTTAATATGTCTGTATATTTCTGTGTCGGTTTAGGGTCACTTGACCTTTTTCAAGTTGTTCAAACTTTATCCATTTTCGTTTTGATCAGTGATGGAGTACTTCACCTTACAATTCTTTCATTCACATTTATCATGTTGTGTTTATATTTGCTGTGTCAACTTCCTTCCATACATTATCTCTACATGCCCAAACCACCCCAAACGAAAAAGCCCTTTTTTCGATCTTCTTTACTATATCGTCTTTCAAATAACTCTGCTGTCTCATCGTACTATTTGTGACTCTATGTTTGTTACAAAGGATTTTTTATCATTACTTTATCAGACTGCCTCAGTGGCGTGATTGTATTTCGGTACGACTACTGTCCTGAGGTGTCGGGTTCAATCCCCGGGTCGGGCAAAATGATATTGGATTTGTCCATATAAGTCCGGAGTCTTAATTTGTGCCCAATATGGCGATAGGCTCGCATCTGGGACGGAACTAAGCTCAGCGAAATGTGAGTGTTGACTAGTGTGCTTCTGCCTACCCCTTTGGGGATACAGGCGTGAGCTTATGTTATGTTTAGTTAATCAAATAATTATATTCAAATGATGAGTACATTTTCAAATGTCACAGTCCGTATACGGCATAATTAACGAAGACGTAGGTTGTTTTGTATAGTCGGTAGAGTACAAATTTCCATCTCGGTTTTTCCACAATTCTTTTTGTCATTATACGAGTACTTTATCAAACTAAGTTTGTTAAATATGGACACAGAATACCTGATATGGATCCACTTTTTGAGTGGTAGAGCCACGCTGTAGACAGTAAAGTCTACAGCATGAATGGGCCGGCTCGACCGGTTAGATACCACTGTCTCACAGAAAACCGACGTAACGTGGCGGCTTGCTGTCGCGTTTCGTTCGGTGAGTGAGATTTCCGGTGGCCCATTTCCCCCCTCCCTTTCCCAATTCCTTTTCCCTCCCCTTTCATTCCCTCCTTTTAGGTTGGCAACGCAGCCATGATTCTTTTTGTGTCATGTGTGTCTATGGGCGGTGGAGATCACTTACCATCAGGTGACCCATCTGTTCGTTTGCCAATCTCTGCTATAAAAAAAAAAAAAAAAAAAAAACTATATTGGTCTAAATGGTATAATGATATATTGCGTCATTTCTTGTGAGCATGATATTCTTTACTGGGGGCCGATAAGCTGACGACTTACCTGGTGGTAAGTGGTTACCATGGCTCGTGGGCATCACCAAAATCAAGAGCACAGCCAAGCTAGCTCTCTACAGTGTAAAGCAAATAAATCAATGTAATTTTTGGGGACCACACATGAATAACCATATTTCCAAGACAGAGTATATCGCTGAAATGTTTCTACTTTTTTTAAGGAAGTTAATGTGGGGTCGGCGCAACACACTTTTTCAAGCATGTTGCAGAAAGAATTTGGCTTAATTTTTACGACCGGCTAACTGCCTGACGACAATCCCCTCTAGGAATCCATTACCGGGAAAATTAATTTAGAAAAATCGCTTTTCCCGACCTGAGAATCGAACCCAGGACCTCCAGGTCCATAGAATATATTATGCTGGTACTAAACCAAGGAGGCGACATAAAAAATGTAGCCTATATTACCTTATTATCATGTATCAATATCATGTATTAATAATATTAACCCTGTAATATTACCGTCCCACTGCTGGACACGGGCCTCCTCTACTAATGAGAGGGATTAGGTCTTAGTCACGCTGGCCTAATGCGGGTTGATAGACTTCACATACCTTTGAAATTCTTGAAGAAATTTTTGGGTATGCAGGTTTCCTCGCGATGTTTTCCTTTACCGTTATAGCAAACGACAAATTTACAATGCACTTAAAATTGATACCAGCGATAGCTCAGTTGGGAGAGGTACGGACTGCCAAGACAAGTGTCGGCGGTTCGGGACCAGCTCCAAAAAAGAGCAGACACCTCTGACTTTTCATGTTAAGTGTGTTTTCATTGTGAATTATCGCTTGCTATTACGGTGAAGTAAAACATCGTGAGGAAACCTGCATACCCGAGAATTTCTCCAGAAGAATTTCGAAGGTATGTGAAGTGTACCAATCCGCATTAGGCCAGCGTGATAGGACAGTAATATTACAGGACTGATATTATTATTAACAGAGAAAAGTCAGAGGTGCATGCTTTTTTAGGGTTTATGTAAATCGACTAAAATAAGTACCCTTCCTTTTAGCTTCGTAATCGGGTAAATAAGACGCAGATTGAACAGGTGCACACCAGCAAATATACTAAATAATAAAATACCACTCTGTTGCATTCGAACTTTGCTCTTTCAACGTTACTTTGCTTTACCACGATTGGATCCACATGCGACATGCCACAGAAGGAATAGCAAATGGAAAAGGTAGAGTATTTCATTTATAGAAACATTTCGGCCACTGATAATGGTGAGTAGGTAGATTCTTTTGTGAATACAGAGAGGAGTAAAATGTTATTTCGTGCATATGAAGTCTCCGTATGGAGTATTAACAGCCTGTACAGTATTAATGGCTGTACTATTGACAGGATGTTGTAAAGTTGGTATCAATAATAACTACTACTTACGCCCGAATGGTCAAACGCTACTTCACGGCTTCTTACATTGATTTTCGTCATACAATTTTGACAGATTAGGCGGCCTTAAACGACATAAAGCGACTATAAGTGTATGAACTTTAGTTGGACCCCGTTGGAGGTGGCACATAAGCATATATGATACATAAGCGTCTCGGCTACTGGTAGCCAAGCGGCCCATCACTAGCAACTGGGGGATTGCTAGCAATCTAGCGGTAAACTTTAAAATTTCGTAAGGCTCAGAATTTTTTAATAACGAAAACATTAATATGTGACGAAAAAATTGTTCTTGCGCATTTGGTCAGCTACAGTATATTTGCTTTTATAGTATATTTGCTACAGTATATTACCATTTAGCTTTAAATAGTTCCCTGTATCTGGTTCCCTTTTTTATTGGTACCAAATTTATGAAACATACATACATACATACATAATACCACGCCTGTATCCCATAGGGGTAGGCAGAGACTATGGATTTCCACTTCGCCCGATTCTGACACACTACTTTCGCTTCATCTACTTTCATCAATCTCTTCATACATTCGCGTCGATTAAGGGCACTTTTTATCTTTCCTTTAGTTAGTATATCATTTATGAAACACCGGTATATTATATTATTGTGAGCTGCCTCGGTGGCGTGGCAGTATTGCATGCGCGTTACGACAATCATCTGAGGTCTCAGGTTCTATCCCCGAGTCGATCTAAGTGATATTAAGTTTTTCTACTTAGTATCAGCACGGAGTCTAGAATTTATGTCCGATTTCGTGACAGGCTTGCCTCCTATCACATCTGGGATGGAAATGAACTTAGTTATTTTGTGGGTGGTTAATTTCACTAGTTCGCCTCTTCAGGCAAACGGGCGTTATATATACCCCGTATTATTATGAGATCTACAAGTAATTTAATTTGATTATTTTTTGGAGCCTCAAAATTCCCCGTAGTTCCTGATATACAAGATTTATATCTATAAAGCTTTCAGCGGCCTGAGCAGGAAAATTTCTGACAACCGTAAATGTATTCGAACTCGATGCGCGTCTATGAAATTTGTATGAAATATTAACCAAACTTCATCAGTGCGCAGCGAACTCGAATACATTTACATTAGTTTTTCGTGCTCGGGCTACAGTATTACCCACAACATTCATGAGGTTAATAAATTAAATAATATCGAAATCACAAAAGCATCTTAAATAAACCCCAATCATGCTAACCAATTAATAATTTATTAACAGTTAAGTAACTATAGTCAATTCTGAAAACCAATTAGTTGTCTCATATTTAAAAATATTCGAGACGAAAATGTAATATTACCTCTAATGTCTCAAACTAATTCAATATTGAATTACGAATTTTCTGCTGAATTGTAACTATAATTGTTCTTGGAAACCATTAGATGTTTCTTTATTGTCCTACACTAAATAAATTGAAGGGTCAACGACCAGTCATAAATAAACTCCAATCAATCAGTTAATTTATATTTATTTCGCCAAAAAAGATATAGTGCAATTTTATGTTCGTACCCCGAGCAATAAATTCGAGACTTATTTGTGAAAATAAAAAGAAAAGAGTTTTGTAAACTTTCGAGTGGTTTCATAAGCGTGTCTCCTGCACATGTTTTTCGAAACAAAACACAAATAACACCGACACAAAACAACATATTTCGCTGTCTCCTACTCATGGAACAATGGATCATAGACAAAAATACCGTGTTTTGTGTAATGATTTATTGCAGGAGACGCGGCTTTACGCATTCAAATAAGCCTTAAACAGTTTAGCTGAGCAATTGGCTAGGAATAGTTTGTCACTTTTTTCCTGGTGTCACATCGTTTGAAAATAAAAGGGACAGGCTATTCTTTACCATTTGCTCAGTTAACCCTCGGAGGCAGCACATATGTACCTTATATATATTACATAAGCGTATGGACCACCGGAGGCCGAGCCGCCCGTGACTATTTAAACTGTTTTTATAAGTTTATATTATGTTCATGCAGAATAAAGGCCCAGCGCTAATAATTTTTCTATCGAAATGCAGTCGAGCTGCATTCGCTTTTATGACATTTATATGAAGTTTTAATCAAATATCACTAGTGTACATTGAACCCGATACGATTTCCATTGTCAAAATTATTCCTGTCCGGCCACTATAGCTCGCCCATGAGTTTTTTGGTATTTCGCGCTAGGGAATATGTAAAATATTTATATGACAATCGGTCGGACTAATTAACATGAGTGTCTAACATGAGTTTCTTCTCGCGAGCAACTACGTAAAAAATATGTGTAAGAAAATCATCAGTTGCCACGTAACCGCTAGAGGCGTTCGAGTTTTGTGATTTTGTAACAAAATACACAATCACAAGTTTAAAAACTTAACGGACCGACTTCAAATCCGATCGTGACTAAATTTATATGGGACCACCCTTGAAATAAGCTCTATCGAACACAAAAAGAATTTTGAAAATCGGTCCACATTCGGCGGAGATATCGCGTAATATACATAAAAAAATACAGACGAATTGAGGACATTCTCCTTTTTGGAAGTCTGTCGATTATACAAAATTTTACGTACTCGCTAGCGAGAATGTCAAACTCATAGTGGAGATATTAATGTTACTTTCATGCTTCAGATCAAACTAAGGTTGACACTCACATAACTCCATTCCTGGAGAACAGCAATAACCGATTTAATCCAAGCAAAGTAAACGAACGTAAACATGATTTACACACCGTTCGCGATCAATCTTCGCGAAATATCGGAGTTATTGTGTTGCTCAAATAACTTCGTTCGACAAACACTCGAGGAGGGCGCGAAATGAACAAAATTATTACTTGCCGTGATAAATGCATTTTGGACAGGACACCTGGGACGTATTGGAATATTTTTAGGGTTCCGTACCTCAAAGGGAAAAAACCTTGTAAGATCACTTTGTTGTCTGTCTATCTGTCACAACCTTTTTTCTCTGGAACGCGTAGAGGTATCAAGCTTTAATTCAAATCAAATACTCCTGTCTACTGTCCCTTGGAACTGTGAAAAAATCAAACTTTTAAGCCAACGCAATCAAAAGATACAGCCGTTTATTTCGCAAATTTTCGACTCTCGCAAGAGAATCAAAACCTACAGGGTACTTCCCGTGAACTCAGAATCTTGAAATTTCGCGAAAAATCTCGAATTTCATTATATATACTTACAGGTTTGTACGGAACCCTCGGTGCGTGAGTCCGACTCGCGCTTGGTCAGTTTTTTTATTTAATAATTTGATGGATGAAAATATAGTCTTCAGCTGATAACATCGCAACAAGACTATTGTGAGGCTATGGCGGGAGCTATATTTGTATTTTAACTAATTTTTAACAGCTGACATGACTACTTCTATTACAATTGGTAATAAGGATAAGTTTATGATTCACTCATAATGGCAGTGGCGTGCAATCCATATAGACAAAGAGACACCTTCTACCCTATCAATTTTCTATTTCCAAAAATAAAAAATTAAATAATGACTAAATACACATTTTCAAAATAGCAATGTTCGGATTATGTTTTAAATCGTTACAGAGATGATAATCACTGTGATGGTGTCACTAGAGTGAAGAAAATAATTGTGTTAGATGTTTGTCTACCCTGATCGGAATGTCTATGCACGTCACTGCATAATGGTTCAGGTTTCATCGTATGTGCCACAAGTTCCCACGTCAAACAACAAATAATAGTTCAATTACGCCTAATCGGCGTCCGACCAACAATGGGCCATAACGTACGTAAACACATAACACTCCTTTGTGTCCGCAATCCGTTAGACACACCAGCCTGTCAGTTTGCATACAAAACGACAGTGTCCAAACTAATGACTAAAGAAATATATAAGGACTTGGCACAACTACGAAAAATACGTGTTTACTTTGAAGGCGGTTCCGCCATTTTAGTTTCACGATCTATTTACATGTAAGTTGTTACCGTGTCATAAGAATTAAATAACGTATAAATACGGTATTTACTAATTTGGGAATGTGAAGATGCCTAACTGCTATATTAATGGGATTTTTCTTTCGCAAAGTCGCCATTTTGGTTACTCTCGATACATTTAGGCTTGCTTCATTATATCATAATTGGGTACTTGACTATGTTTGATTTTATAAATAAAACAAAAAGAAACCCTTTTGTAAAAACTCCATCGATATTGGTTGAAAAATGAGGCAGTAATTCATTGAAATAAAACTATTCTTACGGATTCTATCACGATTATGTTACTGCAAAGCCTTCGAAACGTCGGGAATAATAATTAAGACATAATCGTGATAGAATCCGTAAGAATAGTTTTATTTAAATGTATAATATTCGCGTAAACTTAAGAAATCAGTAATTCATATTTTAATTTCTGGAGTGGGGGCATATTCGAGATATCTTGCTATCCTTTTCCAACGCACGTACCGTTATGGCGTGACGTAATCACGTAATCAGTAAGATTATACTGATACTTCTCTTTCCTGCAGTTTGAAGGTTACACCAAACTTCAAAGGCTTATTTTTAAACTTAAACTTTTTTATTTTTGAGAATATTTCAATATTTCTTTCTGTTTATATATTTAAGACGATGTGAATTTCATATAAGATTAATTAAAAAATTAAGACGATGTGAATTTCATATAAGATAATTAAAATAAAAAATGAGTCAAGTACCCAATTATTAATTATTTTTCTTTAGTCATTGGTCAAAACTCCAACCACATCGTACATTGCGAGCTAATTCCCATAATGCGCCTTTGAAAGTCTCAAAGGTTTGTGTAGCTAACTTACTTACATTTTTCTTCATCAGTTTTTCTTTTATAAAATTCTCAAGTCTATCCCCAAAGGAAAGGGGAAGAAGATTAAGGAAAGAAATTTAATTGCATGGGCCAGATGGACGACCTCTTACTAAGCCAAATATGAAAAAGCACGCACAATACCAGGGTCCGAAGTAGAGATAAATGTTACTGAAATATAATTTTACTACACGTTTTACGTAATTAACAACTTTATCTAAGTGGTATTTAGACGTCGCGATTGGGTTTTGAATTGAGTTTTTAAGTTAATAAACTTTATTATTTAGAATCACTGAAGTAATATTAGCTAGATATCGAAATTTTAATAAATTAATACTAACAACTAAATAACTTAGTCAAAAGAATATGAATAATTACGTTTCCTGTCCATTATAAAACGGCTTAATAAAACTGCCGATTCTTAAGCACGAGTAATCATCGTTTCACTGAGCAGTAACTTGAAGTTATTTAAAAGGCTCTCAATAGAAACTTTATAATTGGATTGTAATTAAATCATCACCCTTTAACTCACGCTTTGAGGAATTGAAGAGTTTTTGATTAGTACGAAATAATTGAATAATCGATAGATTTGGAATCGATTCAAAAGATAATCGGTACTATGCGATGTACAATATTTGAGAGTATTGAAAAGGAAGAACGTTATGAGGTTATTCGCTCATATTTAATTGATGTAAACTGAGAAAAAAATATAGATTTTAAGTACTTTGTGTCTGACTCTCAAGATGCAGGTTTTTACCTAGTTTGGGGAAACCCATAGTTTTTCTTATGATATATATTGTGCACATAATCATTGGATCTTATGTAATACGTGTTGGTAAATACAGGTATATTGATAATTTATCTTATCTTATGTTTTTGGTGTAAATATTATACAAACTTCATGGTAACGTTATGAATCAATAAATACCATAGTATTTGTGATCTCGCCGATGTCTAAACCAATTCTCAACTATGATTTTGAGTGGTAGAGCCACGCTGTGACAGGTTACTTCTACAGCACGAATGGGCTGGCTGGATTAGTTTGACACCACTCTCACATAAAACCGACGTAAAGTGGAGCTCGCTGTCGCGTTTCGTTCGGTGAGATAGATTCCCGGTGTCCCAATTCCCCTCTCCCTTTCCCTTCTAATTTTCCTCCTTTTTGGTTGGCAGCGCACTAATGATTCTTTGTGTAACCTATGGGCGGTGGGGACTTACCATCAGGTGACCTATTTGCTTGTTTGCCAGTTTCTGCTACAAAAAAAGGGAAATCAAAATAGTTTTGTACTGGTAATTGGAGTCTATATTAGTGACTGAGTAATATAAGGTGTAAGATAATAAATATTGCAGTTGGTCGCAAGATATGGTATCATGATATGGTATACATGCATAAACTTACGCCTATAGCACTAACCGGTAGGCAGAGGCGCACTAGCGAACTAGAACACCCACATTTCACTGAGCTAAGTTCCGTCCTAGATGTGATAGGGGCGATCCTATCGCCATATCGGGCACAAATTCCAAACTCCGGACGGATACTGAAAAATCTAATATCACTTTGCCCGACCCAGGAATTGCACCCGAGACCTCAGGACGAGAGCCGTACCTCGCACGAAATACCACTACGCCACCGAAGCAGCCAATTAGCAATTAAGTATTAATTAATTTGTTACATTTGACAGATGTAAGAGATTCAATTTACAAAGTGTATTTTGAATAAGATATCTATGAATTCCAATGACTAAAGAATAAATAAGAGGACCCAGCATAACTAAGAAAAATAGGTGTTTACTATGAATCCGGCTCCGCCATTTTAGTTTCGTGATCTATTTACATGTGAGTTATCACCGTGTCATTAGAATTAAATAAAGTATAAACACTTATTGATTTTATTGTAAGTACGGTGTTTTTATTTACAATAGTATTAATTTCGAAATATAAAGAAGAAGCCTATCAGTTACATTAATGGGATCTTTCTTTCGCAAAGTCGCCATTTTTGTTTCGTTCCATAGATTAGGAATGCTTCATATTTTCATAGTTACGTCTTGTCCTCTGTCTTCTTTTGTCTAAGATGATTTCGGAGAAATAGCAAAGTGAATTCAACGCCCCGATGTCTTTCGTTATTTGCACAAAGTACCCTATCAAAGACCTAGCCTGCAGCTACAAATCAAATAATTTAATTTAGTTATAAATCTTCTCGAACTTACACTAATTACTTCGATATTTTAAGTACAACATGCCCTGAGGTACTGCAGTTTAAACGTGATATTTTTGCATAAAGCCTCAATTTAATGAAAGGAATTACCAACGACTTAATAGAATACTAACTTATAAGTTCTTTTTAATCAATTAATTTTTCCTTTTTTTTTCTTTTAATAAGCTCGCTCCCTATCACTTGTGGGACGGAACTAAGCTCCGCGAAATGTGGGTGTTCTAGTTCGCTAGTACACCTCTGCCTATCCCTCCGGGGATACAGGCGTGACCTTATGTTATGTTAAGTTCTTTTTACCCGATTGCTTCGGAAGGAGAGTAATGGTTTTTGTAGCAGAGTGGTAAAGACGCAGGCGGGTCAGCTGATGGTAAGTGATCTGAAGCCCGTAGAGAATAATACCAAAACACTGCGTTGCCTACCTTAAGAAAGAGAATAGATGTTGAGATGGGGGTTATTTAGGCCACTAACATGCACTCCATTCCATCCAATCCACTAACATAATATTACCAATTCACATGATTCTAAAGCCGCTTTTCCTGCACTAAAACATTATACAAAACATCTACACAAAACACGATATTTTTGTCTATGGTCCATTTTTCCATGAACAGAAGACAATACGTTGTTTTGTTTAGGTGTTTTGTTTCGAAAATACATGTGCAGGAGACTCGGCTTAACTCTATATTTTTACTATTTACTCCTCACCGAAGACAAGCTTAATTCATCTCTCTAGATAACTGAAATAAGTTGTGATGTGGGAGGCCTTAAGTTCGATTTCATTGTCAGGTGAGGTTCTAAAACGATATGCACGGGATTCCTCCGAGAAGCGTTCACGCCAAGCACGCAGCCGGTTGTACAACTGAGCCGATTCCTTTCTGTACCCTGTAAGAAAGGGTGAAGTAAATAATATAGGAACGTGTAGGATGTGAACAATATTACACTTAAAATCACACAAAGGTTCATCCGGGTGTTACGAAACATGTCAACGATCCCTTTTGAGGTACATGACCTTACAGTTCAGTGGTTTGAGAACCCTGACTTAAGATCCGCAAGCCGTGGGCAAGGGCCGACCCCGACCTCATATCAAGTTAAAAAGAATTACAATAAACTACACGATAAAAACACAAAATAAATGTCTGAACAAAGAGATTTAATATTAATAACTATAGAGAGGGCTATCAAGCAAGTTTCCATACAAAAAAATTGATCTCAAACTTCAGTACCGCCATCTACTACTTATTAAAATGCGAGGGCGATTATTATAATTTACACCCTAGAATGTTTTGTGAATGGTTAAGAATCACGTAAGATAAGTTTATTCTCTCAATATTACTACGCTGGCTGGCCTGCGGCGCGTATATTTCAAATAAACTGAGCGACTTATGACCACTAGGTCATAACTTTTGGATCACAAGTTGAAATAAAACTATTCTTACGGATTCTATCACGATTATGTTTTAATTATTATTCCCGACGTTTCGAAGGCTTTGCAGTCTTCGTTGTCACGGGTCAGACTGAGATGTCATTTGTCCAATTTTTTTTTTTTTTTTTTTTTTTTTAAGTTGTTCATAGCCATGGATACAATGTCCTTCAGCCGTATACTTTTTATTATTTTTATTGCTTTATTTCCTACATCTAAGTTTTCACAAGTGCAATGAAGTCGGATGTATTCGATTTCAAGGCCCTGCTGAAGTTTTGGCGTCAATTCCTTCCAGTTCGATGCTTTTTAGACGATTTTCTCGCAGCGGAGGAATCGAACATGGTCGACCCATCCACCCGACAAAAAGCGTCCAAAATCACTTATTTCAAAGCTTCCACATACTGTCCATCTTCGTTGATGTTTATCGCATAAATTCACATCACATTTAAACCACAAGCACAACTTTAGACTATAATATGAAATCATTAAAACAAGCGACCACCTGTACCGTCAGAATTCCCGCCAAAACTCTCATTTGTCCAAAAAAGGTTAGTGTTACAATATCTACCATCATTAAAAAATATACAAAATCAAAAAAGGTTAATTATTTGTGTTCCGATCTATGCAGTACGAGCTCACGGTGTCATGAGTTCTGGCAGCTGGTCTTTTGGGTTCCGATTTAATAAGATGTATAATTGGATCCCAGGTTTGTGCAAGCTTCCAACCATCTTCTCTATTGAAATTAGGATGTTTTTTAATTTCAATAGCCTCGCGTATCATCCTAGGGAGAAATCGGTGTTCTTTGGCGAGGATTTGTGGTTTATCAAATCTAAGATAATGTTTGGAGCCTTCCTCTGAATGTTCAGCAACTGCAGACTTCGTAGAGCGTCGGTGTTTTACGTCAGCTATATGTTCTTTTACGCGGGTCCCTATATTCCGTTTTGTTTGTCCGATGTAAGAGAGACCACAGTCGCAATCAATTTTATACACGCCTGGTTCTTGCAGAGGTATGTGACACTTGACAGATGGTAAAAATTGACTAATCTTCTTGGGCGGCTTGAAATAAGTTTTGATAGAAGCACGCCTCAGGATATAGCCAATCTTGTCAGTGAGTCCTCTTACATAAGGTAATACGACCGGGACGCGTTCGACGGTGGCTGGTTTCATTCGGTTTCTGTGACGGCGACGTGGGATTTGGAGCTTGTTGTCTCGCAGGACTTGCTTGATATGATGCAGCTCAGCGGCTAGATGTTCCTCATCACAGATTCCTTGTGCTCTCTGAAACAAAGTTTTACCCACGGTAGCTAACTGTTTCGGATGGTGGTGAGATTCTCCATTCAGGTATTTATCGGTATGGGTCTTTTTCCTATACACAGTATGACTCAAAGATTGATCAGGATTACGGATAACTAAAACATCTAAGAAGGCAAGAGATTTATTATGTTCTAACTCCATTGTGAATTGAATTTTGTTATTAATGGAGTTAAGGTGATTTAAAAATGCAGTTACTTTATCAGATGGTAGAATTGTGAAAGTATCATCTACGTACCGTTTGTAAAACCTTGGTGAGACCGGGGCCGTGCTGAGTGCTGTCTCCTCAAAGTCCTCCATGAAAATATCGGCGACAACTGGAGATACAGGTGAGCCCATAGCTACGCCCTCAATTTGTACGTAGAATTGATTATTCCACAACATATAGTCAGATGTAAAGCAGTGTTTGAGTAAGTCTGCATATGCCAAGGGTATGTTATTCTCTGTTAACCTCTTAGAGACTATTTCAATGCAGTCTTGTATTGGTAAGCTTGTAAACAGCGACTGAACATCAAAACTGACCATAGTTTCATTGTCAGCTAATTTTAGGTGTTTAATGTCATTGACAAATTGGTATGAATCCTTCACAGTTGCTCTAGTGTTTCCTCTGAGAGGTGAAAGAACTTTTGCTACATGCTGAGCCAGTCTGTAGGTTGGTGTGTCGATCTGACTTACAATGGGACGTAGCGAAGCATTTGTTTTGTGTATTTTTGGTAACCCATACAATTTAGGTGATTTCGCTGACGATGGGATGAGTAACTTTACGTCGAGACTCAATAAGTCGGAGTAATTGCTTAATAAAGAGCTGGTGGCCTTTAAAATTTTGCTAGTCGGGTCTGTTTTGGCTATTTTATAAGTACTTTCATCCGACAAAAGTTGTTCCATTTTATTGTTGTAATCAGACGTATCCATTACTACTGTCGCATTCCCTTTATCTGCACGAAGAATAGTTAGGTCCTTCATTGATCGCAAGTTCTTTAACGCGATATATTGTGGTTTAGGAAGATTTAGTTTGGGCAACCTCGTTCGACGTAATAATGAAGAGATGTCTTGACGAATTGCCTCCGAATCTTCCTTTGTTAAATTATTTTTGAAGAGACCGTTCTCAACGTTACAAATAATGTCTTCATACGGTACCCTTCGTGGTGTTACAGCAAAATTTGTGAAATTTAAATTTAAATTTACAAGTTTTGTGCTGTTGGCCCGTCTATATACTGTTGAATGTCTTAGTGTCCGAATAATGCAGATCCGTATAAAAAATCCTCAGTTGAAATGTTAATGGTATCTTTATTTATTGTGATTATTCGTGCAGATCCCGTGATCAGAAAGTAACTCCCGGATGGTCAAATGATGCTCAACTTTAACGGCTTCTTAAATTGATTTCCGCCATACAATATTGACAGATAAGGCGGCATTAAATGACATAAGGCGGCCTGAAGTCTATGAACATTCGGTGATAAGGTTTTTATGTTAAACTGGTAACATAACTTTTTTTTACTCCGCGAAATGTAGGTGTTCTAGTTCGCTAGTGCACCTCTGCGTACCCATTTAGGGATACAGGCGTAAGCTTATGTATGCATAAACTTTTGCTATGCTAATTGAAGTTTAGAAACGTTTTAAAAGCGTGTAGGTTGCTGATAAAATAATGCCTAACCTGAGATTCGAACCAAGGAACCCTGTTCTGAACGCTACCCCTAAATCAAGAAGGACAAGTTTTCTTCATGAAAATGATATTATAAATACTAATTTTATAAATAATTAAAATTCTTTGTTTTAAACATCTTAATTGTAGATAGCTTTTCAGATGAATATAGATTTTTTAGAAGTGCCTCTTTCGTAAAAATATCAAAAGTTATTCGTTATTGACTTTCATAATGTTTACCTTCGTCTCTTCATCTCGTAACAGATGTTACATTACACACTTCTTAAACTTATCTAAATGTTTTCTCGGCATAATTGCTCGCATAATCCAAATGTCTCTCGCGTCCTAAAGTTAAACGATCTGAGTCGAGGTTATTTTTGGAACAAGGAAAATTCCTCGCGAACATCCTTCCCCGGGAATGCCGAGTAAAAAATGATCGAGACTCGCGGGGAGAGATAAATTCCGCGACATCCACATAAGCGCCACTTAACTTGTGTGAATTACTTACATTTTTATGCGTTACTTGCTTTGTGAACGATGTAATTTTAAATTGGGGTTATAAAGTATCTCCGCGTCGACTGCCTTCGCCTTATTGTAATACTAGCTTCTGCCCGCGACTGCGTTCACGTGGATATTTAATAACAAATGCATCCCGCGGTAAGTGTACATTTTTCCGGGACAAAAAGTAGTATACGTGCTATTCCAGTTTTTTATTGCAGAGACTGGCAAACAAGCAGATGTGACCCATCTGATGGTAAGTGATCACTGCCTATAGACACCGAAGACACAAAAATAATCATGGGTGCGTTGCCACCCTAAAGGGAGGGAATGGAAGGAGAGGGAAAAAGGATTGGGAAAGGGAAGGGGAAATGGGCCACCTGAAATCTCACTCACCGAACGAAACGCGACAGCAAGCTGCCACTTTACGTAGATTTTCTCCGAGACAGTGGTATCAAACCGGTCGAGCTGGCCCATTAGTGCTGTAGACGTTTGTGTCATGGCTCTAGCGCTCAATTGCACATGGAATCTTTATACGAAACTTGCTCTGTATGTTATTACTTTAAGACCATTATACAATATTTATAACCAACTTTGGTCAAATCAATTTCAACTACTACATTTCAAACGAAGCCAACTTTTGCATTCGAAATATTTCCAACCAAAGTTTACGTCCAAGTCGGAAGTTTTTAGCCAAAGACATTCAACAATATATAGACGGGACAACAGTACAAAACTTGTGATTCAAAAGTTATGACCTAGTGGTCATAAGTCGCTCAGTTTATCTGAAAAATACGCGCGCCAGGTCGACCAGAGAAATAATATTGAGATAATAAATTTATCTTACGTAATTCTTAATCATTCACAAACTATTCTAGGGTGTAAATTGTAATAATCGCCCTCGCATTGTAATAAGTAGTTGATGGCGGTACTGAAGTTTGAGATCACTTTCTTCGTATGGAAACTTACTTGATAGCCCCGTCTATAGATAGCAATATTAAATATCTTTGTTTTAGCCAAATCTTACGTTCTCTATAATTAGATTCAGAATATCCAAGACGTTGCCAAGCGAGTGGTTACTGGGTGCAAGGTGTCGAGTATAGTCTAAGAACACAATAGGTTGGGAGTTACGCGACCGCGCTACACCAGACTTGGCTGCTGGCCAGGGTGGTGGATTGTACTTCTTACAGGTTGCCTTTGAGTTAGTGCCTTGATGATTATAAGCAGGGCTTTCTCTTCAATATAATTCTTCAAAGTTTATGTTGAGTTAAATTTTACCTTCTTGGTAGCCGAGGTACTTAGGGCGACTTACAGCCCTTAAATATATCTCGACTTCTATTCCATACTTGAATATCTTACACATAACATTTTTAAAGTAGAGCCACGCTGTAGACAGTAACGTCTATAGCACGAATGGGTCGGCTCGACCGGTTAGATACCACTGTCTCACAGAAAACCGACGTAAAGTGGCAGCTTGCTGTCGCGTTTCGTTCGGTGAGTGAGATTTCCGGTGGCCCATTTCCCCACTCCTTTTCCCAATCCCTTTCCCTCCCCTTACATTCCCTCCTTTTAGGTTGGCAACGCACCCATGATTCTTTTTGTGTCTTGGGTGTCTATGGGTGGTGGAGATCACTTACCATCAGGTGACCCATCTGCTCGTTTGCAATCTCTGCTATAAAAAAAATAAAAAAATAATAACATTCTTAGTTTTCTTTATTCACTTTTTCGTATACTTCTCTTATAACTACTATTTATAGTATATATCTTCTTATTTTACTACTCACTCTCGTTCTTTTTCTTTAATTAATTATAAGTTATTCAGAATTTCTGCTATCACTGATACGTTATATCAATGGTCGCTATCTCCTATTTTTAAGATGCTCGTGACGCTCACTCTAGTTCTACATTGTAAAATCACTCTGTAAACCTGTCTGGTCTCCCGCGATACAGGTGCGCCTAGTGCGGGGACCGTTGCTCTACTATCATTGTCATTACTATGTTTTTGGTACTCAATAAATTAATTGTATATTATTTGTACTTATCCTAATTTTCGATTTAAATATACGAATAAGATGTAGTTAAATCGAGTTTACGACTAGCTCTTGATTACTAATAGACATGCAAGTCGCACTTAGATTAGTTTACAGTATTACTCAACCAATAGCTATATGGGCTGTTGATTGGGAGGTCATAGGTTCGAAACCCAGGTCGAGCTAAGCAGTTTTTCCAACACAATATACTGTGGTTTCCTCACAGGACATCGGGCAAGCTACTAGTTGCAAAAACTAAAGATAATTTTATTCTATTCGAGGAATGCTTGAAAAAGCCGATTGTTCGTGGCTCGGCCGAGCCCGGCGACGTCACGACTGGTTTGACGGGGTTCGTCGCCGGCTCGCACCGCACCAGCTGAGCCCGCTAGTAGTCAGCGAATAATTATTGACGCGATACGACGATCTATTACTTTACGCCTATACTGTATTGTAGCTATCTATTTCTATCTTTTCTCTAATCGCTCTAGACTCTTCATACACCTTCTATTTCTTTATATGCGTGTAACTTTACTCTTGTTCTTCTGTGAGTGTAATAAACTTTTCCGTGTGAACTGTTCTATTCAATTCTACCTTCTTCACTACTTACTTCAACTTGTATCTTCACGCTATAATTTGGTGGTGACCTCGAACTGTTCACCGTAGAAGAGTCGGAAATATGACGAGCGAAGGTAAGCAAGATGCTACCAGTGGCGCAGAAGCATTTCGCTCATTCTTGTTAGCGAAAGACCTAATCCGAGTTAAATAATCCGTCACGTCACTAAAGTCTGAGGCCTGGGGATGAAACAAATCTCCAGGTAACCTAAGCGGCTCGCCATAGACGAGCTCCGCTGAAGAAGCTTTTAAGTCTTCTTTGTACGCGCTCCGTATGCCTAGGAGGACTAGTGGGAGAGACTCCACCCAGTGGTCGTTGCCATGGCAGGTTATGGCAGTTTTTAACTGCCTATGAAACCTCTCCACTAATCCATTGCATGCCGGATGGTACGCAGTTGTTCGCCTATGATGAAAACCGATGAGATCTGACAGGCGTTTGAACAGCGCAGACTCAAATTGCATGCCACGGTCGGTGACAATATCCGAGGGGCATCCATATCGAGCGATCCACCCGTGAAGTAACGCACGTGCCACGCTCTCTGCCATTATGTCACGCAGTGGTATTGCCTCAGGCCAACGCGTAAATCTGTCGACGGCAGTGAGACAGTACCGATATCCATGTGACAGTGGTAATGGACCAACCAAGTCGATATGGATGTGCGCGAACCTCGATTTTGGCAGCTTAAATGTGCCGATGGGTGACGATACGTGGCGCGACACCTTTGACTTTTGGCACGCTAGGCATGCTTGTGCCCAAGTTCTGCAGTCCTTCCTCACGCCTGGCCAAACAAACCTTTCAGCCACTAACCTGGCTGATGCTTTGGCACCTGGATGACTCAGGGAATGCAGGCTCTCGAATACGCAATGACGCAACTTCGATGGGACATATGGCCTAGGTGTGTCACTGCTCACGTCACAAAACAGTTCGGCATCTATTCCCGGTACCCTAACTTTTTGCAGACACAGGGATGTGTTGCTATCCAGTAATTGCTTCAGCTCGGTGTCTGAGTTCTGTAGTTCAGCTAAGAACTTTAAGTCCACCGGCTGAGCAATTTCGTCGATTCTGGATAGCGTATCTGCAACGACGTTATCCTTACCGGATATGTGTCGGATGTCGGTGGTAAACTGGGATATGAAGTCTAGATGCCGGAACTGTCTTGGTGAGCAGTTGTCCTTCCTTGAGTGGAAAGCGTAGCACAGAGGTTTGTGGTCTGTGTACACCACAAAGTTTCTGGCCTCGACCATATGTCTGAAGTGCTTGATCGCTTCGTAGATAGCCAGCAATTCCCTGTCATAAGGCGAGTATTTCTGCTGAGAAGGACCGAGTTTCTTGGAAAAGAAAGCCAAAGGTTGCCAAGCGTTATCGTCACTCAACTGCTGCAACACTGCACCTATTGCCGTATCCGACGCGTCCGTGACAAGCGCTAATTTGAACTCGCTGTTCGGGTGAGCTAACAAAGCAGCCTTACAAAGGCCATCCTTGCTAGCCTGGAAAGCGTCGAGCTCAGCTTTAGTGAACATAATTATTTATATAAAGGACTGCATCGGTGGCGTGGTGGTATTTCGGTACGACTACGGTTCCGAGGTCTCGGGTTCGATCCCCGGGTCGGGCACAGTAATATTGGATTTTTCCATATCAGCCCGGAGTCTGGAATTTGTGCCCGATATGGCGATAGGCTCGCCCCCTATCACATCTGGGACGGAACTAAGCTCGGCGAAATGTGGGTGTTCTAGTTCGCTAGTGTGCCTCTGCCTACCCCTTCGGGGATACAAGCGTGAGCTTATGTTATGTTATGTTATAAAGGATTATTATTGACAGCCTCTGTGGCGCAGCGGGCGAGTAACCGGCTGTGAAGCGAGAGGCCGCGGGTTCGATCCCCGCACCGAGACAAATGTTTGTATGGCCTACAGATATTTGTTTCAAGTCGGGGTGTTGTGAGACCAAAAGTATCTCATAGTCTCTGACACCCACGATACAGGTTGTACCTAGTGTGGGGTCAGGACTACGTGTGTGACTGTTGGGTGTATTTATTGTTATTTATTTATAATAAAGATCGTATAGTTCTGTTTTTCACGCTGCCACTTGTCCAAAAGGCGATATATACTGAGAGCTACTGTTTATTTCTCATATAATCCTTTGGGTAGCAATCCATAGACCGTATATGCTACTTTATTTTCATCTAAGAAGTGGCAATAGTTTTCGAGTAAGATGGCTGTGACAAACAGATGAACAAACAGACATGACGTAATTATAAGAGTTTTTGTCTTTTGGCATGGGAACCAGAAAAAAGGAAAAATGTAATTCCAATTGATAAATTCTATTAATTAACCTCACGTTAAAATTACAACAAACTTATTACAAAGCAAAATCAAAACAACAGAGAATGAAACAAATCAAACCCAATAATAGGTTAATACACCAATGACCCCAATCAAATTGCCGAAAAACAACCCTATTTCACCCAACCCTGTGGAATTATGATGAATGTATCTAATTTGCCGTAACGTGAGCATACCGACCCTATACCCTTCCTCAGCGAAGATAAATCAGAATACAATGTGATACGGACTGGTCCCCAGGGTTGGTAGGACGATTGTCGAATCTATTGGTGACGGGCGCGTTATAATGATCTTTATAATCGCACCTGCTATTTCCTTTTATGAGATTGAAGTATTGTTATTAGGGTCTCCTGCTTCCTGTGAGACTGTTATGGTTGAGAACGAGGGTGCAGAACAGGATCCGCTTGGAGACGTCTACGTAGATGTAGAGGCAACGGCAGAAGTCGCCCGGTTAGAGACACCGGTAACACAGAGACCTTTAATAAGTTGGTGTGGAAATTTCTGAGAATAGCCTATGTTTAGCATTAAATGTCCGGCGTACACTTGCTTAGAAATATACCGTCATTCGTATAATGTCCGGCGTATGGCTGATGATGATGATAACAAAAAAATTTGGTGCCAATAAAGCGCTACCACAGCTTTGCTTTGGAAGGGTTTGGGTGCGTTTCTTTGGAGGTGCATCATAAGGGCCCTTTTGGTAGACTGATATCAATAGACTAACTAATTCATATCAGGTTTTCCATAAATATTTTAAGTAAACTCTGGCTTCTTAAGTATATATTTTTTCGTTACATTTATCACCCAATTTGCACTCATATAACTTCGCCTCAATAAACCAACTATAACTATTGTTTTATACGAAAAGACCCGAAGCAGGAAGCAAAAGAAATAATGCAAGCCATTGGTTTCCGTATTTATTTGCAATTTTTCGATGATTCATTGGTTTATCGAGGCTGCCATGAGCATAACCCATAACACCGGGTCTATAAATAATGTTCGGAAAACAACTTAGGGTAAAAAGATCATTGGAGTTTACCTTCAATATCTTAGCAGACGATAAACGAGTGAGTTTCACTTGTTGTAAATGGATCTCCACAGATCATTAGACCCTCAATACCAAAGGAATTATGAGTAGCAACCTGAAGTTAAATATAAGTGATATCTTGAGTGGTAGATCCAACCTCTAGACAGTTACATCTACAGCACGAATGTGCCGGCTCCACTGGTTTGATACCACTGTCTCACAGAAAAGTGGATCGTGATGTAAAGTGGCAGCTTGCTGTCGCGTTTCGTTCAAATAGTAAGATTTCCGGTTGTCCAATTCACCCCCACCTTTTCCCAATCCTTTTCAGTCACATTCTATTCCTTCCTTTTAGGTTGGCAACGCACCCATGATTCTTTTTGTATCTTGGGTGTCTATGTGCGGTGGACATCATTTACCATCAGGTGACACAACTGCTCGTTCGCCAGTCTCTGCAATAAAAATGTATATATGAAGACAGAGAAGAGGAGGCGGATATAAAATTTCGATAAAAGTACAAGAAAGAAAAAAGTCTGAATTCTCAAATATATCTCGTCAAAATTAGTTAGAATATTGGCAGAGGTTCAAAGTATACCGCTAGCATGACAGGAGAAAAAAATTTAGAAGTACGTCAATTTTAAGAAATGTCTGTTCTGCATCTTTGCAAACTTGCACACCTTGTTTAAATACGGTTAAAGGATACATTCATCTTTTGAAGGAAATTACAATTCATAACCAGTTTGGATGAGCTTAATGACTGTCAGAATTAAGAATATTTCAATTTCAATGAAATAATATTGTAAATCTGTCAATTTCAAGGTCTGTTTTAGTGTGAACATTGACCTGAGGATATTTTAAGCAGAGCTGTCTCTGGAATAATAAGTGATAAAAAGGTGTTCATATTAATGATCTTCTTGATGAATCCAATCTTAGATCTATATCTCTTCTTTCCAGGTATGATAGGACCATGCGGCTTGTTTTAAAGTCTTATTTGTTTTATTATTAACTGTCGGCTCAAATGTAAGTATAAAATTCCGTAATCCTTTATAACAAATAACAAAAACTGAAAACTTACTTCAAAAAGTCGGTGCCTTTTCATTTAATCTGTTTCGGCCTCAGCACCGACTCCAAAGAGAGTAAGAAATTGTTGTTATTTTTTACTTTATTAGTGTTCGTTTTTGAAGTCGGTTTTCAGTTTTTGTTAAACTTTAATTATTATTTTTCTATTTTTAGTGTAATATTGAAAGAATTACCCACCAACTCTTAATATTTAAGGAGTTATATTTTACATCATCAGCTCAGCAACATGAAATGATGAGTACCAGACGTAAATATCTGAATAGCTTTAGGAAATATATAAAAAACACTATGGATCCCTCTAAAATTTAAGGAGTTGCCCTCGATTTTTCTAGGATCTCATCATCAGATCCTGACTTGGTGCCAATGGAACCACCTGGGAAGTATACCCTTTTAAACAAAAAAAGAATTTCCCGAATCGGCCCAGGCGTCTTCGAGTAATCGGGGAACATACATAAAAAAAAAGATTCCGACGAATCGTTAACCGTCTCCTTTTTTGAAGTCGGTTAAAAGTACTTATACCTATTGACGATAACAAAATATTTCTTCTAACATCACCGTAACTTTACAAGTGATTTTCGTTGCCAGTACATTTTATTTACGAAAATAAAACCTGTATAATGATCAGAAGATCTATTATGGATATGACGGAGCTCAGTCCACGAGCATCCGTGAAATTAATATCAACATACGAGACGATATTCTGCATTAAATTGTTGCGTTTGATGCAACACACTGACAAAAATGTTTTAGTAATAGTGCAATAACGTGATAAGATTAATTTAATCATGAAGGCAAGAATAACATTATTTATGGAAAAATACATATTTTACTACATTGTATCTATCCTAATCGAATAAGTATTATTAGTAGTAGTAAACTTTAAAAAAGAATTTGTGCCCGATATGACAATAGGCTAGCCCCCTATCACATCTGGGACGGAACTAAGCTCAGCGAAATGTGGGTCTGCCTGCCCCTTCGAGGACACAGACGTGAGCTTATGTTATGTTATGCTAATCAGTAAACTTACGACCGTAAACTTTTCCTCGTTATTATTTATTTCTGATCTTTTGAGGTCCTTTTACACGACAATCATTTGAAAATTAATTATTTTTTTTAATTCTTATTGACTGACCCCAAATTATAAGAATCTCATCTCCTGTTATTTTTTCACGTAATTATGTGATGGTTAATGCAAAATTTGAAGTACTTTGCCGCCAAATATACGCCAAATATACGCTCGAGCACGCGAATTTTTTAACTCTTGAACTCCCTGCGTGTTGTTTATTTATTTATTCCTATCAACTCTCGGACTGGACTCGAATGATTTCTTGACGTTTTTCATGGGCGAGTTGCAGTTTTTTAGTTTTTATTCAATGGAATAACAATGAATCTTTTTATTACATAACACGGCATTCACACACGCAATACCCATCCGTGTGTTTCAACTCTTAACACATTATCCTGCTTGTAAGTAATACAGGAACTCGGCAATAAACAATGAATAATAGGTTCATATTGTGTATTCAGACAAGGTTCGTAAGACATATGAAAATTATCCATGATAATGTACATTCTTAATTAATTACGAGTAAACATAACATAACATAAGCTCACGCCTGTATCCCCGAAAGGGTAGGCAGAGGCGCACTAGCGAACTAGAACACCCACATTTCGCTGAGCTTAGTTCCGTCCCAGATGTGATAGGGGGCGAGCCTATCGCCATATCAGGCACAAATTCCAGACTCCGGGCTGATAAGGAAAAATCCAATATCACTTTGCCCGACCCGGGGATCGAACCCGAGACCTCAGAACCGTAGTCGTACCGAAATACCACCACGCCACCGAGGCCACGGCAGTAATTACGAGTAATATCTTACATTATTATTTTATTAGTTATTTTAACTTACTTCATTGAAGGAGAAAATTTTAAAAGTTCCTCTTTTATGCCTGGCGGTTTAAAAGATTTTTATTTAATAAAATGTACAAGGACAAGGAACGAGTAAAAGTTGAATACACGACACATCGGCACATAAACACACCAAAAAAATCGTAGGTGCCTTAAAGTAAAGGAACAAGGTAGTCTCTTCAAAGCCAAATCCCGTTATTCTTCCCAATAAAAGAAAATGGGTATTACAGCCACTGGAAATCCCACTCACAGAATGAAACGCAACAGCGACCTCTTACTTCACGTCGGTTTTCTCTGTTACAGTGGTGGTATCGAACCAGTCAGCTGTCCCACTTATGCGGCATAAATAACTGTTGTAGTTCTTTTTTTTATATAGCAGAGACTGGCAAACGAGTAGATGGGTCACCTAATGGTAAGTGATCTCCACCGCCCATAGACATCCAAGACACAAAGAATCATGGGTGCGTTGCCAACCTAAAAGGAGGAAATGGGAGGGGACGGAAAAGGGATTGGGCAAAGGAGAAGGGGAAATGGGCCACCGGAAATTTCACTCACCGAACGAAACGCGACAACACGCTGACATTTTACGTCGGTTTTCTGTGAGACAGTGGTATCAAACCGGTCGAGCCGGCCCATTCGTGCTGTAGACGTTACCGTCTACGGCGTGGCTCTAACACTATGACCAAACATTTAACCCTTTCAAAAATTCAAACCTCCGAAATTCTAAGCTGTAATTCACTCGACACCCCATGGATCTTGCAATTACCATTTTAATCCATTCGCCAGTTAAATAACCACCACATAAATTCCGTTAATGTTCTCCAAGTATTTTATGTACAGTGAATTAACTTTTAAAGTAAACTCGGATAAAGTATTGCGCCTAAAACTCTGAATGGGAAAAGTGCACCAAGTTACTTGCGGTACTGGAAAAGGCGCCAATTCCAGGCCAGTTCGCCTGACTTTTGCAATCAAATTAAAATGTATTTGCTGATGTTTACTGATTCACGCTCGATTTCCCGACAGCAAATATGATTTAACACATACATACAAACATAAGGCCTGTATCCCCGAAGGGGTAGGCAGAGGCGTACTAGCGAACTAGAACACTCACATTTCGCCGAGCTTTGTTCCGTCCCAGATGTGGTAGGGGCGAGCCTACTGCCATATCGGTCACAAATTCCAGACTCCGGGTTGATATGGAAAAATCCAATATCACTTTGCGCGACTTGGGAATTGAACCCGAGACTTCAGAACGGTAGTCGTACCGAAATACAACCATGCCACCGAGGCAGTTCAGATTTATAATCTGTAAAATGTCTTGAAGACATCACTGAGTATTCAGAAGCATAATGAAATACTTTTGAATGAACAGAATACGTCTATAGCACGAAGAGGCCGGTTCAACCGGTTTGATACCACTGTCTCACCGAAAACCGACGTAAAGTGCCAGCTTGTTGACGCGTTTCGTTCGGTGAGTGAGTTTTCCGATGGCCCATTTCCCCCCCTCCCTTTCCCAATCCCTTTCCCCTCCCCTTCCATTCCCTCCTTTTAGTTTGGCAATGCACCCATGATTATTTTGTGTTTGGGTGTATGGACGGTGGTGATCACTTACCATCAGGTGGTCCATCTGCTCGTATGCCAGGCTCTGCTTTAAAAAAATAGTCGTTTTTGAATATACTACTACGGGCTTAGACAAGTAGCTTATGCGCTAGTCGAATAGAATTATAAATGTATGGGAATGACATAAGAGTACGCCGCATATAGCATACTCTCATGTCATTTCCATACATTTATTCTATTCGACTTTTCCTTTCGACTAGCGCATAAGCCACTTGGCTAAAACCGCTGTTTTCCTTTAATACATTTAATATAATACTTTCTTCTGACATCCATGTCAACACAGAACTATCCTACCATTAATAATACCTTAATTACACTAACACTAAAATACCCATATAATGCAGCAGTCACACAGAACGCTAAAAGCGTATTTATGTAATAAGTATATAGAAGACAAATGTAGTACATTTATCAACGGACGCAATATAATATCCTGTTAAGGGAGTGCTGAATAGTGCCCGAGGGGGATATTTAGTTATATCAATAAATGTAGCTGAAACACATTTGGGGTTTGCTGCTGTTGCCGTATCGTGTTTTGGCTTGATAAACTGTTAATCATTTTAATATGCTATGTTTGTGATGGGGTTTATACCTGATATTTGGTAAACTGGATAGCGTCCACTGAAACCAATACGTACACATACATACATTAACTCTCGCCTGTTTCCCGTTGAGGGAGGCAGAGACTAAGGAGCGCCAATTTCCTCGGTTCAGACACACCTTTTCGCTTCTTCTACAGTCATCAGTCTTTAAATGCACGCTCGTCGGTTACGAGAACTTCTTATTTGGCCTTTTTTAATAGATCGCCAATTTGGTCCATAAAGGTACGTCCTCGGCCGATGCTACCATTCGCTTTCGCTACATAAACTTATTTCGTCACTCTACTTTCATCCATCCTTTCAACGTGGCCAAACCACCGGAGACCAATATAGAAGGAATTTCTATTTTATTAGATAGCCATGCTAATATCTACTACCAGGATATATACCGTAACTACAGCATAATTATCCGGATATTCCAGCAACATATTGTCATCATTAACAATCTATTACATTATACCCTGTTTATCGGAAAAGGATGAAAAGGGATAAGAATTCAGGAAAATATATTTATGGTCTTTTATGGTGCGATACATCAGTTGGGTACGACACGGCCATGACGGAATTTGAAGGGCTGTATAATATTCAAGAATATGCATCTTTGACGTTTCTAAGTGTATATTAATTATGAATTGGGTATTTGACAATTTTTTTTAAATCAATTTTATATGAAATTTACGTCGTCTAAAATATAGAACCCAAAGGAATATTGAAATATTCTCAAAAATAAAAAAGTTATAAGCCTTTGAAGTTTGGTGTAACCTTCAAAATGCACGAAAGAGAAGTATCAGTGTAATCACGTCACGCCATAACGGTACGGGCGTTGGAAATAGATAGTTAAGATATCTCCAATATGCCCCCACTCCCGAATTTAAATTATGAATATCTGCCTCTTTTTTTACAGAAGGGTTTCTTTTTGTTTTATTTACTATTACATATACATATTGTAAAAGACTAAGTTAAAACGCGCCTCTTATATGCACTATATTCGCTACACAACTGTACTGTATATCTCAAACTAGTTGTGTACACTTCGAGCTCCAAAGGGAGACTAACTCAATAATGATAGCTCCCGCTCTTTTATACCTTTTGCTTTAGTTAATAAAGAAATACCTTCCACAAATATTATGAATTACTTAGAGGGTAGTTAATATAAATATAATTAACATACTACCCCTCAATATCGTGTACTAAATCACAACAATTATCCGAATTCGTAACAATATGTTTATAAGTTCAAACAAAGTCAAGTACCCAATTATTGCTGACTTTAGGAAAACGTCGTGAATAAATCGGCATATCTGAGGATTCTTCACAATTCTTGTTGGTACGAATATGTACCTGCGTGGTAGACTGAGGCATATTATTATTATTAATGGACTATTTCAGGGCTAATATTTTATCTCTATTCTTAGGAAATACTTTTGCAACTACTCATTCTAGACTTGTAGTTTCAAAAGACTATGCGAAAATGATCCCATTGTTTGCATGAGCAATAAGAATAATATTTATATGCGTTTCGTCAACTGTACAAAGCTTTACGTTCTCGTGTGATTGTGTGGCAAGTGATGTCTAAACGCAGGCAAATGTCAGCGTTACTTTAATTATGAATAGTAATGGATATTCCGAAATGTTTTATTATGTTGCAATTTAATGGTTTTTAGTATTATGCTTTTTTTTTTTTTTTTTTTTTTTTATTTAATTTTTAAAAGGGAGTTTTGTCACATTTGACAATATCACTCCCGTATAATATATAATGTGTATACATATTCTAATATTATATTTCATAAATGTAAGAATCGACTATCAGAGACATAGACGATTACTACATCCATGTTACACACATAGTAGATACACCTACATTACATTCAGCCGGTATCCTCTCTGGAAGAAATATATAATTTTATCAACTTCATCGCTCTCTCAGTATTAGGTGAAGCCAGGATGGTGTTAAAGTTACCCACATTGCTATCATTAGTGAAAAGTTCACGACGCAATTTTTCACTTCGACTACATTCTGCCAAAGAATGATAAACATCCTCTATTGCTGGACATTTCGAACAGTTTGGAGTCTCTGACTTTCCCATGAGGTGACTAAATTTATTTCCAGGGATATGTCCAGACCGTAGCCTAAACAGTACTACCATAAACTTCCTATTCATGTTAGCATCTTCAAACCACGGGAAACGAGGTACCTGATATTGAATGGTCTTATACCATATACCTTTAAATAAAGATCGTTCGTCGAAATATTCCTGCCATGTTTTGGAACAGTTATCTTTAACATAATTTAATACCTCACAATGTGTTGGCAGCGCAGTGTACGGTATACCTTCATGTACTGCTTCTTTTGCTAACAAGTCAGCCACCTCGTTGCCCGTGATTCCAACATGTGAAGGGATCCATTGGATAATCACCTGTTTATCCGTTGCATTTAAATTACTGATTAGACCAAGAATTGTAAAGGCTATCGGATATCCTCGAAGAGCCGAGGTTATCCGAGCCAAGTGTTGAAGCGCACTTTTTGAGTCAGAGAAGATAACAAATCTTTGACTATTTATAGACAGCATGTAAGATAGACTTTCAGCGATTGCTATTAACTCACTATGCATGATAGATATATTTGTATCTATACTGAACCTGACTCGCAAATCCACTTGAGGATCAAAGAATGCGGCTCCTGATCCATTTAAATATTTCGATCCATCAGTAAAAATCGGGTAATAAGATTGGTATTTATCGTGAAAAAGAACATGGAGATATTTATGCAGTTCCAACCGGTTCCAAGATCTCTTAGCTGTATAGATTCCTTCAATGTTGTAATTTATATGCTCAGAAAGATCAAAATCAGTTATCCATGTATTCAGCGAAAAAATGTCAAGCTTTGGACAAGATTGGATATTATAGGGTTTGTAAATTTTATGTGTCTCAATTAACAAAGGAATGCGTTTTCTTCGCCAATAACCCGTGCCATCACAAATGTTATTCAAGTTATCCAAGGTGTTTATAGTAACATTATTACATATAGAACGCGACCGTACCCAGAACTTTCCAGCTAAATATTTTCGTCGGATAAATAAAGGTTGTAGCACTAATTCAGCCTCCATAACATGGATTGGCGTAGACCTGATGAAGCCTCCAATCACCCTCATAGCTTGGTTCTGTACTCGATCAAGTTTGACTAAATGAGATTTTGAACAGTTATCATATAAAAAGCTACAGTAATCCAGTCTACTTCGGATAATTGCTATATACAATTTTCTCAGGTGTTTTGGGTGAACACCCCATTTTGACCCGGCAAGAACTTTGAATAAGTTAAGAAACCTAAGTGTCGTGCTTTGTAAATAATTTATGTGCTGGCCCCAGTTCAAACTTCTGTCCAGCCATATGCCCAAATATTTGACAGAGTCTGCATGTTGTACTGCGTGATTTTTAACCATGATACTGAAATCATTAGCCCGTCGACCTCTACTAAACACACAGATCCGAGTTTTTCGAAGTGAAATTGTTAAACCTATTTCTTCGATTAAATAGACAAATATGTTCAAAGCATTCTGGACATCAACCACTGCTTGAGATAAATTTTTATTTGAACTGTACAGAAGAAAGTCGTCTGCATATTGGGACACATATATATTATTAATCTTGTTACAAATCTGAATGGTCGCGATATTAAATAATATGGGAGATAAGGGGTCACCTTGAGCTATGCCGATTCCAGTTGTGCGCTGAAGTATTAAATTATTATCCATGTGAATTGACAAATTTCTCATTTTCAAAAAGTGCCATAAATATTTACATAACTTAGATCCGACTCCAAGGTTATCTAAAGTTAATAGCAATACTGAGACATTGATATTATTATAGGCATTTTCAAGGTCTATAAAACATCCGACCGTAGAAAGATGATTTGTAAACCCATATTGTATACGATTCACCAGCCTAGAGAGGTTATCTATGCACGAACGGGATTTTCTAAATCCCAATGTTTCGTCAGAAAATAACTTTTTTGTTTCGATATACCATTCCAGTCTACGTCCTATTATAATGTGAAATAGTTTACACGGGCACGAAAGTAATGTAATGGGTCTCATATTCGACGCTGTTGTATTATCTGTACTTGATTTTGGTATGGGGATTATTTTAATATTTTTCCATTGTTTGGGGATGAAACTAGACTCGAAAAATCTGTTATACAGTTGTACCAAAACTGCTTTACCTGTGATTGACAGATTGCTAATCATAGAATATGAAAAATTGTCTTCACCAGGTGCAGTGTCAGACCGTTTAATGCAATTTTTTAGTTCCTGTATAGATATTGGTTTATTTAAATCTAAATTCGTGGAAATAAAATTCGGCATCATTGGGGAAACAAAATCTGGTGTTAAGCTGTCTAGCAGTGTCTTTGCGCTGTTCTGATCAATATGGATCTTTGGTGTTTTGTAACCCTTAAGCCATTTCATGCGATACCACATTTCTCGCGAAGATGTGACACCGTCGATGTTATCACAAAATTTTTGGAATGAATTAATTTTACTACGACGAATAGCCAACTGAGCAGCGCTAACCTTACTCTGAAGTATATTTAAATTGTCAGGAGTGGGATTCCTCCTAAAGTTTTTAAGGGCCAAACGACGTTCAGCCACTACCCTAGACAAGTCTTGTGACCAATAAGGTTTAGCCAAAAATTTATTGGATGATAAAGGATGATCAGCAATTTTAATATTCGGGATATGTTCGTCTGCCCCTTTATTAATAATTTCGACAAATTTATCATAAGCTTCCTGATTATCCGTTGGTATTGTGAAACTATTTAAAAGTTCGTCTACCCTTAGCTTGTATCCTGACCAATTGGCTTTCCTATAATTCCTACGTATCATTACGTGAGAGTGATTTCTAATAGCGGTACTTATATTAATGATTAAATGGTCACTTCCAAGGTTTTCATTCATCACTGTCCAATCGAATTTTAAAGCAATATCATCGGAAACCAACGTTAAATCTGGAGACGTTTTTTGTACTAAATTGTTAACTAACTTAATCCTTGTGTGACTGTTATTATTAAGGTGAATAAAGTTATTATCCACCATCGCATCAAATATTTGCCCACCTCTCATGTCTATCTTGGATGACCAAGAAGTGTGGTGACCATTTAGGTCGCCAGCAATTAAAGTTTTACGTGGTCTTTGTGTAAATAGTTCGTCCCAGTCTCTAGTAGACGTTCTAGCAGACGGTGGGCAATATACAGATACGATGTATTCTAAATGATCGCAATTTAATATTCTCACGCCTATTATTTCAAAACTGGGATTAGATAAACTGAAACTGCTTTGTTGCGCTTTAACAGAGTAGTGAGTTAATACTGCTACACCGCCAAACCCATCGTCCCTGTCCGATCTAAATATATTATAGTTCCCTATGCGAAAGTTACTACCTGGATCCAGCCAGGTTTCACTAATTATAGCAATGTGGATTTTCTCCCGATTTAATAGTAACTCTAATTCTGTGCTTTTAGGCCGTAAACTTCGCGCATTCCATTGTATAATATTTACAATGTTGTGGGAGGTGTTATGGTCCATATTTATACAGAAAATTAAAAAATGGCCAGTCCGAAACATAATTAGCAACAAAAGATAAAATTCCTTCCAGTATAAGACACAAGCTATTCTTAAATTTTTCTTCCCAGGTTGTTTCTTCATTCAAAATTATCTGTTTTAATTTATTAAATAGTATTTTCCAATTAATTTTCTCTTTGTGTTTATCGTTAGGTTGTGTATTCTGTAATTCTTCCGGCTTATTATTACGACTTTCAGTAATTTCTGATAAAGTATCTAAACTTGTTTCTTCTCTATCTAAATAACACTTCACCTTATTTCTCTTTTTATCTATCTTTCTTGATTTATCTGCTTCTTTAGTAGTTATATCGGCAAAGGATGTTGAAAAGGTTTTACCGCTATTAGATTGTTCAACAATGACGTCGACATCTTTCTCTTTTGTATTTGGAATCAATTTCGGAAAATCCTTAGGTGTATAATGATGCGGCGAAGGAGGTGTATATATAGTAAGGGCTTTTTTATATGAGCAATTAAACTCGGCCATAAGCTCCCTTATACGTTTTTCTTTTAGATATATTGGACATACTCTAGCCAATGCCATGTGATTGCCACCACAATTACTGCATATATATGACGTTTTGTCACAATTTACATGATTTTCACTACATTTTGGGCACACTACTTTGTTAGACGGGCACATTTTTGAAGTGTGGCCATATCTCCAGCAGTGAGAGCATTGAGTCACTGGATATACATAAGGAATGACGTTGACTTTTGTATCAAAAATGTATATGTACGACGGCAGTGACGACCCTTTGAACCCAATCCTCACAGACTCACCAGGTTCCCATCTCCCGTCAACACTGTTTCTGCGCTTTAGTCTTTTCACTCCGATAATATTGGTCTGACAAATTAAGCCCTCACATATCTCTTCTTCACTGAGATCTAGATCTATGTTTTTGATTACACCAAATGATTGGCTAATGTCAAAAGTTTTGTAGCATTTGTAACCATTTTCATTAAAATATTTCGAGCTTAATAAATTTTCGGCACTTTCTTCCTTACTAAATTGGATTAATACTTTATATGGATTCAAATATTTTACCTTAATAACATCCTGTATATTTTCAATTTTTAATATTTTAGCCAACTTAAATTGTTTTGGCAGTTTTTCGGTACTTGTGACGCATACTTCTATAATATCCTCTCGCACTCTTGTCGAATTGTCAATGTCTACTGATCGAGCGAAGCGTTTGCCTTTTCTTCCCACAGTAGTCCATAATTCTTCTTGGTCTAATCCTCGGTTTCGTTTGTAAGGTCTGCTACCCATATCATCTTCTTTAGAAATGTCTTCCTCTATATTCAGTTCCATGCTGTCTATACTCTCATTACTCCTTGTCATTTCAATATTTCGTTGCAGCAAAATACTCAATTCGTTAGATTCCACTCGTCCAACATTATTTTCCAAGTTATCCATAGTTACGTTGGTAATCGTAATGGCATTGTGAACAATACAGTACACTAAACAGTACGTACGAGTAAACAACTCAAACCGGTTTAGCGTCGAACAAAAGCGCGTCCTGCGTAAACCAGCGCCCGCGCGCGAATGAGTATTATGCTTACATTATCAATTCAAGCTATAGGATACAGCGGAAATATTTAGTTACAATTCCCAGATTATTTATTTTGCGTAAATTACAATATTTTCTAGCGTTGGTTATTCAGAAAGATCTACGTATTGTATGTATTGGACCTTTTATTATTAGACAATAAGCAAGACTAATCTAAACACAATGAAAATAATTCAAGCTGTATTATTAATGTATGTAGTATTGTTCTGTAATATCAAAAATTCCCAGAAAATTAAATTTTGGATAGCGAATTAACCTAGGACTTCACCCATTTCAAAGGTTAAGTTCGCAAGGTTAGTTTCCTTATGAATTGAAATATTTACATTAACCATTGTATTACTTCAGAATACCTAGGCACATACACCCTACCGAACTAGACAAATACGGTGATTGTTATGCCGACATCATAGAAAGGTTTTGTTAGGAACAATAGCGCAGCCGACTAGTTCAACAATTACCTTGCTATCGGCAACTACGATCTCACGTAAGGAAAACAATGACCAACTGCAATTGACTGCTAATTTTGGCAAAGTTCAACGACCGTGTGGAAACGTCATCAAAGCTGACCCCATTAATTTTACATCTGGTGTTATAGGAGTGGATGTTGCGGATACGAACGTGGCTGCTAAAATTCTAATTGGACACTTTGGCTACAATTTTGAGATTCGTAGTGTATTTTATTTTGTTTATATCATTATTGTTATTAAATTTTATTATAATAGAAAGTTGCTTGTATTTATAACAATAGAATAAATAATTTTACTTTGAATTTTAAATTCAACCGAATGACGAGACGAGCAAGCTGTTTGCCTAGTGGTAAGCAACTCTTCTGAATAATAACGCAGGCCATGCCCAATAATTGACTGGCTATAACACCCTTTAAATTGGAAGATAAAGTGCTTACACCGAAATAGACAGTATGACACAGATGGACAATCATATACGAGAGACCTACAATCCAGAATCACCTGACTTAAAAAATAAAAAGACAGGAATTAAAAAAATCATCAAATAATAAAGAGAACAGTTGAAGATGAATGATGAAATCCCATAGTCTTGGATCATCGAGGTAGGTCCTTGGTCAGCTAACGTTAATTAATAATTGTGAACTACAATTACATCTCGTTGCTTCGATGTAACAACCGTTTCAAAACTATGCCACTGTAATTCTGTTTGGATTCAACGATAATTTCTTAAGCCATGCATTTGTAATTTATATACATAACCCTCGCAAATGTCCGCTCAATGATATTTTTTACCCATTTCAAACGTGTTTACCAATCTTGTTTGTAAGTTTCGAGATGTATTACATGATGATGTATCTATAGTAATGGAACCATATTGCGTAGACAGTTTTAGTCTAAATTTGAATGGGATTATCCAGATGGAAGTGTTATCGCTGTTTTAGAGAATGCTGTTTTACATTAGATCACCACAAGATCTATAATGTAAGAAATGGTGGTAAAATAGATACATGATGCGTTTGTATTTTTAATTGACTTCCAAAAAAGAGAAGGTCCTCAATTCGTCTGTATTTTTTTATGTATGTTACACGATATCTCCGCCGAATGTGGACCGATATTCAAATTTCTTTTTGTGTTCGACAGAGCTGCTTTCAAGGGTGGTCCAATATAAATTTGGTCACGATCGGATTTGAAGTCGGTCCGTTAAGTTTTTAAACTTGTTCCAACAGGCCGCTTCCAACAGGTCGATCTGGGAAACTTTGGGGGAGGCCTATGTCCAGTAATGGACGTCCTATGGCGATGATGATGATGATGATGAAGGTTCCTTATATTATTATTATACTAAGTTTTTTCTTCGAGACAAAATTACCATACCAGTTGAGATAGTGCATTCAAGATGTACCTATATGTATTTCGTCTTGACACTACTAAACTCTAATAGGTCTACCGAATATGATTACCGATTAACGAGTCGCCTCCATAACCGCCTTTTGTAAATCAATAATTAAGTTATTAACTAAACAACTTTCATCAAACGCAGCGTGTCCAATCATTTTACTAGCCCTTGTGTTGAGGACGCCAAGCCCGAATTAATTTTAAGAATTAGTATATAATAATGTATTGTAAATATGTAAACAGTAGGGTGGGAGCGGGACGCCGCTATTGCGGAAAGGTCTCCCTCTCGCCACGCTTTCGCCACGACACACGCCCGCGCCCGGTTCGCGCGCGCACTAAAACCAAGGCGCGCACTCGGTCCCGGTTGCGAGCGTGAAATTAGTACTTAAGCGCCCCAAATTTGTAAATAGTAGGTCAATCACACTCATTCACGATTCCGCTCTTGGCAGCGGTCGCGCTCGGTCATATTGTCACTGCTCCTGCAGTGACTTTTAATCCGACTACCGGCCTTCCTGGCAGGTCGGAACAGTGCAGTGTCAGTGTCGTGTCGGTAATCCGGCCAATAGCAAAGCCCCGCTTTGTTGTTGTCGGTTGCCGAACACAGGGCCCATCCGCGTCCTTTTCAGGACAGGGATTAGCCCAAACATTCGGTATATTGTGTTTATTGTCCCCTTCAGGGAATTAGCTCGGTGGTAACCTTACGGTGACAACAAGCCGAAGCTAGCGGTGACCCGGCCCGCGCCACGCCCCCTCAGGGCTGAAGCAAGCCGGACGGGTGCGGACAAGGAACTAGTGGAGGCACACCACTCTTTCCCCCGCATATCGCCTTCCCAACCCTACCCATCCCGACGTTTCCATCCCGAGTATCCGGTTGAGCGTGCGGTCCTCGGACCAATACCGCTTACGGTGCACGGACCGATAGGAACCCTTTCGCACATTGAGATTGGCAAAGGGATACCAGCTTAGGGCACACCTAATTGTAAGTACACCCCCCCCTCGCCTATACCCGGCGAGGAGGGTCACTCACACACTCAGCCCCGGGCACTCCCACCCGGGGACGTAAATTTACGCGTCCCACCGCGACCCGCGACCCGCGATCCGCGACTGTCCGTCTGTGCGAGCGCCGCCCGGTTTCTTGTGTGTTCTTTCCCGGGCGGAACGCACCCCGCGTCGGAACACACTCGCGACTAAATAAATAAATAATTAATTAAAAATCTGTGTGCATTCGCAATGGCCCCGACAGAGAAGAGGTTTGCCGCGGCCCTTGCGAAGGCATCAAAAAATCCCATTGCGTGGGCCCGTATCGAGGCCTTCTTTAACGAGATCCTGCCGGACCTATTTTCCGACGAGGCGGAGGGCCATTCAACGGACGAAGGACCCTCCGCCTCGCCCACCACTCCCTCGGAGCCCATCGCTTCGGCGATGGAAACCGATCCACCCGTCTCCGTTAAACGGCCTGCGGCGTCGTCATCCTCCGACGAGTCTCGGTCGGAGTCGTCGGCATCCGAACAGGATGACGACGGCTTTACGACCGTAAAACGTGGAAGGAGGAAGAAGCCGCGTTCGGCCCCCGCCGTGTCGGTGTCGACGCCGGCGCCCTCAGCGCCGACTTTCGACACTGACTCGCCGGCTTCCCCCTCACCCTCACCCCCATCCTCACCTGCCGCACCACCTACCTCCGACAAGCCCTTGGCTCCCTCTGAGCCAAAGGGCAAGAAGCCGCCGAGGCTCAACGTTCTCCTCCCGGAGAAAACCACTGTCCCGAAATTTTTGGCCCAAATCGCCGAAGCGGGCATAAATATCTCCCATAATATGTGGCTACAAAACCAAAAACTGTTGTCACTGTTTCCGGCCACAATTGCCGATCATAGGTCTCTGACAAAATTTTTTAATAATGGAAATATCCATTATTACACATATGCCCTCCCAGACGAGCGACGTTATCGATTCGTCATCCGCGGGATCCCCCTGCAAATGACGGTCGATGAGGTCCGACTAGGCCTTGTCGAAAAAGGCATCTCTTGTCTCGAGGTACACCGGATGTACCGCACCGTAAAATCCGACTCCCCGTACCAACAACAACAGTACGAAATGGTACTTGTTGTCGTAGAGACCCCCCTCGACGGCCGACACTTGTTCGACGTCAAGGATATCCTGGGCCTCCGCGGCTTCACCGTGGAGACCCCGTACAAAAACAAACAGATAGGGCAGTGTCACAACTGCCAAAGATACGGGCACTCGTCCTTGCGGTGCCACCTCCCCTCCAGGTGCGTCAAGTGCCTAGGGGAGCACGGCACCAAACAGTGCCCGCGCCCGAAGGATAGGAGTTTGTGCACGGAGCCGCCTTCGTGCACAAACTGCAGACAATCAGGTCATCCGGCTAGCTACCGCGGCTGCCCAATGGCACCCAAAAATATTACCCGAGCTCCTAAAGCTCCAGCCCCCCAGGCCCCTCAGGCCAAATTCCTTCCTGCTCCTTTGCCGACACACAGCCCCTGGCGTCTGATTAAAAAGGCCCCCGGTGGAGCCATTCCCGCCCCCCCGGCCACTCCTGTCACTCCTCCCGTGCCCGCTTCGGCGATTACTCCCGCTCCCGCTCCCGTTCCCGCCACGGCTCCCGCTCCCACTCCCATTCCAGCGGCCTCCCGGACTAACCCCCCCAGGGTAGCCCAGCCGCGCCCACAAAATCCTACACCCCCAAACACGGCGGGTCGTGTCCTCTCAAAGGCGGAAGTAGATTCCATCTACGACGCCATCTTGAGCCCCCCGGTGGATTTCTACACTCTCATCTCGGAGAAAATAAGGGAAATCGCGGCCAGGGGTCACCCGGACACTAAATTGATGTCAGACTTGGAGAAACTTTACAGGGAACAGCGATCCTACATCGCTGATTTAATCTTGACGCCTTCCAATGGCTACTAATATTAGTGTTTTATCCACCCTGTCGCGGACCAAGCCTCGCTCCCTCAGAGTGGGCTTTTTCAATACCAATGGTATAAGCGGCCAACGTGCCGAAATCGCCCATTTCGTTCGCGATCACAACTTGGACGTCTTCCTCATCCAGGAAACGTTCTTAAAACCCTCCAATAGAAACCCGAATATACCAAACTTCAAGATAGTACGTAACGATCGTACTACTGGCCCTTTAGGCGGCACCCTAATTTACTATAAAAGGTCCCTGCACTGCATACCTCTAGACCCCCCCGAAAACCTGACGAACATTGAGGCTTCAGTCTGCAGGCTGGCAATGACAGGACACCCGCCGATCACCATCATCTCGGCCTACCTCTCACCCGCGAAGGAGCTTCACTCCAATGACCTCTTGACCCTACTGGACATGGGGGAGTCCGTCCTTCTGGCGGGCGACCTAAACGCCAAGAACACGCTCTGGAACTGCAACTATACCAACGGCAGGGGTGCGATGCTGGAGCGTTGTCTTGACTTGATTGACATGGAGATTTTAGCTCCATCAGAACCCACCCACTATAGCTTAATTGATGACAATCACAGACCTGACATTCTCGACATAGCGCTCGCGAAGAACGTATGCCTACGCGTGCGTTCCATGCGAGTGCTACAAGAGTTAGACTCAGACCATAGACCTGTGATCCTAGATCTAGTTCCCTTAAACGGTCCCACAGACACAGGTCCTAACGAACCGATGAAGGTGAAAACGAATTGGCGTCTACTGGGCACCAAACTCGCGGACACCTCATCCCCTGATCTCTCCGCGATCCCGACCAACATTGTCACTCCTGAGGAGACGTCCGGCGCGATTCGCTCATTCGCTGCACATCTCCAAAACGTCGTGAGCGATAGCTCCGAGAGGGTGCCGGCGGCTACTCTCAGCCAATGGCGCCTTCCCGAAGACGTGAGATGTGTGGTGAGGAGGCGAAACGCCGCGCTGAGGGCCTGTGCGGCGGGGTCCATCCCGGATCGGCGGCGTCACGCGCGTTTCCTCCAACGTGAGGTCAAACGCCGAGTCAAGGACGCCGTCGATTCGCGTTGGGAAACTCGTCTATCAGAGCTGGATCCTTCTCACCAGGCCTTCTGGCAGTTGTGCCGCGCCGTCGGGAGGGACGATACAGTCACCATGCCCCCGCTTGATCGTCCGAATCAACGCCCGGCGTTTGACGACGACGAGAAAGCGGAGCTACTGGCTAGCAGCCTGGAGGCTCAATGTTCGCTCTCTTCAGTTCCGGTTGACCCTGAGCATCTCGTTGCGGTTGACAGTTTCGTCGAAAGTAGGAACGCAATCCCGCCGCCACCGATACCGGTTCCGCGTCCGCGCCCGGCACCCGTCGACCCGGACGTCGACCCACCGCCCGACCCACTCGCTCCGGTGACATTCGAAGAGGTCAGTTCTCTGATCAAGGCGCTCAAAAGACGTAAAGCCCCCGGGGGTGACGGTATCTCAAATAGAGTAATGAAAATGCTCCCGGAGCATCTAGTTAAAATTCTCGCTGACATCCTCAATGCAGCGTTCCAAAACAGCCTCTTTCCAGACGTCTGGAAGGAGGCTGTAGTGATAGGTATTCACAAGCCGGGGAAACCCGCTTCTGAACCCTCCTCCTACCGTCCCATCAGTTTACTCAGCGCTCTGGGTAAACTCTACGAGCGAATCGTCCTAGATCGCATCAAGATAGTCGCCCACCTTCACCATCTGCTCCCTCCAGAACAGTTTGGTTTTCGTAGTAGGCACAATTGCGTGAATCAGATTCTCCGCATCACGGAGCATATCCACGCTAACTTTAGGCGCGGAACCCCTACCGGTGCTCTTTTCTTTGATGTTGAAAAAGCATTCGACAAAGTGTGGCACAACGGCTTGCTCTACAAGTTGTATACCTTCAATGTGCCCACACAACTCGTGCACATCATACGAGAATTTTTGTCGAATCGCGGTTTCAAATATCGCGTGGAGGGAACTCTTTCCTCCCGACACACCATCACTGCCGGAGTCCCGCAAGGCTCTGCTTTGTCCCCTTTTCTTTTCTCGCTATACACTAGCGATATTCCTAAACCGAAGGACGCCCATCTGGCGCTCTTCGCTGACGACACGGCAATCTACGCTTCGTGTAGAGACCCGGATAAAGTGATTCGCATTTTGCAAACCGCAGCCGATGAACTCGGTGAGTGGTTCCGCAAATGGCGAATCACTGTCAACCCCGCCAAAAGCCAGGCAATTCTCTTTACCAAGAGAACTTTCACCCAAGCACCTAACGCTCCAGTCACCATGGCCAATAAGGCAATCCCTTGGACCAGCAACGCCAAGTACCTAGGAGTCACCCTTGATCGGAGACTGAACTTCACCACGCACATAAACGCGGTACGCGCGCGAGCCGCATTCGCGTTAGGACGACTAAATTGCCTGTTAAACGGAAATAGCAAAATGTCAATCCGCAACAAAATTAGGATCTACACAGCGTGCATTAGACCGATAATGACTTACGCGTCACCCGTGTTCGCTCATGTTCCGCCCGCTCGACTTAAGCGCATGCAAGTCCTGCAAAACGTCTTTTTAAGACGAGCGCTCAACGCTCCGTGGTACGTCCGCAATCACGACCTCCATGTGGATACCAACATGCCGACCATCAGGCACTTTATGCACATGGCTAGCAGGCGCTACTTCGATCGGGCGGCACACCACCCAAACCCGCTCGTCCGCAAAGCGTCAATATACACTCCTTTCGACCGTGCGAAATGGAGACGTCCTAGATCCGTTTTGTCAGACCCTGATGACGACATCACTCTGGCCATCAAGCGCAAGTTCGAGCTACTTAAACAGCTCTCACACTCCACACGACCGACGTTCCGTCCTCGCCGACGAGGACCACGCCGCGCTCCCAGTAGTCGCCCCCCCGACCCTGTTAACAATTCCGGCCCGCGTGCCGATGTCAACAATGGATAGTTAGGGAAAACACACGTCCAATTCCCCCTAATCGATGATGTCTCTAATACATCTCTCAGTGACCGTCCTGAGCCGAGGTTCGTAACCCGTTAGTGGGTTGCCCTCAGCATGGTCACCTAACTTCTTGGGTTCGTAACGCAGCTGCGTTCACCCAATAGATCGGTGTAGCTGAGTAAGCCGACTCGGTCGGGCTGCCAGCTGTAGGGCCATAAAAAAAAAAAAAAAAATAAATAGTAGGTATGAAGAACAGTAAGAAATGTATGAAGAACAGTAAGAATTGTAGTAAAAAGTAAGAACAGTATGAAAATCAGTAAGAAGTAAGAACAAGTGTACAGTACGAATCAAGAAAATCAATAAACAATTACGTCGAAGAAGAAGTTATTTTAATTAATAACAAAAATATACATATACAGTCCACAACATTTGCTGGTCCTTCGAGTAAGCCGGATCAAGAGAGAACATTTAGCGGTTCATCGGTAGGCCGAATAAAGAAAACCGAAGCGATAAGCTACGCTCAAGGCGCTCAAGACGGGAAGATTTACGCGAACGTTCTAGCTAAAGAATTCCGCACCATCTACCGAACGCGATGGTTGTCACAAGAAGTCAAGGTGACATTGCGGAATTAGAAGAGCGACAACGCCGCGAACAACCCACTACGAGCCACGAAGAGGAGGAGAGACGTCGGATCGAAATCGAGCGAGTCAGGCGCTTGACAATGGAACCGCCGGCCTCGCCAATCTCTAAGCCTACAAGTACGGAGCGACGCGAAATCACCACGCTACTCACAGCCACCGCAGGTACATCGTGCCAAACGCAGCGAGAAGAAAGGTCGAAATCACCGGCGCGTTCAGTACGCTCGCACCGGTCGACAACAAGCGTCAATACAAGACTGCGTATGGCTGAATTAGAGGCTGCCGAAAAGTTGGCTGTTATCAGAAGAAAAGAGTTGGAATTAGAAGCAGAGCTTATAAAGAAACGCCTAGCGGCCGAGGTATCTGTAATCCAAGACGATCAAGAAAGCACACATGAAGAGCCGGTGGGTCCACAAGAGGGACATCGGCGAGTCGACGAATGGTTGCAGACCAATCCGAGAACGGATCATAAACAATTACGGTTCGACGTAGTAAGAGAAAGCTCACCGACGCCAACGAGAACAAAAGGCGACATCGAACATCTGGCGGCGACTTTAGAAAAAATGGCACGGCCGAGATTAAAACAAACGGACTTGCCGACCTTTTCGGGGGCCATAAATGAATGGTTGCCTTTTAAAGCGGCGATGCAGGACAGCACAAAAATATACCACGTGTCCGCCGCGGAGAACATACAACGGCTCAGAAGTTGTTTGAAAGGAGAGGCCTGTGACGCCGTGGCCGCGCTTTTACACACTGCCACCGACCCAGATGTTATTATGCGAACATTAGAACAATGCTTTGGGAGGCCTGAAGTAATAATAGACAAGGCTCTCGAAGATTTAAAAAGGCTGCAAAAACCGGGATCGTCCGCCACCGAGCTCAATCATTTCGCGATAAAACTCCAAAATATTGTATGTATACTCAAGACTATCGACCGCCGAGGTTACCTTTACAATCCACTGTTAGCAAGAGAAGTGCTAGACAAACTAAGCCCACATGTGCGTTCAAGATGGTGCGATTACGCAAGCGAATACGAAGAAACCGCAGATCCAGAAATAGTTACGTTATCAAGATTTCTTATGCGTGAAGCGGACCGCGCGCTGCGTTACAGTTATACCCCATCTACAAGCGCGGCTGCGAGAAAGGAAACAAGAAACCCGGCGGTAATCCCGAAAAGGAAATTGAACGCGGTATACAACACAATGGAGGAACAAGACAGATGCCCCGAATGCGGACAAGCTCACAAAATGCACCAATGTCCGAAATATCAAGCCCTAACAGTGGAACGACGTTGGGACTTCTTGAAGGCAAAGAAAATATGCTTCAAGTGCGCACACTACAGACATCGGCGCGGGAGTTGTCAAGCCAAATCATGCGGCGTAAGACAATGCGATCGCCCACATCATGCGTCGTTGCACTATGACAAGGAAGACAAGCCTGCAACGGAATCAGAGCCACAGAGTGACGAAGCTGTTTTGTCGGTAGCCGCAAACCAAGCCACCGGCGCACAAACAGTGCTGTTAAAAATGTGCCCCGTGGTGGTTGCCGGACCACGGGGGGAGGTGAATACCTACGCCTTACTGGATGAAGGGGCCACAATCACCCTCATCGACGAAGATCTAGCCAGAAAAGTCGGTGCGGAGGGTCCGAGGCACCCGTTATACCTCCACGGCGTGAATATGTCACAAAAACAAGAAACAAGTAAGTTAGTCACGGTGCAAGTTCGCGGAAAGAGTGAAAACACGTCACACAGCATAAAGGCGCGAACTATCAAAGACATGAAGTTGCACCGTCAAACAGTGCCTGAAAATATAGCGAAGTATGCACATCTCCGCGACTTAGAACAAGACGTGATATGCTACGCTACAACACGACCGGGCATACTAGTGGGTACTGATCACTGGGAAATAATCGTATCACAAGAGCTGCGTGTCGGCAAGCCCAGCGAACCAGCGGCTTCAAGAACTCAGCTCGGATGGGTGGTACACGGCACGGTACCGCGTAGAATAATCAAGTCTCAAGATAGCGTTCTACACGTAACAGAAAAATGCACGGGAAAACATGAAGATGAGCGACTTCATAACTTAGTCGAATTTCACTTCACAATAGACGCCTTAGGGGTCGCGCAACAACGGCGCGTCAGTGAAGCGGACCAACGAGCCATGAAGTTGGTCCAAGAAACAATTAAGAAAACTAAGGATGGTTATGAAGTTGGCCTACCGTGGCGTCAAGATAAAATTAAGATGCCACCAAGTTATGATCAAGCCTTTCGACGACTTAAATCCATGGAAAGGAAGATGGACTCGGACCCGACATTCGCTGCAGAGTATACCACGCAAATTGAAAACTTGCTCAAAAAAGGATACGCGGAACCATGCGATGGTTCAGAGATGAGTAGTCGTGTTGGTTGGTTTCTACCGCATTTCGCCGTGCAGAATATCAACAAACCGGGCAAGCAACGATTGGTATTTGACGCTGCGGCAAAAAGCAATGGCGTGAGTCTCAACAGTCAGTTGTTAGAGGGGCCCGACTTATTGTTATCGCTACCGGGTATATTATTTCGCTTTCGGGAGAAAGCGATCGCCGTGACAGCCGATATCCAAGAAATGTTCCTACGAGTGAAGATACGCAAGGAGGATCAACCTGCACAAGGATTCTTGTGGCGGGGTATGGAGCGAAGCGATCCACCGAGACATTTCAAGATGTCAAGCATGATTTTCGGCGCAGCGAGTTCTCCTTTTATGGCACACTTTGTGCGGAACTACAATGCGGAACAACACGGCGAGGAATATCCAAAAGCACTGGAAGCGATAACTAAGAGTCACTATATGGATGATTTCGTGGCAAGTTATGACAACATACGAGAAGCACAACGAGCCATACACGAAACAAGGAAAGTGCACGCAGAAGCGAGTTTCACGCTTCGACAATGGAGCGCCAGTCATGAAGACGCTCTACGCGACGTGCCCACTGAATTACGCGCAAACTCGTTTACGTCACTGGGGGGAGACGAACAAGAGAACAAAATACTCGGGCTCATATGGAACGCCGATAAGGATGAATTGGGGTTCAACACATCTATGAACCGAGTCCCAGAGCCAGTGCGAGCGCAGAAAAGGGCACCGACGAAGCGGGAAGCACTCAGCGCGGTCATGTCCATATATGACCCGCTGGGATTACTCAGTAGTTACACCATCAGGGCGAAAATAATATTACAAAGTTTATGGCGCCTAAAGATATCCTGGGATGAGTCAATACCAGACCAAGAGAAGGAGCTCTTTTACATGTGGTTATCGCAATTGGAAGAGATAACCAAACTACGTCTTCCAAGGTGCTACGCGTTGGGAGGATACTTCCACACGGATTTGCATGTGTTCTGCGACGCCAGCGAGCAAGCGTATGCCGCTGTGGCGTACTGGAGGGTGACAAGCCACGATGGTCGCGTTCAAGTCGCATTAGTGGCCGCTAAAGCTAAGGTAGCGCCACGACGTACACAGACTATTCCGCGTCTGGAACTGCAAGCAGCGATCATCGGGGCAAGGCTTGCCACTCACATAACAAAGGAGCACGGAATCGCGATACGGAGGACAATGTATTGGTCGGATTCATCTACGGTAGTGCATTGGATTCGGCACGATGCACGCCGATATACGCCGTTCGTCGCGCATCGGCTCGGCGAGTTGGCGGAACTTACTCACCGAGATGAGTGGCGATGGTTGCCTACAAAAGAAAACGTGGCAGACGACGCGACAAGATTAGACAGCCACGTGATAAGCGACAACGACCGCTGGTTTCAAGGGCCTCATTTCCTGTATAAACACGAGGACGAGTGGCCCACTGAAGACAAGTCACAGGAAGAGGTCGAGAATGAAGCGGAAGTCCTGCACATCACGGACGCAGGGGAATCATGGCTTCCGCAACCAGAGCGTTTCTCTAAATACGAAACGCTAGTACGAGCTACGGCAAGGGCATTGGCGTTTATAGATATATGCCGACGCCGAGCTACCGAGATGGAGTATAGACATATTGAACGCGCGGAAAAGGAGCTTATAAAACAAGCACAGCAAGACAGCTTCGGGAAAGAAATAAGCAATCTCCAGGCCGCGCGCCCGATTAAGAGTGGTAGCCGTCTATTCAGACTAGACCCTGTGCTCGAGGAGGACGTGTTACGAGTGCGCGGTCGCATTCAGGCCGCGACAACACACCAAGACGCGAAGAGGCCGATCATTTTGGATGGGCGACATCGACTCACGCGTCTCCTTGTGCTACGCGAACACTGTGCCGCCGCACATGCCAATAGAGAGCGTGTCACCAACGATCTACGGCAAAGGTACTGGGTAATACACTTAAGGCCAACTGTACGCGCCATAGAAAAGGAGTGCGCGATCTGCCGAATAAGAAGAGCAAGACCAAGGGCACCAATCATGGGTGACCTACCACGCGCCCGCCTCGACGCCTTTCATCGCCCGTTCACTAATTGCGGGGTCGATTACTTCGGGCCCATGACGGTCGAGGTGGGACGCCGCCGAGAGAAGCGGTGGGGCGCGTTGTTTACGTGCCTCACCACTCGCGCGGTCCATATAGAGGTTGTGACGTCACTGACAACGGACTCCGCGATCATGGCGCTCCGACGGATGGCAGCTAGAAGAGGATGGCCGCGGCTGATGTATTCCGACAACGCGACGAACTTCCGAGGAGCCGATCAAGAGCTGCGGGCCGCGTACAACGAGTGGTCGTCGGCACTTAAAGACGAAGGATGGAAGCACCGGATGGAATGGCGTTACATACCTCCCGGCGCTCCAAATCAAGGTGGAGCGTGGGAAAGGCTTGTACGCTCCGTCAAGAACGCGCTCGACGCTACGCTTCGTGAGAAGGCGCCGGCGGAAGAAGTTTTGACCACATTATTGACAGAGGCCGAATTCTCCGTCAACGCACGACCACTAACTCACGTGAGCGTGAGTCCCGACGATCCGGAAGCATTGACGCCGAATCATTTTTTATTGGGTACGTCGAACGGCCTGCCAATAACCGGGCCTTGCGCCGACGCAGATCGGCGAGTTTGGCGAGCAAGTCAGGCGCTCGCTGACCAGTTTTGGCGACGTTGGTTACGAGAGTACCTGCCTACATTGATACCTCGAGGCGAGTCTCTGAACGAGAGACGACAGCTACGCACCGGGGACATCGTCATCGTGGCAGACGGCACGCTGCCACGTAACGTCTGGCCCAGAGGAATCGTCGAGCGAGTGTACGAGGGACCCGACGGCGGCGTACGCGTTGCGGACGTGAGGACTAGGACAGGAACATTCAAGCGACCCACCAGCAAGCTCGTCGTCCTGCGACAAGAAGAGGCTACGCGAGCTGCGCCGGGGGGAGGATGTTGAGGACGCCAAGCCCGAATTAATTTTAAGAATTAGTATATAATAATGTATTGTAAATATGTAAACAGTAGGGTGGGAGCGGGACGCCGCTATTGCGGAAAGGTCTCCCTCTCGCCACGCTTTCGCCACGACACACGCCCGCGCCCGGTTCGCGCGCGCACTAAAACCAAGGCGCGCACTCGGTCCCGGTTGCGAGCGTGAAATTAGTACTTAAGCGCCCCAAATTTGTAAATAGTAGGTATGAAGAACAGTAAGAAATGTATGAAGAACAGTAAGAATTGTAGTAAAAAGTAAGAACAGTATGAAAATCAGTAAGAAGTAAGAACAAGTGTACAGTACGAATCAAGAAAATCAATAAACAATTACGTCGAAGAAGAAGTTATTTTAATTAATAACAAAAATATACATATACAGTCCACAACACCTTGTGTCCTCACTCCAGACATTCGGCATACGGCATAATCCAACGGGATTAATGAAACTCGTCTGTCATTATCAGGAATAGAGAAACAAAGCTCTAACCGTGTACCACGCTTGTCTCGTTCGATTTTAGTTTGTAATGCTAGGGTGGAGTCTAACTGACGATATTTGGGAAGATTGAACAGAAAATAAATTTCTAACTTTTAAATGAAAAAAAAATTAATTAATTTGCTAGAAAGTAGATTAGTAGTCGCCTCCTTGTTTTAGTGGCAGCGTATATGGACTGTAGACCGGGAGATCCTGGGTTTGATTTCCAGGTTGGGCAAAGCAATTTTTCCAATTTAATTTTTCCGACACTAGAACATCCAGAGGGGGTTGACGTCAGGCAGGCAGTCGGTTGTAAAAACTTAGCTGAGTCATTTTTGCAACATGTACGTACAAGTATGTTGCGCCAATCAATACGCATTGTAGGATAATGGCAGGTTGAAGAAAAAAGGTGGAAAGTAATAATAGGTACTAATCGTGACCAACTGCAATCTGCTTCTCTCTTCAGATTAAGGTACCTAGATTATTAAAATTAATTATTTTAAGGTTTGGAGAATAGTCTTAAGGATTAAGGAATAGTCCTTTACTAATAATTTATCCTCGGATGGATTGCGACGTCCACCACCCTGACGTCTGGAATAGTAGATTTCTTACATGTTTTAAATTGTTCAGTATAAATATGTTCAGAGACAAACATGTTACAAAGTAAGTTAAAACATGGCCAGACTTATCCGCCAAAGTGAACCGAAACGATTACGCATAAATCAAGTTTAGTATATTCAGAATGAAAAGCTTAAAATGTTATTTGTTTGTTTCATCGCGCTATCACCGTAGAACTACTGTTGGATTTTAGAATTTGGATTTGGAATTTTTTTTCTCTATTTATTAAAGCTATACTTCTATACTAACTTCAGAGAGGCTACATTTCATCCCGGGATGAATATTTCGGATAGGAGCGGAATCACAAGCAACAGCATGACAGTTATAAAGTAAGATAAAAGATGACCAAAGTTAATCACCAAAATTACTCAAAATTACTTATAATTATTATTCATAGTAAAAGAGGTTTCAATGCTTTTCTAAACTAAGATGGCACTTTGAATACAGCGTGGAAATTTGATAGTCATTCTTTAGTGGAAACTTAAATAATGCGCCATTTGAAGTACATTCTTCAAGACCCGAACTCCTTTGTGCTTGCAAAAGTTGAACTATTTTAATTACTTCAGTATTCGCGTTTTGCGTCGCTCCTTTGTCTAGTGGCACCTTAAATGGCTGTGAATCAGGCGGGCTTGGGTTTAAATCCCAGCTTGGTTGAAGCTGTTTTCTTCTTTTCTTTCTGCCTGTCCTTATCCCACCTTAATGTGGAGTCGGCGCAACACACTTTTACAAGTATGTTGCAGAAGACAGCCTCCGTGGCGCAGTGGGCGAGTAGCCGGTTGTGAAGCGAGAGGCCGCGGGTTCGATTCCCGCATTGAGACAAATACTTGTGTGGCCCACAGAAATTTGTTTCAAGTCTGGGTGTTGTGAGACCGAAAGTCTCACATACTTTCTGATACCCACGACACAGGTTATATCTAGTGTGGTCAGGACTAGGTGTGTGACTGTTTGGTGTATTTATTATTATTATAATAAATGATTTGGCTTAATTTTTACGGCCTGCCTAACGGGCACGGTTGCCTAAACGGTTGAAGCTGTTTTCTTGTCTAAAATAATTTGCCCAGGACTGGATATCTCATCGGAGTCGACGTCAAACAGGCAGCCTATAGGAAAAATGAATCTGAAACTTTTCTGCAGCATGCTTGAGAACATGTGTTGCGTCGACGCAACCCCATACTAAAGTAGAATTGGCGCAGGATGTACAAGTCTGTCATATGATTGTGAGTGACGGAATACCACACCCAAAGTACCAGAAAATCGATTGCTCGATGCAGACCTTCATTGGGAATTGGAAAAAACAACTAATTAATACTGTACAAAACGCAACAGCAAACTAAATATCGGTTTACATTACAATAATTGGGTACTTGACTATGTTTGATTTTGTACACATTTTTATATTTAGTAGCAAATAAAACAAAAAAGAAACTCTTCAGTCAAATCTGCATCGAAATTGGTTGAAAAAAGAGTCAGTAATTCATATTTTAAATTCTGCAATGAGCAAGAGTGGGGATGTTGTAGGGATATCTTGCTATCCCTTTCTATCGCACGTGCCTTTATGACCCTGACGTGATTTTACTGATACTTCTCTTCCCCACAGTTTGAAGGTTACACCAAATTTCAAATGCTAAAAACTTTTTTATTTCTGAGAATATTTTAATAATTATTTCAGTACTATCTTTAAATAAATATAAAATAAATAAATTCGTAAATTTCATATAAAATCAATAAAAAATAATTAGTCAAGTTCCCAATTATAACCTTGTCGAATTAGCTCATTCAAGCTGTAAGGTGGGCCTATAACTACACATAAACATAAACTCACGCCTGTATCCCCGAAGGGGTAGGCAGAGGCGCACTAGCGAACTAGAACACCCACATTTCACCGAGCTTATTTCCGTCCCAGATGTCATAGGGGGCGAGCCTATCGCCATATCGGGCACAAATTCCAGACTCCGGGCTGATATGGAAAAATCTAATATCACTTTGCCCGACCCGGGGATCGAACCCGAGACCTCAGCACCGTAGTCGTACCGAAATACCACCACGCCACCGAGGCAGTCAGTCAGACAGTGGGCCTATAACTAGTAATTATATTACAGTGATTACAGCCAAAAATCAAGAGTATTTCCGCATCGCTAGCACTCAAACCATACCTCTACCAACCCTTTCCGCTATCAATCACGCCTCAGCCACACAGTTAATTGAAACCAGCGATTAATGTAGTTTTTACTGCCGTACTTATGTGTACTCCGTTGATTTACGACTTTATGCCGATATTAATTGACTGACACACCGTCTTGATACTGGGTTTAGTGTTATTACAAGGTTCATGATGTAATGAGAAAAAAATAGAATTCGGACATCCTGACCTTATATAGTACAAGATAGGACTTATATTGTTATTAGTATATTGATGCAGCGATAGCTCAGTTGGGAATGACGAGTGTCGGAGGTTCAAGACCAACCCCAAAAAGAGCATACACCTCTGACTTTTATACGTTAAGTGTGTTGCGAAATATCGCTTGCTATAACGGTGAAGGAAAACATCGCGAGGAAACCGGCATACTCGAGAATTTCTCCACAAAAATTTCGAAAGTATGTGAAGTCTACTGACCCGCATTAGGCCAACGTGGTAGACTAAGGTTTAACCCCTCTCATTAGTAGAAGAGGCCCGTGCCCAGCAGTGGGACAGTAATATTAAAGGGCTGATATTATATATTATTATTGTTATTAGTCGCACTATTTAGTTTTGAATGAATACAAAAAGTAGACTGCTGATTCAGTCACTGACGCATGAAGTCTTAGGACCTCGAGACGAGAAAGCTATAATTATGCAGAGTTTTGTGATATTGAATACAAGGATTTTTTTGTGCCTGGTGTAGCTAGCTATGCTCACCCCCTATCACATCTGGGACGGAAATGAGTACGGCGATATGAGGGTACTCTATTTCTCTAATTTTCCTCCGCCTACCCCTTCGGATATACAACCTTGAGTAGATGTATGAATGTATGTACAAGGAATAAGAAAGGTTATTCCAAAATTCAATCAAAATTAAAGAAAGAAAATCGGCGTTCAAAAATAAGAAACAAAGGAATAGGGGAAGACCTCCACATGGTCGAACCCGCGTACTTAAGCTAGTTCAATATAAATTATTCTTGAAGTTGTATTGAATTTTGACCTTGGATTTATTAGGGGGTAAGATATTGCCATACTGGATGAACATGCAAGTATTAGGTAGTGTGTTTTGCATAATATTTGAAAACCCCAACCCTATTTTTTACTCCAATTAAAATGAATTTTCGATCCGATCCGATCCGATCTTATTGTTATATTAAAATTATTCTAGTTTAATAATATTACTGAACCAAAAGAGGCCTCTTCAGTTCCTTATAAGCCTGGAACAGTCGTTGTATTTGCATAACCTCTTCACGGTCAGTTTTTATCAACGCTTTTTGCATTCGTGACCTACAGTTGCGAATCAACCGGAAAATTTACTTACACAGTTAAACATCCGTCGCTTCTTACAATGGCGATGTTAACGTCTTTAGGTACACCATTATCATAACAATAATCTATAAGAGTTCTATTTTTAGTAATGACAACGCAATGAGAAAAACCTACCTACGTGGTTATAACCATTTTATGCTATGGAAATTTAGCGTAGTAATTTATTTAAGCAGAGCCAGTTAGACCTTTAAGAGTGATACCAATTTGATTGTTAGTAAACTTCGTTTATCCACATTACTAACGCCCGGTTCCAATAAACAATCTCAGTTGGAATTTGCAGATAGATTGCAAAAAATAACCAATAGAGTTTTGGCGGGAATTCTGACGGTGCGGGTGGTCGCTTGTTTTAATGATTTCATATTTTAGTCTAAAGTTGTGTTTGTGGTTTAAATGTGATATGTATCTAAGCAATAAACATCAACGATGATGGACCGTATGTGGAAGCTTTGAAATAAGTGATTTTGGATGTTTTTTGTTGGGTGGATGGGTCGACCATGTTCGATTCCTCCGCTGCGAGAAAATCGTCTAAAAAACATCAAACTGGAAGGAATTGACGCCAAAACTCCAGCAAGGCCTTGAAATTGAACACATCCGACTTCATTGCACTTGCGAAAACTTAGATATAGGAAAACAATTTCCCTAACTTGACATTGGCATAATGTATTTCAATAGCCATAAAAAAAAAATAGCCAATAAGAACACAGTTTGAACATGACTCCCAAACTGAGATCGTTTATTGAGACAAATGAAAAGAGGGAAAGCGTCTGCCCGAATCAATTTTTTGCAGATCACACAAACATTTGTTTCGCGCTCGCGGCGCTGCAGAAGCCATCCAATGTTTTTCTAATACCGAATCGCTTATAAATACTTCATATTAGCACGTAACCCTCAACAAAAGGTTTCAACAATCGACACATTCTTGAAATCACAAATAAACGATACAGATGATGTAACGAGGTATTGTAGCGACTTGCTCTCACGTCCACGCGGAAGCCGGGACGCGCCGAACGCGACCCAATTTCGCCTCTAAATGGATTCCTTCCACACGTGTTCAGAATAAAATCATTTTCCAACATCATATTTCACTATTGAAAATTTTCTGTCATATACTTTTCGTGAAGACTATTTGACTATTATTAGGATAATGCCTATAGGTGTCGCGTTTGATTTTGACAGCCTCCGTGGCGCAGCGGGCAAGTAGCCGGCTGTGAAGCGAGAGGCCGCGGGTACGATTCCGGCACCGAGACAAACGTTTGTGTGGCCCACAGATATTTGTTTCGGGTCTGGGTGTTGTGAGACCGAAAGTCTCTCGTAGTTCCTGACACCCACGACACAAGACAATTTATCTTAGTGTGGGGTCAGGACTATGTGTGTGACTGTTGGGTGTTATTTGTTAATTTATATGTATTTATTTTGAGACTGATTTCTCTAGGTGTATACGAGACTATCCTGTCAACACACCTGCCACTATAACTCCTATAAGCGAGTTTAACAATGGCACGTATTTTACGACACCGAGCAGTGAAGCTCGGCACGTCTCTGAGAATACAGAAATGGGGGTATGGAAGTATTCCTGTATATGCATCGGTCATCCGCCTGTCTTGTCGCAAGCCCCTCGATTTGTTTCTTCCCTCTTTGGCTTCGGAGTGTCAAGAAGTATAATTAGGCCAGCATGATTCTAACGACCACTGATAAACACAGTGTTTGTCAGGGGTCGCTGTTTTTTTTGGACTGCACTACGCTTACCAGTACAGTGAAGTCACTTTGTCGTGACCGTGATAAAAAAAAACCTCAACCCTCGTTACAATACATCGAGACTGTATACCGAAATACAACCACGCCACCGAGTCAGTCCGGACAGAAGTTGCCTAAAAATATGCTCGTTACAATACATCGAGACTGTATTGTAACGAGCATATTTTTAGGCAACTTCTGTCCGGACTGACTCGGTGGCGTGGTTGTATTTCGGCACGACTGCCGTCCTGAGGTCTCGGGTTCGATCCCCGGGTCGGGCGAGGTAATATTGGATTTTTCCATGTCAGCCCGGAGTCTGGAATGTGTGCCCGATATGGCGGTAGGCTCGCCTCCTATCACATCTAGGACGGAACTAAGCTCGGCGAAATGTGGGTGTACTAGTTCGCTAGTGCGCCTCTGCCTACCCCTTCGGGGATACAGGCGTGAGCTTATGTTATGTTATGTTAACTTCTGTCCGAAGCGCTTTTACACTACCCATCAGTACTACTCTTTTCCTGCCTAGCCTAATGGGTAGCTTCTTCGTCGTGTCGATGGTTTTTTAATTTATACTATTTTAGCCCTATACTCAGCAACTGCCAGTCCAGCTATTACAATTTACCGTAATGTATGTAATGTAGTTCTATTTACACTTTTGTAGTTATAGCTATTTGATTATTTCCTTAAACACGTTAATATTTACTGTTCAATACACCTTGTACTTTATTTAAAGTACTTCGTCCTTTCCTTCAGTAAAATACCAGCTTCTATCCTAAGCAGTTTTAAAGATAAACACGTCCCACTTATGAAATTCAGGTCAGTGAAACTTATTTTACATGTGTCGGAGACTGTGCGTCGCCTACACTAATTTTCTTTCACTATATAATATCTGTTATAATATAATTGAACACTGAACGCTTTCTACTAGATTTTATTTTGCCCTTGAAATCTGGTTTTGTAAGTAAAATCTGTGGAGTATATAATATTAGCCCTGTAATATTACTGCCCCACTACTGGGTACGGGCCTCCTCTACTAATGAGAGGGGTTAGGTCTTAGTCTACCACGCTGGCCTAATGGTAGACTTCACATACCTTCAAAATTCCTGTGAAGAAATTTTCGGGTATGCAGGTTCATAGCCGGCTGCTCGCCCGCTGCGCCACGGAGGCTGTCGAAAAATTTGGCCAAATTGAAAGCCATCTAATTGACCAAACCAGGCATATGATACCGATTTAAGGGCTCCATTTACTAAACCGAGATAGCCACGGAAATTCCCCGCTTGTCTGAGTAAACAGAACCATAATTCGTAACAGTAGTACAACATTGAGTTTAGTGGCTATAAAACCACGTGTTATATGGAGTGAACGCGCGGATGATTTACTGTGCACTTACATGTACGGATTTGTGTCGATGTTTATTTATACTTGTAACCGCGGTTTTTGCTACTAGAATATTATAGACATAAGTGTGAAAACTTGAAAGTCCACTTATATTAAGACCACTCTTAGAGTAAGAAACCCAATTGATCATAAGAAAAGTCTTGAATAAAAATAACTGCGAATTGAGAACCTCCTACTTTTGAAATTGCTTAGGTTGGTATGCCTGGGTTAATGCAGCACACATTTCCAATAATGTTGCAGAAAAGATTCTGCTTAGTCTTTATGACAGGCCGGTCATAAAGAATCGTCGGCCTGCCGTCAACCCCCAAATTAAATCATTTATTGATTAATACAAATCTGCTATACATACATAAAATGCCAACAAAAAATGTCTCTACTGCCAGTTCGGGAAACTGGTTCGTCAGAGAAGAACGAGCAAGAAATTCTGACGTTGCTATTTTAAAACAAAAATTAGCAATTACTATCAAAGAGATCAGAAGTTCAGTACCGAGCAAGTTGTGCTTGGAATACGACGTTGGAGCTGAGATTCCAACCCGGGACCCTCCAGTCCGTAGACCATGTACACTGCCACAAGATCAAGGAGACGACAAATATTATGAAACATACTACATACCAGTTGGTATGCACCCAGAGGGAAGATGACGTCAGGTAGGCAGTCGATCTTAAAAAAACCTGTCCAATCCTTGTGACCACACACTGAAGTGGTATAAGGACAGGTCGACAGAAAAATAATTTAGCATAGCAAGAGCCTCTGCAATAAAAAAAAACCTAAAAGTTAATAGGTTAAAAACCAGGAAACCACACGACTTTCAAAAGAGCTTGTAGTAGTTTAACCCGGAATTTACTAAGAAGCTGGGATATAGAGAGTTCATCGCCGATTTCAGCAGAAATTTAAAGGAAACTTGCACTAAACTATGATCATGTACATTTACGATGTTTTTCCGCACATTCAAGCATTTTACAAACATTTTCTGGTACGTTATACGAATATCTGTGGCCGTTAGATACACTTTTACGATGAGTTACATACATACATAGACTCATGCCTATCCGCGAAGGAGTATTATATCAGCCTATCGCCGTCCACTGCTCAACGTAGACCACCCCAAATGAGCGCCAACCATCCTGGTGTTGCGCAGCCCGCATCCATCCGCTGCCCGCCACTTTTCTGACGTCGTCGGTCCATCGTGCAGCAGGACGCCCCACACTACGTCCGCCTAAACGCGGTCTCCACTCCAGCACATGTCTGCTCCACCGGCCATCTGTCCGTCTGCAGACATGACCGGCCCACTTCCACTTCAACGTGCTAATTTTGCGAGCAATATCGATGCCTTTGGTTCTCTGGCGATGAAGTAGGCGAACTGGAGAACTGGTACACCCACATTTCACCCGATTTGATTCCGTCCCAGATTTGTGATAGTTATGTTTCACAACAGGCTGTCGCCACATGTCAAGCCCCGATGGGCAGGGGCATGCACTCTATATAGACAAAGAGACATTGTCTACCCTAACAATTTGCTATTTCCATAAATAAAGAATAAAATTATGACTAAATACAGATTTTCAAAATAGCAATCCTTAATTATGTTTTAAATCGACACAGACATGATAATCACTGTGATGGTGTCGCAACACTTGAAGAAAATAATTGTGTAAGATTTTTGTCTACCCTGATCGGAATATCGAAGCACGTCACTGCCGATGTGGTCCTGTCCAGGGAAAATCCTTTTAGAAAAGCCACCTAACTTGAATTTTGAACTCAGGACCTCCCAGTCTTCTATATTCAATCTCCGGAGGCATCTATATTCAATCCATTATAAAATAGTAAATACAAACAGTCCATAGATAAGCTTGCTGCGATCCAGAGACTATCCAGATTAAGAGTTTAATATTAATTGCTGGTATTAATGCCTGGAGTTAATTAATATTTGGTCATGCAGATTGACTTCTCTTTCGGTAGAATATTGAAAAATATTTAATGTAGATTGCAACTTAATCCCATATATTTTTGCTTGGGTTTCCAGATACGTTATACTCCTTGATTTTACCCATTTGAATTTTGAAATAGTTTCCTTATTGCCTGCCTCGATGGCGTGGTTGTATTTCGGTACGACTACCGTCCTGAGGTCTCGAGGATCCTCGGGTCGGGCAAAGTGATATTAAATTTTTCCAATCAGCCCCAGAGTCTGGAATTTGTGCCCAATATGGCGATAGGCTCGCCCCCTATCACATCTGGGACGGAACTAAGCTCGGCGAAATGTGGGTGTTCTAGTTCACTAGTGCGCCTCTGCCTACCCCTTCGGGGATATAGGCTTATGTTATGTTTTGTTTCCTTTGCTTATATCCATTGTATACGATACTTCATCCTACTAATATTATAAACGTGAAAGCTTGTGAGTCTGTGTGTGTTGTTTCGCGCAAATACTACTGTTTGTATTTTGATGAAACTTTATATAATAGGCGATTGTAGCGCATATGAGGCCTTACTTATAAAAATAGTTTAGCTGAGCAAATGGCTAAGAATAGGCTGTCATTTTTTTTCTTATGTCGGATTGTTTGAGAATAAAAAGGACAGGCTATTATTTACCATTTGCTCAGTTAAACTGTTTTTATAAGTAAACACCATAGATATTAAGGCTGATATTTATAGAGCGAACTTCGACTAAGTCTAAGTCAAAGTCACGAACTCAGGGGATTTGTAATTGTTAAATCGAGCTTTGACTTAGTCCGGGTCATTTTTTACAAGAAAAATAGACTGACAGACTAAGCAAAGGTTTTCTTCTAAAAAATGACTCGGACTTAGTAAAAACCCTCACTGAGTTCGTGACTTTGACTTAGACTTAGTCGAAGTTCGCTCTATAGATCTCAGCCTAAATACCAATTTAACCAACATTAATTTAGGGTTGCTTTGAATTCCAAGTTAACCTCTAATTGCTAAAGAGTCGCCAAAATTAATAACAAAACTTATATTAAACCAATACAAGTTGTAATCACGGTTGGGTTGATACACATGTGTCTGTGTGGCAGGTAAACTGCGAAATTAGGGTTTTAGTAGAACGACTAGTTTATCAAAAACTTTGCGTGATTTTTGTCTTAGCTTGACGACAGTAAATGGTAACATTTTTCAAAAGGGATGCCGATGCTGCTTTTCTTTCTTTCAACCTGCCATTATCCCACCTTAATGTGGGGTCGGGGCAACACATTTTTTCAGCATGTTTCAGAAAGGATTTGGCTTAGTTTTTATGCCTACTTGACATCAACCGTCTCTGAGGGATCCAGTCTCGGGTAAATAAATTAGAAACTTCGCTTTGCCCAACCTAGGAATCGAACCCCGGACCTCCCGGTTCACAGCCCATATATGCTGCCACTAGACCAAGAAAGCGACGACGATGCAGCATTTTCTTTTAATTAATGCCTATTTGTGAAGCCGATAATTTAGTAAATGTAAACCGGTAGGAATAGTCTTGTATGGACCCAATGCTTGACGACTATGGTTTTTATAAAACAACCTCAAGCAGGAACTACAAGGGAAGCGCAACGTCGGGCATAAAAATAAAAAAAAAATCGTGATAGAATCCGTATAAAACAGTTTTATTTCAACTACAAGGGACTTACGATGCACAACATTCAAACCCGAAACAACAGTTGAATAACAGAGTATTTAGACGTTTTGTAAAATTCCTAATATGCCATTTTACAGCAACACAAGCAAACAGTCTCTGGATCAACACAGTTCACGATTGTAAATCCTCCAATATTGGTTTTGCGGACTAAACGGCAAGCGTCGCGGCGCGGTGTGGCGCTGTGTGGTGAGGCTCCGTCTGCCCAAATACTAGTTGTGAATCGCTCATAAGACTCATAAGTCCCTTTGTTGGGATTGCGGTTTTAATAGTAATGTATGAACTGGCAAAAGTCATTTCAAGGCCTAGAAAGACATTTGATCTCAATGGCGTGCAATCCATATAGACAAATAGATACTGTCTACACTGACAATTTGCTATTTACTTAAATAATTAAATTCGTGACCATAAATAAATTTGTCTAAATATCAGTGCTCGGATTCGGTTTTAATCGACATGAGAATGATTTTTTTATCCGGGCACGGCAACGTGACTACACTGCACCTGATTGTAAGCGTAGTGTAGTCCAAAAAAACTAGCGAACACTGACGAACAATGGGATTATCAGTGGTCCTCAGAATCATGCCGGCCTACTTATGCTTCTTCACACTCCGAATCCGAAGAGGGAAGAAGCAAAACATTCGTGCTCTTTTATCTTCATACAATACTGTAGACAACACGTAGACAACATCTCTACAGTCGATTATCGAGATATCTCGTGGCGCGCATGCTAGGCGGGCTGGAGTGAACATGTATGGAAGGGAGACTAGAAATGATGAGTCTATAATATAAGTCTATAATATAATATATAGTTTTTTCGACCGACTTCTCAAAAAGGAGGAGGTCCTCAATTCGTCGGTAATCGTGATAGAATCCGTAAGAATAGTTTTATTTCAATGGTTAAACACCATTAAAAATTTGATGTTAATGACATTATAAATCAAATGTTTTTATTACTATTTTTGTTTCTTGTGTTATTTTATTATTTATTTTTAAATACACCGCGATCACAGTGATCATATTTTTCATTTTGTTAAAATAAAACTATTCTTACGGATTCTATCACGATTAGGTTTTAATTATTATTCCCAAAATAATAATAATTGTTATGGGAATGATAATTAAAACCTAATCGTGATAGAATCCGTAAGAATAGTTTTATTTCAATGTATAATATTCGCGTAAACTTAAGAAATCAGTAGTTCAACCAGCTTATATGAGGTTTATTCCTTTTGAGTGGTAAAATAAAGCCAAAAATCATATAAAATATTACTTTAATAAAATCGAGAATTTTCTAAGTGCCCGTATTATTGTTAGCATATTACCGAATAAGCTATTAAATAACTGTAGTTATTAAAAAAGCTGTTTCTAAACAACATTTACAAAATAATGTTCGTTAAGTATAAAGTAATTAATTTGCAACGATCAAGAATAACATAAAAACAGCAATTAAGCAATTAGCAGCTATCAACAAAGTAATTATAGCACAGTCGCACGTTTTTATGTCTAATTATAGTTATAGCATAACTGTTATGAGTCTATCGATATAACCTCAACCAATTTTATTATCATAAAATATTGTATTATCATATAATATATATGTATGTTAGTAATCTTTTAAGACGCTCAACACACCACCATTTTGAATTGGGTACTAGAATATGTTTGATTTTCTACATATATTTATAAGCAAAAGCAAATAAAAAAGATACCCTTCTGTAAAAACTGTATCGAAATTGGTTGAAACATGAGGCAGTAATTAATATTTTAAATTCTGGAGGCCCCCACTCCAGAATAATATTGGAGATACATATCTAGCTATCCCTTTCCAACGCACGTACCTTTATGGCAGTGACGTGATTATACTGATACTTAAATTTAAAGGTAAAGCCAAACTTTAAAGGCGTATAACTTTTTTATTTATGAGAATATTGAAATATTTCTTTCTGTTCTATATTTTAGACGATGTAGATTTCATATACAATGAATAAAAAAAAATTGTCACGTACCAAGACCAGATCAGTACCCAGTGAGACAACCGTCAACTTTGCAAACGTTTAGAGGTTGCCTGATGAGTAATAATCGCAGTTGACGGGATTTTAGAACTTTCGAATTTCATTATCGCTTTCAGGGCTACGGAGGACGAGGATAGAGTAAAACCAATGTATTGCAATTAGGAAAAAGACAACCGCTCCAATCTTCCAAGGTTTTTGATGTTGGAAATAGGAATTAATTTAATTTGATCACTTATTTCGGCAATCAAAAAGTATACTCGTTTACCGAAACATTCAACTTAAGTTGCTACGTCTGCGCAGGCTTCTGAAATTCTATAAAAATATTTAGTTTGAGTGGTAGAGCCACGTTGTAGACAGTAGCACAAATGTGGCGGCTTAACTGGTTTGATATCACTGTCTTATAGAAAAAGTTTCGATCGGGGATTCAGAGTTTTTCAGCGGCCCTAATACTCACTTTCCTTAAGTTAATAACGCATACACTTCACTATCATGAATACCTATATATGGATAATGAAGAAAATTTAGGCTGAAATCTATAGAGCGAACTTTGACTAAGTCTGAGTAAAAGAAACGAACTCAATGAGGATTTGGAATTTCTAAATCGATCTTCTACTTAATCCGAGCCATTTTTTACAAGAAAAACAGACTGACAGACAGACTAAGCAAAGATTTTCTTGTAAAAAATGACTCGGACCAAGTCAAAGTTCGATTCAAAAATTCCAAATCCTCACCGTTTGACTTAGAATTAGTCGAAGTTCGCTATATACATCGCCTTACCATTAGATGACCCACGATACGATTGTATATTTGTGTATTGAACAGGTATTGAAATTGCCTTGTAAAGTATGAAACATCTAGCCTCGTCAGTAAAACAACACAAGTAGTCATTGTTATAATTCATTATTATGTTGAATTTTCTGAGTCAGCAAGTAAAGCGAACCGCATTCTCTACGCATGCTGATTCACGTCTGTATATGTATACTTGCCTTTCTTTTGTGTCTGTTGATGCGTCTGCTTCTTGTGAATCATTTATGCAGATTAGGCGTAGAATAATGAAATTGATATAGGATTAATCAACTTATTTAGTTTTCTGTTGTAATTTTAGAAGAATTGGTATCAAGTGAGATTTTTCTATTTCGTACCTTAAAATATATCTCTTCTGATGAAACACAAATTATTAGGACGTTGCAGAAAGAATTTGGCTTAGTTTTATAACCGGACATGTTCCTGACGTCGATTCTATCTTAAGATCCAGTCCCAGGCAAATCGTGATAGAAAAATCCCGTTGCTGCTGCTAGACCGAAAACCGACGTAAAGTGACAGCTTGCTGTCGCGTTTCGTTCGGTGAGTGAGATTTCCGGTGGCCTATTTCTTTCCCACTTCCTTTCCCAATCCCCTTCCCTCCCCTTCCATTCCCTCCCCTTCCATTCCCTCCTTTTAGGTTGGCAACGCACCCATGATTCTTTTTGTGTCTTGGGTGTCTATGGGTGGTGGAGATCACTTACCATCAGGTGACCCATCTGCTCGTTTGCCAATCTCTGCTATAAAAAAAAAAAAAAAAAAAAAAAAAAAAAAAAAAAAAAAAAAAAAGACTCAGAAGACAATACATCAATTTTAACTAAATATAGGAAATTGTCCTAGAGAAGGAATGCAACTTCGTAGATATGTCTCAGAGGAGGATATGCCGTTGTAACCGAAACTACATTAGAGAAAGATAAGGACAGATGGAAGAGTGAAAAGTATGTAAATAAACAAATGAGTCACCTGATGACTGACCATTAAGACAAAGATGGAGGACCTAAAGCCCAAGAGAATAAATAAATACACCCAACAGTCACACACCTAGTCCTGACTCCACACTAGGTATAACCTGTATCGTGGGTATCAGTGATTATGAGAGACTTTCGGTCTCACAACACCCAGACAAGAACAAATATTTGTGGGCCACACAATCATTTGTCTCAATGTGGGAATCGAATCCGTGGCCTCTCCCCCTGCGCCACGGAGACTGTTGAATAAGGAGGAGTATAATGGCATAAAATCATAAATCTCACTGCCCGTCCAAATTCTAACAAAACTTTTACCTAAATACTTTATTTGGACTATCTTTGTTGACGTTTTTTATTATCACCTCGTTAGTCCATGTCAGCCGTGGGCAGCGACATTCTAACCTCAATTCCTATATTTGATTTTTACATATAAAGATCTTAATTTTATTGAGTTTGAAGTCTAGCCATAATGGTACTGAGCCCGCCTTCAGTGTCATCAAAAAAGAAATACCGTTGGAAAAGTTAATTATGCTCTCAATTTACCTGCTGACTCCAGAATACTGATCTTTTTTATAGCAGAGACTTGTAAACGAGCAGGTGGATCAACTTAAATGATGTCTACCTATAGACGTCCAGGATAACACAAGAATCATGGCTGCCATGCCAAGCTTAAAGGACGAAAATTAGGAATGAGACCATTCTCATTCCTAATTCTCGTCCTTTAAGCTTGGCAAACTTTCGTCTCCCAAACCCATGTTTGGGACACCGAAAAGCTCACCCATTGAACGAAACGCAAGAGCATGTTGCCACTTACGACGGTTTCCTGTGAGATTTGGTATCAAACCGGTGGAGCCATTCGTGCTATAGACGTTACTGCCTAAAGCGTGACTACCCCCAATTACCGATCCAATCAAACCAAAAAGTACTTTTTCAACTGGGATAGAAGGTAAAGCCTGGGATATAAAATTCCTAGAAGATGTAAACACAGTTTTCAAACCAGAAGCTCATTGTTAATTGTTTGAACCGTTAAACAAACAACAGTTGGTTGAACTGAACGCTAATTGTTCTGCGGTCTGTGACATAACTAAATACCGGCGCAGCAATGTTGATGACTTGAGTTTTTTGCCCTTGGACGCCGCGTAATGACGGGTTGTGGACGACCATTAACTGCGAGCAAAATTGAACAACGGTGCTAGATCTTCTTAGAAATTACGACCAGAAGAATTTGCGCCCTTAATAATAAGATAATGGCTATATCCTGGAACTATGTGCTAAGTCTGTTTTCTTTGTGAATTGTCGCTTGCTATAACGGTGAAGGAAAACATCGTGAGGAAACCTGCATACCCGAGTATTTCTCCACAAGAATTTCGAAGGTATGTGAAGTCTATCAACCCACATTAGGCCAGCGTGGTAGACTAAGGCTTAACCGCTCTCATTAATAGAGGAGGTCCGTGCCCAGCAGTGGGACAGTAATATTACAGGGCTATTATATAAAAAAATGTGGGAAGACGCTTCTAATTCATTCACTATTCAACAAGTGATTCTGGTCATATGAGGTCAAGTGTATTTTTAACTAGAAAACTTACCTAGAGTTTGAATACAATGTTTATGATAACAAGGAGTCCAATTCATTATATTAAAGCAACCCTGAGTTCCTGTTTTTTTAATTAACATGTTTACGTAGATATTGAATTACTTATTAATTCTTATGATAAGTATTTATGTTCTTCTACTTCTTCTCTTGCCCGTCAGTACACAAAGTTAGTGGAACCTTCATCTATCGTCTCATACTTCTTACTTAAATGATCACCTCCTTTTATCCCACTCTAATATGGGGATGGTGCAACACACTTATTGAAGAATGTTGCAGCAAGGATTCAGATTAGTTTTTATGACAGACCCATCGCCTGACACCGAAGGTATATAGTCCAGGAACAAATCGTGTTAGTCCAGAAGCCGTCATATTATGTGCTAGCATTAGACCGACTAAATGAAACGAACAAATCACAAAATACATGCAAATTAAACTTCACGAAGCTATTCACTTCGCCGAGGACAGATCCAGATGGAGGGCCCTTATAACCTCAGTCAGATGCGGCCACGATCCTCAGCATTGAGAGAACGACTAAATGGACAGATTAGACCAGAGCCGACCTTGATGTATGCTGATAAAAAATAAAGCCTGAACACAAGAATCGGCAATAGAGTGTAAAGCCGCTGCAGCGCTGTTTACACGTCCACTTCTATGTTTGATTAACCCGTCAGAGGCGGCACATATATATATGTTCCATAAGCGTATGGACCACCGGAGGCCGAGCCGCCCGTGACTATTTAAATCTAAGTAAACATGTACAGTTAGCAAAACAAACGCTATACGCATTTATTATTACTGATTACGTAAACATTGTGAATGCGACACGGTTTCCAGTTCAAGTATTAAGCTATAGACTGGATCGGAAACTAGAAACTAATAACATTCAATAATATATTTTAAATTTCTTTGCACCTAATACACTATTGACTCAGAATAATGATAGAATAAGAGCCATGAATCATGGTATAGTAACTTAAAAGATAATAAAATGTTAATAGCGCGAATGGGCCAGCTCGACCGGTTCGATACCACTGTCTCGTAGGAGTCCGACGTAAAATGTCCGCTCTCTATTTGTAAAATAAGTGAAATTTTAGGCGACCCAAAAACCCACTCCTCAATGCTTATCCTAAAAAAAACCTTTGAATCATATATAATAATAAAAAATATATAACAATATGCATTGAATTTATGGTTATACATACCTCAAAAGACACAAACCTAGATCTGAAAGCTATAAAATATCAATAGCTGCACCTATTGTGTGGATAACACAGTTAACATAATCATAAATTCATTACTGGCGTCGCGAATCGGAGTGACCGCCATTGTATCGCGCCGAAGGTGGACTATCGACAGTCTAACAACATAACTAGTCTAACAACGTTCTATAAACATGGTTTATACCTACCATAACTCACTACGTGGGTGGTTTTAAACTAAACTTACAAGTACCTATACATATTGTATCCACTTGATATACAATCGCCTCCTTGATCCAGTGGCATGGCATACAGGCTGTCCACCGAAACATCGTGGGTTCGCCCAGGTCGGAAAAAGCCATTTCCGACCGACTTCCAAAAAGGAGAAGGTCCTCAATTCGTCTGTATTTTTTTATGTATGTTACGCGATATCTCCGCCGAATGTGGACCGATCTTCAAAATTATTTTTGTGTTCGATAGAGCTTCTTTCAAAGGTGGTCCATGGGGTACATGCGTAAATTTATACATGGAATAATAATAATATTTGCCCAGACCCTGTAATATTACTCTCCCACTGTTGGGCACGGGCCTCCACTACTAATGAGAGGGGTTAGGCCTTAGTCTACCACGCTGACCTAGTGCGAGTTGGTAGACTTCATATACCTTTGATATTCTTGTGAAGAAATTCTCGGTTATGCAGGTTTCTCACGATGTTTTCCTTCACCGTTATAGCAAGCGATAAATCACAATGAAAATACACTTAACAGAGAAAAGTCAGAGGTGTGTGCTCTTTTTTTGGGGTTGGTCTCGAACCGCCAACACTCGTCTCGGCAGTCCGTACCACTCCCAACTGAACTATCGCTGTTTATATGGAATATTACCTCCAGTTCGTTCCGCATACATGTCTACTGGTTTGTTAATGAACAAACATAAACATCGGAAATCAAACAATCATTATTATGCCAACAATATCAGCTAACTGTCTGGTTATGACTCGTGAGAAACAATTGTCCCACAGTTTACAATTGTTGGAAATCTTGACCGATGTATCATCGTATTCACTACTGTTTAATGGAGATTAAGAAAACAAACATGTCAGACTATAAGGCTGAGATCTATAGAGCGAACTTCGCCTAAGTCCCGAAACAAATATCTAAGGGGCACACAGACATTTGTATTGGTGCGGAAATCGAACCCGCGGCCTCACGTTTCACAGCCGGCTACTCGCTCGCTGCGCCACGGTGTTCATATAAAAATGTGTATTAACATTTAACACTGTCAAGTATCCAATTTTCCTGCTCCATCCGTGGGTAAATAGTGTTTGTAAAACCCACACATTTCCCGATTTAGCATCAAACCCAGAACCTCCAGATCCATAGCACATAAATATATGCTGTCGCAAGGCAAAGGATGCAAAACCAATATACAGCTAGAAACTAAAACAACATTAAGCGATAAATATTAGTGCTATATAGGTAAACAACTCTATCGATAGCAATATTAATCACAATAGACTTAATTAAGCCAAACCTAAATAAACGATAAAAGATGACCCGCCATTTATTAAAATAACTAATGTTAAAATACAGTAGCGCTTGCGTTGTTTCATGTCGCCTGCTTATTTCCTTTTCAAGGTTGTCCTGGTAAATTACAATAAAGAAAGTTGACCTGTAATTGAATTAATGATCTCCTAACTTACAGCCTATCAAGGGAATCCTAAGCCAAAAGACAGCCTCCGTGGCGCAGCGGGCTAGTAGCCGGCTGTGAAGCGAGAGGCCGCGGGTTCAATTCCCGCATCGAGACAAATGTTTGTGTGGCCCACAGATATTTGTTTCAATTCTGGGTGTTGTGAGACCGAAAGTCTCTCATAGTCTCTGACACCCACAATGCAGATTATACCTAGTGTGGGGTCAAGACTAGGTGTGTGACTGTTGGGTGTCTTTATTATTATTATTTTTAAAAAATAATCACAGATTTAAACCTTAACAGACCGACTTCAAATCCGATCATGATAAAATTTATATGGGACCACCCTTGAAATAAGTTATATCGAAGACAAAAAGAATTTTGAAATTCGGTCCACATTTGGCGAAGATATCGCGTAACATACATAAAAAATACAGACGAATTGAAGACCTCCTCCTTTTTGGAAGCCGGTCGAAAATAGATGTCAAACGTCAATACTGCCATCTACCACTTATTAAAATACGAGGGCGCTTATTAGAACCAAAAGTTAGTTATCTTCATCGCCCATAGACTCAATATCACCCAATCTATATATATAAAAATGAAACCCGTTTTCCGTTGTCACGGCATCAGGCGTGAACGGCTGGACCGATTTCGCTAATTCTTTTTTTAGAATATTCCTCGAAGTACGAGGATGGTTCTTACGGAGAGGAAAAAATGAAAAATTGCCTGAAAAAGTCTAAAAACAACACTTTTCTGTACTCCCATACAATCGATTCGTAATAATACTTCAAAGTCAATTTGAACTTTAATACCATACCATAAAGTTCAAGTGTTAGTGTAGAGGTTCCGGGAAGGCAAAACAATTGAGTGTCGTTAGTATCGTACTTAGACTAAAGTATCGTATAAATATTAATGTCAGTATTTGTCAATTGAAAAATTCTTTTTATGTTGGATAGCCCATTTATCGAGGACGGCTATAGGTTATATAACATCACGCTATGACCTAAGGGGTGACTGACGGGGTGATTGATGAGGTTACTGACGGGGTGACTGATGGGGCGACTGACGTGAGGAATGACGGGGTGACTGACAGGCTAACTGATGGGGTGGCGGACGGGGTGACTGACGAGGTGACTGACGGGGTGACTGATGGGGTGACTGACGGGGTGACTGATGGGGTGACGGACGGAGTGACAGACGGATGACAGACGGGGTGACAGACGGGTGACAGACGGGGTGACAGATGGGTGACAGACGGGTGACAGACGGGTGACAGACGGGGTCACAGACGGCTGACAGACGGGTGACATACCGATGACAGGCGGGGTGACAGACGGGTGACAGATGGGATGACCGACTGGGTGACAGACGGGGTGATGGACGGGGTGACTGACGAGGTAACCGACAGGGTGATGGACGGGGTGACTGCCGGGGGTACTGACTGGGTGACAAACGGGGTGACAGATGGATGACAGACGAGTGATAGACGGGTGACAGACCGGGTGACCAACGGGTTGACCGACAGGGTGACTGTCGTGGTGACCGACGGGGTGACCGACGGAGTGATGGACGGGGTAACTGACGGGGTAACCGACAGGGTGACTGACGGGGGTACTGACTGGGTGACTCACGAAACCGGACCGAAGTAGATCATCCCATTACCTCCTTTAGAATTAATGGATTATAGGTGCCTACTACTCATTCTTTCAACCCTCTCTCTCCTACGCAGACGAAGTTGCGCGGGTCAGCTAGTACAAAATAATTATAAATATTAACCTTAACCAGAAATGAAATGATTTTTTTTTTAAGAACAAATCATGCAAATAAAATCCACATAAAGTATTACCCGACGTAGATCAAACCCAGGAATCAGTCAAAAGATATTTACACTGCGTCTAGATCAAATATGGCATCCATTATCAATAAATAAACGTAACTTCCTATAATTTATCAATTTATATAAAACTCGCCCTATTTTATTAGTTCAAAATGTCGCAGTCATTATATGATGTCTGACATTTTGATGGAAAACATCAAATTTATAACGTCAGAGTGTTTTAATTAGTTTAAACGGCGATTTTATTGATAGGCGGAGCGGGATTTATTAACATAGTATAGCATTAAACGAAATGAATCATCAACTGCACAACCAGACATTTTATACTCTGACTGTCATGCCCTACCAACATTATATTTTGTCTAGTACCCATCATAATCAGTAGGTCGATTCTCTACGGTTTAATTTGTAAAAACAACGTTGCGGCATCGTTGCGGCAACGATGTTTTCATTTTTGTATTCAGCAAAGTACAAAGCGCACGCACTATCGCTATGCGTGATGACGGCGCTTATGCGAACTAGCTCTCTCGAGCGAGGCGTTTGATATAAATGTATGGAAAATTGTATTCTCTAAGACCCAACAACGTTGAACGCTCCGTCGATCTCAACGATGTGCGCTGCGGGAGCTCGTCGTCGATCGCAACGTTGTGGCGTTTCTTAGAGAATCGACCTGCCGATATTATTCGAAGGTTAGCAATTATCGTGACCGCAGCTACATATACCTTACAATAGGAATAAAATAATTATCTCTCTTTTTATCCTTGGCTAAATAAACGTAGAATAGCTGACCTGTTGTTTAATATCGTACGGTCAATAGGAGTTATCCCGTAAATGCTATAATCCCTCTTATTTCTCTCAAAGATGAAATAAACTCACTGTTCTTTTTAATAACTATAGAAGTATAATGGTAGACTACCTCGGTGGTCTACGTAGACAGACTTTTCATAAAAGAGCTTACCATCTTTTCTTTCTACCTGCCATTATCCCATCTTATCGTGGGGTCGGTTTTGGTCTTTACGACCGCCTGCCTGCCTTTCCTCAATCTGAGGAATCCAGTGCTAGGCAAGTGAAATGGAAAAATCGCTTTTCCAAACCAGGGAATCGAACACAGGATTTTCACGACCCATATATGCTGACCAAGAAGGCGGAGAGTTTGCCATCAATCATAACAGACCTTTGATGAATCAGTATTACAAATCCCTTTTTACGCTTTTCTCATCAGTATAACCTCTGCCCAAGACGAGTTTTTAAAGTGATCTAATTTTTATGCTTACACAAGGACGTTCAAGAGATGATCAGGAAATGTGCGTGAACTATGATATTTTGACAATTTGCATACATATAATACGGTGAATCTTTATTTATTCGCTATGGATTCTACGCGGATTTTGATTTTGTGTAGGCATTTTTATATAAAATAAAACGTTTTGCTTCTTTAATATTGGGTGTCTTATATCATGATTTGATAGTGTATTTCATTTGGACCGCACTACTCACTTTAGAAACTTGGTAAATAAGTCTTTTTTTATAGTAGAGACTGGCAAACGAGCAGATTGGTCACTTGATGGTGAGTGATCTCCATCGCCTATAGACACCTAAGACACAAAAAGAATCAAGGGTGCGTTGCCAACCTAAAAGGAGGGAAATAGGGATTGGGAAAGAGCAGGGGGAATTCGGCCATCGGAAATCTCACCGAACGAAACGCTACAGCGAGCTGGCACTTTACTTCTGTTGTCTGTAAGACAGTGGTATCAAACCGGTCGAGCCGGCCTTCGTGATGTAGACGTAATTATCTACAGCGTGGCTCTACCACTCACATCTAATCTATACTACTCAATATTATAAAGATGAAAAGTTTTTTGAACGTAGTAATGTGTGGAAAGGCCTAACCCCTCTCATTGGTAGAGGAGGTCCTTGCCCAGCAATGAGCCAGTAATATTACAGGGTTAATAATATATATTTTTTTATTAATAATCTGTGGAACTGTAGCTCGAACATGGGTTCAACATTTCACGCTAGCGACTATGTAGAATATTTGTATGACAAACACCCCAACGCCTCTAGCGATTTCGTGGGACCTCATGTTTTTCATACAAATTATTTTACGCAGCGTGAAATGTCAAAAACCTCATGGTTAAGCTACTGAACGGAGTTTAATAATTGTTTCACCAGTTTACGTGAATATTATACATTGAAATAAAACTATTCTTACGGATTCTATCACGATTAGGTTTTAATTATTATTCCCGACGTTTCGAAGGCTTTGCAGTCAGTCTGACCCGTGACAACGAAGACTGCAAAGCCTTCGAAACGTCGGGAATAATAATTAAAACCTAATCGTGATAGAATCCGTAAGAATAGTTTTATTTCAATTGTTTCACCATTGAAAATACAATATCTCTAAATAAAAAAAGTTTCTTTTTATCTCCGTAAAGGACTTTATCACGTGATCCGACCAGTAGCCCGAGCACGAAAAACTAATGTAAATGTAAATGTATTCGAGTTCGCTGCGCACTGATGACGTTTGGTTAATATTTCATACAAATTTCATAGACGCGCATCGAGTTCGAATACATTTACGGTTGTCAGAAATTTTCCTGCTCATGCCGCTGTTAACTAAAGTTACTGTCTAAAATCGTTGGGTTTAAATTTTTAGAGTGTGACATAGGATTGAGGCTCCATATAAACAGTCATTCACAGATGTGTGGGTTCAAATCCGGCTATGTATATAATGCTATTAGGAAGTATAATTTTAAATATTTATGTGGGATGGATGAAAGTGGATATGATAATAGAACGGTAACAGACGACATGACTTGATGTTTAATTGAAGTGAGTATAAGAGATACATCCTTGTACCATGTACCTACATTGTTCTTCCACGTCACAGACGCCGCGATTTCCTTCTTCATTTTCATATTATGAAGAAGTATTTAAATAAAATAAAATAAAAAAGCCTTTTAATACTACTGATTTCTAACTTTACATAAATAGCGGCTTAAGTATTAACTTATAACGCCCGGTTTCAATAAACAATCTCAGTTTGAATGTGTAGATAGATTACAAAAATAAGCCAATGAGAACACTGTTTGCAACATGACTCCGTCAAATGTCTTGATTTGATTGGTTCATAATCGCGATCTATCTGCACTCTAAACTGAGATCGTTTATTGAAACCGGCCGTAAGAGAACATACAATCATCTAACTATTTTTTTCTACTTATAGTTGCATTCCTCAGTGATTCTTTGTTTAGGAGTCGCCTACGTGGATAGGCCTATCCTAACTCCTTCCACAGGTCTCTGTTTCGCGCTTCCGTCATCCAATTCAAGAAGCATTTACGCAAGCATAAACTTATTATATTTGTCGATGGTCACTGTTTTTTTTTACTATACTGAGCTTTCCATCACGTGTAGAGTAGTCATATAGCGGTGGTCAAAAAATGAGATACAAGATAAACTAATCGTGATGTGTGAAAAAGAAATGTAATTGAAGAGATGCTGATGATAGCTAGAGAGATGATGAGAGTTTAAGCTAAAGGAAAAAGATGAATCGAAAGAAACCTTGACCTTCAAGCTTCTCATCCATCAATATAATATACCCTAGATGCACAGTTCTTTGCAAATATCCTCCTAAAAAGTGGTCTCAGGAATAAAACAAAGAAAAAGATCACAAGTTCTAATTAAATCAACACAAATATAACCCTATGCACGTGTAATAAAGTAGCTTTTTAAACGAAATGAGCAAGCGTTCTTAAATTTGAATTTTGAAATTTAGAATTCCATCGGCGTCGGACTGTATGCAAACGAGTGCTTAAGCACTCCTTTGCTGTCCCATTTTCCGAGCGTCAACTGTGCATCTAGGTAATTAATATATCGATGTTCTCATCCGATATTTATTGACAGAATTAATTAGCGGGCGAAGTACGTTTACCTGAAGTTGCTACACTGTCAGAAATTAATAAAATGTTTTATATTTCTTTTTTAATTTTAAGAAATGATGTTCATAACATTATAAAGATATTAACAGCACACAGGGTGAATAAAACATAAAAATATGGAAATTATAATACAAGTGTAATAATTAGATTATATACGAAAGCATAATTTGTCTCCAAGAAAGATAGTAAATTGTTTATTAATATGGTTTCCAAAAGACTGAAAAAATTGTGTCGTGGGTATCAGGAACTACGAGCGACCTTCGTTCTCACAACACCTAGATTCAAAACAAATATCTGTGGGTCACACAAACAATTGTCTCGGTGCGGGGATCGAACCCACGACCTCTCGCTTCACAGTCGGCTACTCATCCGCTAAAGAGGCTTTATAATATAAGATATAACATTGGATAAGATATTGGGATATCTGCTCAGTATCAGACTGCAGTGTGGAATGATACAGGAATAAGGTTCGCGAAAAATGTGTGCACTAGTGGCGCCTCTGCCTACTCCTCTGGAGATAAAGGGTGTATATATAAAAAAATTAAGGCCATTACACATTGAAAGTACATATGTAGTGAAGTGTGGCGGGCCTTAAGTACACTGGCTTGTTATAACAGTTAGTATACGAGGCGACCGTTACTCCATGCATCTGGGTCACTGTGTACTTAACTACTTAGGTAAGTTAGAGTTTAGATCAAATTTAACACAGTGGTTTAGTTTTCAATTACCTTAAGCCAGTGTGACACTTTAGTTGTCTTTAATACTAAGTTATTAGGAAATTTGAGCACTGTTCTGTCATAGATTATTGCCCGTTCTTCTCTGGCGAACCAGTTTTCTGAACTGAGCATAGTAAACATTTTACAAGATAAAAATTATATAAAACATTTCAAAGATTTAATAATCATTTTAGCTTTGGTGGCGATTTACGAGCTTTACACGTCGTTGTTATTATTAATAATTAGTTATTGTCTTCATAATTATACGAACATTGAGAGGCTGTAACTTTACAATGATGTCGCAACATTCATTTAAGAATATAATTATAAGTTTAATAATGAACTTACCTGAAGTGAAGTTCTATCTTAATTGTATGAAGCTCATTATCTGAGACAGATTATAATTTAACAATCAGGTACGCTCTTTTACGCCTGCGGGAGCCACTATTTTTACTAGCTTACAGCAGACGAGCAAATGGCTCAACTGATGGTACACAATTACCATCGCCGATGGACATCAATAATGCCGGGAGCATAGCCAGCCATTACCATAGCCTATGAACATCAGCAATGCCAGGGGTATTGCCAGCCCTCTGTCTACAATGGAAATCGGAAAAGAGGGGACAATCCCTTCGGAAATCTTACTTATCGTACGAAAGGCAACAACAAGCTGCTACTTCATATCGGGTTTAGTGAAATAGTTATAATAACGTGGAGTCCTTCCAAGCAAATGCATCATGAAGAGAAAGAAGAGAGAAGAGAAAATAAATTTATTGTTACTGGACTATATAATAAACATAAAATATAAAAATAAGCAGCCCAATATCCCCCATTCAGGTATTACGCTGCAAACCAGCCAAAGCTGAGCTGCAGCGCTGATTTCAATGGGGGTCAATGCGAAATCCGAACGCTGTGTCGATAGACAAAAACATTTTAGCATGGATGATAAGCGAGCTCATCGCCATAAAATGATAAAACTTTCTTACAAAAGCTCCCCACAAGTATTCCTAAAAATAACTTAGTAAGAGTATTTGATTGTCTATAGCAAATATTTGACCTTCTCGTAAATCTAAAACGGACACAAATTCCGAATTATCTTGACATTCGGGTCCAGTGCGGGCTTTATCAGCATCGCATGTGGGCGCATTATGTACGATTACTTTATTTGGGAATGAAAACTGTTAATTTAATCTCATGTTGAAATTATAGTCTCTGTCACTTCAAGATGGAATGGTAACAAGCTGTTTACTGTACGAAATTTTGACATATGCATGAAAACGTCTTAAGTCAGCCGGTATTACCACGGCCTCATAGAAAACCGACATAAAGTGGCAGTTATAAAGTATTTTGTAAATAAATAGGTCGGCCTATGTGATGTATTAAACGACTTCAGCAGCCTGAGCAGGAAAATTTCTGACAACCGTAAATGTATTCGTGCTCGATGTGCGTCTATGAAATTTGTATGACATATTAATCAAATGTCATCAGTGCGCAGCGAGTTTACATTTACATTAGTTTTTCGTGCTTAGGCTACCGTGCTATGTTTAAAAAATCACAACGTTGAAATAAAGCTATTTTATATTTATCACGATTTGTTTTCACGGGTCGGATAGAATCCGTATAAAAATAATTTTATTTCAATATAACATACACGTAAACTTAAGAAATCGGTAAATCACAGCGTATTTAAAATAAATCTAAACATGTTTTAAAAAATCATTATGTAATATTTTATTATATAACTAAAAATATCTGCGTTGGAATCTGAAATTATATATTTTTCTGAGTAATATACACATAACTTTGAATAACATAGTCTACATTTACATATTTTAATTTATTTGCATTCTGAAGTCATTGGCTCCAATGATTTATTTGTTTGAACACTTTTAACGGCTATAACAAAGTATAGTCTATAAATAGGCGACGGTATATACTTACCATTAGGTAGGTCGTCTGAAATCTACCTTTGTAGGTCTATAAAGTAGCCTCTTTCGGCGATGTTGTCATGCTTAAGAAGTAGGCTCCGGAGCAGGATCAGGAAATGGGTGATCCTGCTTGGAGACTTAGACGTCGAGGCGGCGGCAGAAGTCGCCCCAGCTGGTCTACCTAGAGGCACTTCGAGTTTACGGGAGTGAATCAATTCTTCTCCATTGAAGAATTAATATAGCATTGCATTGGAGGTGTTTTTGGCCGCCTCCTTGGTCTAGTGGCAGCGTATATGGGCTGTGAAACGGGAGGTTGTAGGTTCGATTCCCAGGTCGGGCAAAGCGAATTTTCTAATTTAATTTACCCGGGACTGGATCCACCAGACGGGGTTGACTTTAGGCAGGTAGCCGGTCGTAAAAACTTAGCCAAATCCTTTCTGCAACATGCTTGAAAAAGTGTGTTTCAGAAAGACCTACATTAAGGTGGGATAAGGGCAGGTAGAAAGAAAGAAAGATTGGGGAGATTTGGCGCGTTCCTATAAGAGGTCGCAAAACCCCTTCAAAATGAAGATGGTGACAACCATGGGGTTTTAGCCGGTAGAAATCCGGCATACCCCGTCTTAACGGCGGGGATCCAAGAGGATTTTCCCATGAGAAAAAAAGGTCTATAAAATATATACGGACGAACTGACAGCCTCCTCCCTTTTTACGTCGGTTCAAAACCAATTGTATCGACTTATAGTTTTCTATTTGTTATAAAGTGCGGTCGGGATCAAGTAACAGGCCAGTAGTTCCACCGAAATTCAACAATATGTAACGAAACCGCACTTCACTTTACGACTCAAGACCCAAAACAATCCATTCAAGACACAACCATAAGACAATGGTCTACAGTCCGATTTCCTCCACCAAGTCGCGTCAAAAGAAAACTTCACCCGATGTATATGTTGCCAGAGTAATAACATCTGAATTCAATATAGACGGTGTTGCAATATTCAAAAATTCCTTTTGTTTTCCTCTATTCCCTCACGTTTGTGGATATTTTGTATTAATATATTCTAGACGCATTTACCAGACTCCTGAGGAGTTGTTTATAAATTCAGGGAACTTGGATATCTATAAAATAGATGGAGTGAGGATGGAAGTCCATTCTTATGTAAAGAACATTGAAATATTCTATTTCTATTGGCCATGTGCAATGATACCTTTTCTACCGACTTCCGAAAAGGAGGAGGTCCTCAATTTGTCTGTATTTTTTTATGTATGTTACGCGATATCTCCGCCAAATGTGGACCGATTTTCAAAACTATTTTTGTGTTCCATAGAACTTATTTCAAGGGTCCCATTTGACATGTAATTTGGTTACAATCGGATTTGAAGTCGGCCTGTTAAGTTTTTAAACTTATAACTATCTATAACTCTGGAGTTCTCTGGGGCTGGAATTTGTGCCCCAAAATGTGTAGCAGTGCAGCAACAACAACAATTTTTTTTTTTATAGCAAAGATTGGCAAACGAGCAGATGGATCACCTGATGGTAAGTGATCTCCACCGCCCATAGACACCCAAGACACAAAAAGAATCATGGGTGCGTTGTCAACCTAAAAGGAGGGAATGGAAGGGGAAGGAAGGGGATTGGGAAAGGGAGTGGGGAAATGGGCCACCGGAAATCTCACTCACCGAACGAAACGCGACAGCAAGCTGCCACTTTACGTCGGTTTTCTGTGAGACAGTGGTATCTAACTGGTCGAGCCGGCCCATTCGTGCTATAGACGTTACTGTCTACAGCGTGGCTCTACCACTATATCATCCCAAGCAGACACTTCGTCCAGATTAAATATCTAGGAGCCGTCGTGAAAGATTTTAAGACAGTCTTTTTGAGTTGTAGAGCCAGGCAGTAGACGCTAATTTTTACAGCACGAATGGGCGGCTCGACCGCTATGATACAACTGTCATTTTTTTTATAGCAGAGACTAAGAAATCATGGTAAGTGATCTCCACCGCCCATAGACAACCAAGAAACAAAAAGATTCATGGGTATGTTGCCAATCTAAAAGGAGGGAAATTGGGATCGTGAAAGGGAGGGGGTTAATTGGGCCGGCGGAAATCTCACACATGGAATGAAACGCGACAGCGAGCTGCCATTTTACGACAGTCTCACCGACAACCGACGTAAAGTAGGAAAGATGAGATATGTTATCGCGTCTGTGCTGCTGCAAACCGCGTACACACCATAAATAACATAACATAAGCTCACGCCTGTATTCCCGAAGGGGTAAGCAGAGGCGCACTAGCGAACTAGAACACCCACATTTCGCCGAGCTTAGTTCCGTCCCAGATGTGATAGGAGGCGAGCCTATCGCCATATCGGGCACAAATTCCAGACTCCAGGCTGATATGGAAAAATCCAATATCACTTTGCCCGACCCGGGGATCGAACCCGAGACCTCAGAACCGTAGTCGTACCGAAATACCACCACACCACCGAGGCAGTCACACCATAAATAATAAAATAATAAATTTCCCGTCGTCCAATTCTTCCCTTCCGTTCCTAATTTCTATTCCCCTCTTAAGGTTGACAACGAAACCACGAGTCCGATATCATGGGTATCTATAGGCAGTGAAGATCACTTACTATCAAGTGACCCACTTACTCGTTTGCCAGTCTCTACCATAATAATCACAATTTTTAAAAACTTAACGGACCGACTTTAAATCCGATCGTGACCAAAATTATATGGGACCACCATTGAAATAAGCTCTATCGAACACAAAAAGAATTTTGAAAATCGTTCGATATTTGGCGGAGATATCGCGTAACATATTAAAAAAAAATACAGACGAATTGAGGAATTTGAAAGTGGGTCGAAAAAGTCTTAAAACTGAAATTTCATCAACGACTTGAAAAAATACTAGAAGACGCGACTTAAAATATACGAGAAATAGACGCAGACAAAGAAGATATTATTGGGTTTTTCTATTCAGTATCAACCCGGAGTTTTTTTTTTTTTTTTTTTTTTTTTTTTTTTTTTTTTTTTTTTTATTGGCATGAGAAGGCAGACGAGCAGACGGCCCACCTGATGGTAAGTGGTTACCGCCGCCCATGGACATCGGCAATGCCAGGGACACAGCCAAGCCGCTGCCTACCGTGAAAAATGCTAAGCCTCGGAGTCTGGAATTTGTGCCCGCTAGACCGATTTATTCGCTCCTTGTCTAATCTAGTAACGGAAATAAGCTCGACAAAATTTGAGTGTACTAATTCGCTAGTTCGCCACTGCCACTAACTTCGGAGTTACAAATTCATATTATGTTATGTATAATCACAGATTTTCTCGAATTTTAGCGTGAACATTCTCATTTTCAAAGGCGTAAAAATTTGCTCTGTAAATTTACCACAAAGTCTATAACAGCTGTTATCATCCGTACTATGAATAAATACATCAACAATAAATGTGATATAGAAACACTTGATTTACGTTTTATAGCATGCACAAAACAATTGCCCATTTGACGTGATTTATGCGCAAGTACATCAACTTGTGCGCAATAACTTATTCTATACATCGTATATACTTGTGCACGCGGTTGTACTCGTTTACATGCCTTTAATTTTAGGCTTTCGAAGACAGATGAGCTAATGGCCCACATAATAGCAACAATTTTTAAGCGTGTTACAGAAAGGATTTAGCTTAGTTTTTACAACCGGTTGCCTGCTTGACGTCTGCTGTTGACCTTCCTCTGGGGGATCCAGTCCCGGAAAAATCAAATTAGAAAATTAGCTTTTCCCGACCTGGGAATCGACCCAAGAACCGCCCGGTCCACAGCTATGCTGTCAATAGACCAAGGATGCGACATTCATTCTCAGAATAATTAAATATTTTAAAAGTAACAAGATAAACAAATATAATTCATACGATATTTCATCAAAAAAGTGTCGCGAGTTTGTTTTGACCCAGTTTACTGTAAATAAAGGTCATCGCACATTAGAACGGAACTGTAACATTGAGAGCTGAGTGATATGTTTCATTTTGTACTATCCGTTCGGCCATGAATCATGAAACGTACGAAGATCTTTGAAACCAATTTGAAATTGGAAAGCTTTGAAAAAATACTTTGCTATAGATACATTCGCTGCTAATGTAAGATGTTAGAATTTGCGGGCTGATAGACTGCGAAATTATAAGAAGAAATTCTATTTTATGGAGAATTCGATTTTATGCAAGTTTCTCAAGATGTCTTAACCATTAAAGCAAGCGATAATTCAAAATAACATTTAGGAAAGTCATATTTATGAGGCTAGTTCCGTCAATTACAGTAATTGTGTTCCAATGGAAAACTGAATTATTTTGAGAATATTCACGATACATGAATTGTTTTCTACCAATAATCTTCAGGCTACCCTTACATAACGGACGGCGTACCACACTTTTGTAAGCAAGTACTTTTGCGAAGTCTGGAATTTTGGAATTTTCTGGAATTTCCATATCAGCCCGGAGTCTGGAATTTGTGCCCGATATGGCGATAGGTTCACCCCCTATTACATCTGGGACGAAACCAAGCTCGGCGGAACGTGGGTGTAGCAGTTCGCTAGTGCACCTCTGCCTACTCCTTCGGGAATACATGCATGAGCCATGAAAAAAATTGCTTTGCGATAAATATCCCAGAAGAGGATTGAGTGACAGCATATGTGGGCTTTCCCTGGAGGTCCAGGGTTCGGTGATAATTTTTTCGTAATTTCATTTGCCCGGGACTGGATCCTCCAGTTGACGTCAGTCGGTTGCAGGAAGCCAGTCGTAACTAAGCTAAATCCTTCCTATAAGATTCTTGAAAAAGAGGCCGGGACTGGATCCCCTCGAGGGGGTTGACGTCAGGCAGGCAGCCGGTCGTAGAAACATAGCCAAATCCTTTTTGCGACATGCTTGAAAAGTGTACGACGACCCTACATTAAGGTGGGATAAGGGCAGGTAGAAAGAAAGAGTATTATTTAATTGCGGTACGTGTTTCGAACTATCGGTACTATCACAATTCAACCAACAAACCTACAATACAATACCTAACTCGTATTGCGCAACTCGCAGGTGCCTACTGCCTTACCAAGGTCGGCGCCTGATTCGCTTAGTTTTTATTCTCGATGCATATGCAAGCGAAAAACCTGTGTATTTATAACTATAATTAAATTAATCGATTGTGAGGACGTGTTTTTTGTGCCTATACAGCTTCCAAATGATATAATAATATTAGCCCTGTAATATTACTGTCCCACTGCTGGGCACGAGCCTCCTCTACTAATGAGTGGGTTTAAGCCTTGGTCCACCACGCTGACCTAATTCAGGTTGGTAGACTACACATACCTTTGAAATTGAAGAAATTCTCGGGTATGCAGGTTCCTCGTGATGTTTTCCTTCGCCGTTATAGCAAGCGATAATTCACAATGAATATACACAACACAGAAAATTCTGATATGTATGTACTTTTTGGTCTTGAATCTCCGACACTCGTCTCGGCAGTCCGTACCACTCTCAAATGAGCTATTGCTGCTTCCAAATGATCTCGAAAATGTTAATGGCATGGCATGTAATATTGACTGCCTAGGTGGCATAGTGGTATTGTCTGCGCGTTATGACTACGATCCTGGAGGTCTCGGGTTTGATCCCCGATCAAAGTGATATTGGGATTTTCTATTCAAGGTTGATTTTTTTAGCCCGGAGTCTGGAATTTGTACCCGGTACGGCGATAGCCCCGCCCCCTATCACATCTAGGTCGAAAATGACCTCGGCAAAATGTGGGTGTTCTTGTTCTGTAGTTCGTCTCTGTCTCCCGCTTCGGCGATACGGGCCTGAATCTATGTATGTATTTATATTTTTTGGGAGACTTCTGATGTAAATATCCTATTTACATGCATACATACACACTTACGCCTGCAACCCATGGGAGTAGGCAGAGACAATTGAGCGCCACAAGCTATGATCCTGACATCTCTCTTGCCTCGTCCACATTCATGTATCGTTTCCTACATTTCTGTGAGTACTCTGTACTGAGCGTACTCCGAAATTGTCATTGCAGAAGATCGCTTATTTGATCCATATAGGATATTTAGGATGGAATTTATAGAGGACCGTCATAGAACGTCATCTTATATTTAAAATTTGGAGGAGTGGTGGTGAAATTGTTCAGTACCATCCATGACTGATTGGACTGTATCGGTTACATAAAACATAGGGTATCCCTTGTATCAAAAAATTCTAGAAGGTTTTATGTAACAGGAAAATAAAAAGTTATCTCAGCCTTCGTTATGGTCGTAAACCAGCAGTTATTCATCATAAGCAGTCACGAAACACATTCTGAGATCATTTAAATACCAACCGTGCTTTGAAAATTAGATGGGTTTTCCTCGTTATAATTTGTTACGTTTAAATATGTTTTTGTTTACATCCTTCGTGGTGCAGCGAGCGAGTAACCGATAGATGCGGAAGGCCGTAGGTTCGATCCCATGTGTACAATTATAAATATAAGGTATACATGGTTGAAACGTCGGGACTCAAAATAAAATAAATCCAAAAAAATCTCAATAGACTCCATAAAAACTAGTTTTATTTCAATGTAAATTATATATTTATAGCAGACAGGAAAATAAGCACGTGGGTCACCTGATCGTAACAATCATGGGTGCGATGCCGTTCCCTTGAACAGGGATTGGGGAAAAAAGGGGAGATCGCTAAGGAGAGGGGGAATTGAGCCTCCGGAAGTATTTCTCAATATCATTACTATGGCATAGGCTACTTTTTGTCTCGGGACAAGATTTATCACAAAAGCAATAATGCGAGCAAGAGTTATCATAGAATCAGGTTTATAAGCTTCTCTCTGTTAAAAGGTTATGAAATCTGGAATTTAATTCCGATATGGCGATAGGCTCGCCCCCTATCACTTCTGGGACAGAACTAAGTTCGACAAAATGTAGATGTTCTAGTTCGTTAGTTTGCCTCTGCCGATCCCTTCGGGGATATAGTCGTGAGTTTATGTTTATTAACCAACATAAAAAAGAAGGTTATCAATTCAACCCATATGTATGTAATATTGTTAGAATTGCATGATATGCGCATAATTATGTTAGTCTCTATGGGCTTCTGAACAGATGTGCCAAACATATGTGTATGTAGAGGTATATATGTCTGTTTGTCCACGTATATTTTGGAAATTATAAATCGGATTGCGATGAATATTTTTTATTGCACTAGTTATCTTCCAAATTAGGGAACAGTGCTAGTTTCATCAAAATTAGTTCAGTAGTTTTGAATATATGGACTTAAATGTGTGAAAGTGGGGAAGACGGTTTTAAGTTTTTGTGTTAAACTTCGAGCATCATGTATTTCATTGTTAAAATCTTGTTGAGATACACCGAACGCGTTTGTAGCGAATGAACCGTGGCCAGAAGATCCACAATGGGATACCTCACGCTCACGAGTGAGATGCACTGTGCCGCTCCGGCATGCAGTACAAAAACTCATGCATACAATGTGTGGGGCAACGTGGTGAAACGGCGACACGGCTGCCTGCACTCGACCACCGTTACTGAGGACTTCGGATACAGAAGATTCATTGATAGTTATTTGATGTTTCATAGAATTTCGACTCCCAAACAACATTGTAGGAGAATCGTCCTGAGATCTCGGGTTCCAGCCCCTGGGGGATACCACCACCTCTTATAGCAATATTACTATAATCTTACTTGTACCGATTCCCGTACACAAAAAATGAAGTAAGACTATAATAATACTGCTATAAGAGGTGATGGTAACCCTCCAGGTCGAGCAAAGTGATACTGAGTTTTTATGTTCATCTGTAGTAAAAGTAAAAAGAAACAAGAATCCAGATTAAAGCTAAATGTGGACAATACCTACACAATTAAATCATAATATATTAGAAAATGTAACAACTCCAATCAGTTATTAAACTGTTATTATAGCAAATAACACTGTTTACACAATTTTAAAATTCCAATTCACTGGTCTTAACTAATACTTAAAGGTATCATTCGAATAAAAACTCGTTTTATAGACCACATCCAACATCAACATATTGTAAGCTGCATCAATATTAGCTTCTACATGGAACCAATACCAAATTATGAGCACGTAGCACTATGAAACTCGATTTGAACGCATATAATTTCAAACCATCTTTCAAACAAATATCATAAATATGACGGTAGCTCGATTCTAATACGTAGACGAAAGTCGCTCGTGCTAGAGCGACTGACCGTAGAGTCCGGTTAGCGGTTCGCCCGTATAATCCCTAGGGCTGATGTGTAAATATTTACCTCTGAGGTAACTACACGGCTGTTTGCATACAAACCGTTTGACGGCTACATTGTGAAAATCTTCACCAGTCTCAATATTGGTTTGGTGTGATTTTTTTTAATAAGTAGTGTCCACGTCGGTAATTAATTGACTGTGATTAAGTTCAACAAAAAATATTTTGTATTTATTTGAGATAGATAATCATCGTCTAGGGGCAGCATATCTGGGACTGAATCCCTCAGAGGGGGTTGACGTAAGGCAGGCAACCGGTCGTAAAAGCTTAGCCAAATCCTTTCTGCAACATGTTTGAAAAAGTGTGTTGCGCCGTTAAGGTGAGATTAGGGCAGGTAGAAAGAATTTCAAATAGATAATCAGGTTTGTGGCCTCTTTTAGTGGCTGTATATGAGCTGTGGATCAGGAGGTTCTGGAATCGAATCTCAAGTCAGGTATCATGATTTATTTAAACTATTCCTCAGATCTAGATCCCAAAAGATTCTCAGAAATGCTGGCCTTGTAAATTAAACGAGTAAAGTCAGCAATATCCAAGTTGTTTGACACAATGGGGCACGTGGAAGTAAGAAGTATAAAATAGGTAATCCGTCACTCTGGGAAGTCTTGATCAGTATTGACTAAATCTCCTACATAACAATTTACATCAACATAATTTAGAGCTGCCAATTATAATGAATAGTAAAGTATGAACATAACATAGAAACTATTACCTTCTTTAATTTATATCCAGCGCGACATGACTCATGTGAACATGCATTAGTCTGTGCAAGATATACCGAATCTTCTCGAAGTGATATAATGAACGTTTATAACAACTACGTGACGTGTAGTTGATGATCTATTAAGATTAGCGATGATGCTTGTAGGAAAAGATGAGTCTCACCTAAAAAGATTAGTTTATTACATTACAGAAATGTAAATAAAATAAAATACACCACTTGTAATATTATTTTCTTACTGGTTCTCCATATTGAATCATAGCAATAGCAGCTTTACTCAGAAACTTTATATAATGACGCTGGTGGCGTTTGTCTCAACCATCATCCAACCAACGAGTTTAGTCCAATTAGTAGTACCAATACTCCTTAATCCAAATTTAACTGGTTTAGTGGTAACGTTCATCCTACATTTATGTCCATAGTGAATCATAGTATGAAAGATATTGGGTTTGATTTCTAGGTTGGGCAACAACATTTTGCCTGGACCTGAATCGTCCAGAAAATACGTCAAGCATGCGACCGATCGCAAAAACTAAGACGAATCTTTCCTGCAACATGCTTGAATAAGTGCGTTGAGCCAACACCACATTGGAGTGAAATAAGGGCGGTTGGAAGAAGAGTATTTTTAAATGTTTACGAATCAAATCCGATACAATATTGATTGGCATAAATTGACACATAGTTGGCATCAAGGTTAACGTGTTTTAACGCCAGTCAATCACGATCCACGTCTTTTATACATACTACTTAATTAGGTGACATTTTGTTATTTGTTTTTACATTTGCCACCTCTGGCAGATGTGTGAACTTGGTGAAACTTGCTGCTATGTGTGAATTCGTTTTGTTACCAGATAAATATTTTTATAGATCATGATTTTGTTTCTTTCTTTTCACTTGCCCTTTGGTTATCCTACTCAATATGGGACTCTAGCAGTCTATCCTACTTAGCACTGTTTAAGTATAACAAACATTTTACCATATTTCAGAAATAATTCGGCTTAGTCGTAACTAAGACGACGACCTAGACAAATAGTCCTAGCTGAAGAAGAATTTCTCGGAGCTCATGCTTTCTCAGAGATCAATCTATATTAAATATCAAACGGTACATCAGTTTGATAGCAGTGAACACGTCTGCCAGTTATTATAATATTAGTATAGAACGGAATGATGAAACAGCGAACTAGATATGGCGAGAACAACATAAATTACCAAGTTTATTCAAATTTTGATATTTTTGTACATTAGCTTATTGCTACAATGGCTTAGCATTGGAATCAACTTTTATATTGCCGGTCATTATTCTATTATTTCTTTAGGTTAATAGCGCCACTTATTATCTTTATTGAGGACGAATTTTGGATATTCTGCTAAATTGTTCAGTTCAATAAAGTCTAAAAAAAGAACGTTGTCAAAGTTAGTCGCTTGATTGTCACGGTTTGTTTAGTAAACAAATCACAAATACATCTTTCCATGAAAGATCCTGGAAAGATATATTTGTGATAACAGAAGAAAGATTTTCTGAAGATGCAACCTTATATAAGTTATAAAAATAATAAAATAAATATTATAATATGTTGTGAATTCTTAGTGCCGGCTTTTTATAAAAATACAGCATTGGTGTTCAAAACCCTTCAACAAAAAAAAGGCAAAAGATAAAACCCCAACTTTGAAACCTCTTCACAAGCAGTGAAACAATCGAGATCGTGTTACCAAAATAAAGAAAAGAAACGAAGCAACGGACCCTGAAGTATTTAAAATGAATAAAAAAACACGCGATAAAAATCCGTATTCGTTTTATTTATTGTGTCCTCTAAAAGTTGAAAATGAATCAGCGGATATTTTTATGGAATTCAGAGATGTGCATAAGAACTCTTGATGGCCTTTGCCTTGCTGCTGAGCAAGTGGGCGAAATTGCTCTTCAACCGGAATTCGTAGTTGAAGGAGAATATCAAAGATCAGTTTTCCTTATACTGATTAATATTCTCCGTCTTTTATACCTTTTCTCCAAACTTATCAGATGCAATTTAAAAACATATTGGAATCTAATACAGGAAACATGTTATTCAAAACACTCGAATACCTACATCAATCGTTATTTATAACTGGTATTTTGTGTTTGTTATTTTTATTGTAATTACAATTTAAAACTGCCAAAGTCTAAAGAAGACCAACGGCTAAGTTTCTTGGTACTTTTTAGACCAATGATTGTATCCGAAGCGCCTATAGACTTTGGTCTACAGGTAATAATATTACATAGGATATTAATGAATATTAGATTTTGAATTTGAATTCCATATTTCGCATTATAATGAACAATAAAACAAAGTAATACTAAATAAACCTTCCTGACAATTTATTCCTAAAACATATAGGTAGATCAACAGTGAAACATCAGACTAAAGAATAACCGCTAAAGGTTAATTCTCATTAAAGATCCACTTCACGAATATAAACTTAATAAGAATGTCCTCCTCGCCGATAACAAATCAATCAACAAATTTGAATAAAACAACAAAATATACGTAAATCAAAAAATATTGTAAATCAAATCACGTTCACGAGGAACCGATTCTTGTGACCTTGAATAAATTACGGACCTTCTAATTTAATTCACAAATATGTGGTTTAATTATCCAACGGATGGAAATTTATTCAGAAGACGAGCCTAATTTTAATCAGATTTTGATTAAAATAAAAAAAATCCTAATCAATTACGAGATGTGAATAAAATTACTTAATAGCAGGAATTTTATCGAGATTTGATTAAATTATTATTGAAATAGGTAGATTTACGCGTGTAATTTTTCTATACTTTATGAATTCCGAGATTTCATCGTGCCGGTGTTGGATTTGCGAATAATTTTACAATAATTGAGATAAATTATGGGTAGATTTTTTTTAAATTCAGATATTATAAATGTGCCATAAAGCCTGCGCTTTGGTTCTCAAGGATAGATAGAAAGGTGGACACTAAGTTTATTTTTAACTCTATTCCTATATATTTGTAAATATTGATTTTTCTTTCTTTAAGAAGATAGATAATGTACCTACTCCAGAAAAATAATATGAATGAACTAAAGAAACTTTTCTCTAGAACAGCAGCATATAAAAACCCTCAACATAATAATATGACATAATAACACCAACACAAAGAACTTGATTCATAATCGAAGCATACACTAAGTACCAAAAAATAACAATGACAAGCTCCATTGTTTGTCAAGTCGCACCCTCGCTCACGCAACACGCATACAAAACACAAAGCAATTAAAAAAAACATATATATTTATTAAAATACTGCGTTATAATTAAATACTTATTCTAAATATCACTTAGGGCGTAACATCGTTTCCGTGTGGGATCACGTTGTCCTTCTCCGTCACTTCCTCGGGTTCTGGAGGTGAGGTCGCTTCTTTTTCTTCGACTGGGGCTGCTGTTGTGGACGCCGCTGTTGTCGGCGCTGCTGTCGGAGCTGCTGTCGTCGCAGCTGACGTCGGTGCAGAGGTTATAGGTGCAGCGGTACTCGACGCAACCTCAACGCTCTCTTCTGTAGCCTTTTCGACTGGCGGTACCCTCTTATAAGGTAATCCAGTCGCTATAATCGGCACTTCGCGGTCTGAATCCTTGGATTTGACAACGGCACCGTTGATCGGCGCTGTGATGACCAAGTATCCGTCTGACGTCAATTCAGCCTTAACATCTTCGCTGCTGCCGTTCGCTGGCATAGTATAAGTGTGGTAGAACTGTGTGGCGAACACGTCCCTTTCATCTTGTTTAGCTTCTTGTGAACCTTGCACAAAGATAAAGTCACCCTTCACCTTGACCTTAAGGTCTTCTTTCTTGTAATCTTTGGCGTTGACAACCACCTGGAACTGGTCATCATCGGTGTAGATCCTAGGCCCGATGTCGGCGAAACTGGGGATCAATTTCCAAAGTGGAGCGAAGAGGCTGAAGGGAGAGATGCTCATCCAAGGGAAGGAGAAGTCATCGTCAGTGATGATGGTTTGTGGCGGGGGGATGGCCCGCTCTGATGCGGGGTCGGGGTAAGGATAGGCGTTGACGACCGCGAGGACGGCGAGTCCGAAGACGACAACTAGGCGCCGCGAGAACATTGTGACGTGCGCACGATACGGATGTGCAACTAGAACTGGGGCCGGCGCGGCTCGCGGAGGCTTTATAGAAGCAGCGGGGGGCAGGGAGGTGCGTAAGCGCATCGCTGAGTGTGCGCCTATAGATTTCATGACGCAGAGGTGGTTTTAGGTACAGAATGATGTTTTGTCTCTCAGAGGACGACATCCATAATTAAATGTACTTTTATCAATTAGACACAAACACAAGCCATAAACATAATAACTAGATTTATAGATCGGAGTCACACAATCTCTAACATAATCAATACATCCTAGTCACTTACAATTTACATTTGTAATAAACTATATCAAAATAACTTATTTTACTGGTGTTGTTCTCTGTTATATAATGCATTTTACAACGAAAACATCATAAAACACTTGAAACTCGCAACAACTGTATTTCCATTACATAATAAAGTTTACAACAAAAACTTGTTGACATTAAATGCAACCGGTAAAAAAACACGCATAAAAACTAGGTCGCTATTTTACTATTGAACTTGACTCAATGACGGCTACATTGAATGTCCAATGAAAAATTGTAGCAGTATTGAGTGCTATAAAAAATCGTTATGCGTTCCGGATAATTCTTTTAGCAACAATATATGCCGATTTTTTATTAGTAGAGGCATGAAGTTATGGTTATTCATTTTTATTTTTACATGTATATTTTTGGTGGTTTTTCGGCTTTTATATTTTGATAGGGAAATGCAATACACAATATTAATACGAAAAAGTACTTCCTTGTAAAATAAAGTTTTTGGTAAAATGAGCATTCACCAGACACGTGCTAATTATTCATGTAATTTACCTAATACATATATTTATATAGAAAATCATTATTAAGCATGTATGTAATAACCTCAATTAATAGTGTTCTTTCTAATTTACATCATATCATGGTTTATAATTGCTTTATAATAATTTATGTTCATATATCTAGTTAAATTGTTATCATTTTGCCTAAAAATTACAGTTATTATTTAGACGCAAAAACTAGAGCAGCGTAAAAAATGTCGAAAATGTCGAACCATATTCAACATCAGCCTCAGGTATTAGTTTACAAACGAGTTTTATTTTGGCTAGGTCCCAAACTTTCGGACTCAATTAGGGAACTTTATAGTACTTTTTTCGATTGAACTTTTTGACAGGAGCTGATAGGTTTTAAAAGGTAGAAAATTCTGCAAACTTTTAGTTTTCTAGGCAGGGCTATATTTCAAAATGTAGCTATATAGTATACCTATTAAAATAAACCAAATAAAATAATATTTTAATTGCTCACCTGCGTTTGACTATCTAAAACTTTAAACTATCAGATCAGCCTTTGCTGGTGACTTTGACTGCATGCAAAGTTTTTCTGATCCCTCTCTTTGACGCGACAATTTTTTTATGCGCAGTTACCCAAATCGGAGAATTTATCTATGTTCTAATGGAGAAAGGTTCCAGAAGCATCTTCCATGCGGACGATGTAGCGCATTAAAGCTAATAATTTAGTAAAATGCGAAACCTGCCGTGGGTTATGAATCTTAATGCACACAGTAGTGTTTAAAATTAAAACACCCATCTAAACAGACAGCAGAGATGTGTCCAGTCTGCTATCAAGCGACGCGTGTTTATTCTTTGTGCGACGACCTTGTAAGGCCAGCTTCTAGAGTTCTCGTAAACGGCGCGAAATCGGCTGCCGGCTCGGCACGTAACGTCGAATCAACTCTTTATTATCATTTCCCATAATGCACTTAATGCGGCATCAGCTGACCAAGTTGATAATTGACGATATGATGGAGCGGAGAACCGCGCCGTGGGACTTTAAGTTAAATGATTTTGTACGCACGTGCCTCGGAGCTATATTTTAGAATTTTTTAAAACATTAGCTCACGCCTGTATCGCTAAAGAAGTAAGCAGAGGCGCACCAGCGAACTAGATACACACGTTTCGACGACCTTTTTTATATTACATTTTTTTATTTAATTTGAGTGTGTCTTACTGTGGAGGATGCTCAAGACCGGGCGAAGTGGAAGCGTTTAAGTAGGAAGGCGGACCCTGGCACTTGGCCGGGATAGCGCCAGACATAAAGAAAGATTCATTAGCATTTAGTACTAGATGGACCTTAGATCAATCATGAGACCTAACAGGTTTAAAATTCTTTGTGACAAACTTCACATTTGAAATCAAAATAAAATGGATAATTTTAAATTTATGATTATTTTACTGATCATTTTTAAATACAGATAAAACAAAATCATTATGCCACAAATATTTTCGTAAACAATTCAAAAGGTAATGTTAAAAAATTAATACCACACTCAGAAACACGGAAAAATATTACGCGTTTCTGAGACCCCACTTCTTTAGGATCCGTCACAAAAGTCTTTAACAGTTGAAATTGCAGAGTCACCGGGAGGGACCCCTTGTCCCATAAAGAGGTTCCATATAAAACACTCAATACTGTCATCCCAAAAAGAAAAATCGCCATGTATTGAAATCGTTCGGGGTATCAACTTTTTCAACTTGTAAAGATTAATGCGTGTTTTTGAAAGAATAATTATTATTATAACTGGTTGGAAAAAAATATACCATTAAAATGTGGAGAAACAATTTCGGAACAATTTTTAACATAATGCGCGCTTTAAGAAGTTTGAGATTTGGTATACAGTGTATTGAACATAATTATTTATTGTTAACTTTTATACTGCTACTGTATAAAATAAAATAGACATGTGAACGATCAACGCATAGAAAACGTAAATGCCTCGAGGCGTTATAATAAATAATAACATCCAAATAAATAAAACCCAACAGTCACACACATAGTCCTGACCCCACACTAAGTTCGAGTCTTGTGTCGTGGGTATCAGGAACTACGAGAGACTTTCGGTCTCACAACACCCAGACCCCAAAACAAATACATATCTATTGCAATACAATAATTTGTCTCGGTGCGGAAGTCGAACCCGCGACCTCACGTTTCACAGCCGGCTACTCGCCCGCTGCGCCACGAAGGCTGTCATATTAGACTAAAAGCTCTTTCTGAAAAGCCCATTAGATTACATAACTGATTTGAGTGGTAGAGCCACGCTGTAGACAGTTACGTCTACAGCACGAATGGGTCGGCTCGACCGGTTTGATACCACTGTCTCACAGAAAACCGACGTAAAGTGGCATCTTGTCGCGTTTCGTTCCGTGAGTGAGATTTCCGGTGGCCCATTTTCCCTCTCCCTTTCCCAATCCCTTTTCCCTCCCCTTCCATTTCCTCTTTTTAGGTTGGCAACGCACCCATGATTCTTATTGTGTCTTGGGTGTCTATGGGCGGTGGAAATCACTTACCATCAGGTGACCCATCTGCTCGTTTGCCAGTCTCTGCTATAAAAAATAAATAAAAAAAAAATAACTGGAGAGTGTAGATATTCCCTTGTACAGCCAGTTCCTAATGACTTACCCCCGAATGTTTATACACTTAAGGTCGCCTTATGTCGTTTAAGGCCGCTTTATTTGTCAAAATGGTAGGGTGAAAATCAATGTAAGAACCCGTTAAAGTTGAGTAACGTTTGACCATTCCTGCGTTAGGGAACCACAATCTTTTACACCCAAGTCGCAATTCACGCAGTCGAACGTCACAAGTCATCGACTCTGTAAATTGATCGTGCTTGTTATATTGTGACAAACAAAAAGACAAACATTTCTATGTTTACGGAACGTTTAAGATGGTACTCGTATTTGCTTACTATGAAAAATAATTTGTTAGTCACAATCTTTATTCTATTATAGATAACCTATACAGAAAAGTATAATACCTATATTTGTTATTATACTACATCTTCGATCTAGTATACGTATATAGCTGCCTGCCTGATGTCAACCCCATCGGGGGATCCACTCTCGGGAAAATAGTATTAGAAAAACACCACGCCCGACCTGGGAATCGAACCCAAGACCTCCCGGTCCACAGTTCTTGTGAAGAAATTCTCGGGTATGCAGATTTACTCACGATGTTTTCCTGCACCGTCATAGCAAGCGATAATTAACATTCACAATGAAAATACGCTCTTTTTGGGATTGGTCTCGAACCTCCGACACTAGTCTCGACAGTCCGTACCTTTCCCAACTGAGTTATCGTTACTGTTTATGTTAAGTATATGTTAATGTCAAACAGCCGAAAAATTAAGCCGAATCCGTTCCGTACCATACTTTAAAGCCATAACGTGTGTGCCTACTTCGTATATTTTTCATTCGATTTTTGATAGTGGCAGATGTAGACCAATTATCATACTTTCTGTAAATTCGTTTAACTTCATACCGTTTACAAAGTTTCAAATATTTTTTGAATCAATAATTTTGCGTTATGTCGAATAATTTTGACAGACGAATTCCAATCGATAGCTTCCGTGGTGCAGGGGGCGAGTAGCCGGCTGTGAAGCGAGACGCCGCGGGTTCCATCCCCGCACCGAGACAAATGTTTATGTGGCTCACAAATATTTGTTTCGGGTCTGGGTATTATCAAACCAAAAGTCTCTCGTATTTCCTGATACCCGTGACACAAGACTCGTATCTAGTGTGGGATCAGTGGGGTTACCACCACCTCTTATAGCAGTATTATTATAATTTTATTTGTACCGATTCCCATACAAAACAAACGAAGAACGATTATAATAATAGTGGTGGTAACCCTGCAGGACTATGTGTGTGACTGTTGGGTATTATTTGTTAAACAAAAACTCGGTGGCGTGGTGGTATTTCGGTGCGACTACGGTTCTGAGGTCTCGGGTTCGATCCCCGGGTCGGGCAATGTGATATTGGATTTTTCTCGAATTTGTGCCCGATATGGCGATAGGCTCGCCCCCTATCACATCTGGGACGGCACTGAGCTCGGCGAAACGTGGGTGTACTAGTTCGCTAGTGCGCATCTGCCTACCCCTTCGGGGATACAGGCGTGAGCTTATGTATGTTAAAAAAAAATCAAGCACGCTGCACATTAATTACACTCTCGATTCTAATAAAATTTTCAAAGTTATGCCTCTGTAACTTTTTAGCACGTTCGTTGTTAGATCTTCATGAACATTCCAAACCTTAATGATGCTATAATTAATGTAATCGCATAATAAGCATTATTTAAGGAAACAATGCACAGACTAATCTAATTATCAGTAGTTTACGTTTAAGCGGACATAACTCACGTTTCTACGTGCTATTAGTTGCTAAATAGTTACTATACGCATAACATAATGGTGTCTCATAGATAAGAAAATCGCTTATGTCGTTGTACTCCGTTACATTTTTTTAGTTCAGATAACGTCATTTCTCCGAGTTTACTTTTTGGTCTACAAATACAGGTAAATAGACGGCATACCTGGTAATTGATTACCATGACTTAAATACCCTGGCAAGCCCAGCTTAATATAATTTTTAACCACTAACCCAAAAAATGAGGTGTTATAAGTTTAACGTGTGTATCTGGCTGTGGCATATTTTATTTCTGTCTGTCCTTATCCCACCTTAATGTGGGGTGGCGCAACACACTTTTTAAAGTATGTTACAGAAAGGATTTGGCTTAGTTCTGATGACCGGCTGCTTGCCCGACATCAACCCTCTCTGGAGGCACCAGTCCCTGGCAAATTGAATTAGAAAATTCGCTTTCCCCGACGTGGGACGAACCCAGGACCTCCTGGTCCACAGCCCATATCTGTTTGTGTCATCGTATCCTAAACGGATGAACAGATTTTTATTTAGTTTATTTTGTTCGAAAGTTGACTTGATCTTGATCGTGATTGGGAGTATTTGGAGATCAAGCTCTTTCGGATTAGATTTTCATTCTCTCAGATTTGGAGTATTCTATGACTTCAATGACATTACAATAACGTAGTGACCTTGACATGTTGCTGCAACATCATCTGGAATTACCAGCTTACCCAAATTCTCAAACATTTAGAGCAAGAGTGTCGTATTTTTTTTATCCGGGCACGGCAAAGTGACTACACTGCAACTGATGGTAGACGTAGAGCAGTCCAAAACAACTAGCGACCACTGACAAACACTGTGTTTATCAGTGGTTGTCAGAATCATGCCGGCCTATTTATGCTTCTTCACACTCCGTATCCGAAAGAGGAAGAAGCAAATCGAGGGGCTTGCGACAAGACAGGCGCATGACCGATGCAGATACAGGGATACCCCCATACCCGTCTCAATCAACCATCAAGTCATGCCGCAAGCCCCTCGAGATTGTGCTTATGCTCATTGATGAGGTTACAATAAATAAATAAATAATAAATAACACCCAACAGTCACATACATAGTCCCAACCCCACACTAAGATCGAGTCTTGTGTCGTGGGTATCAGGAGCTAGGACTTCCGGTCTCACAAAACAAATATCTGTAGGCCATACAAACATTTGTCTCGGTGCGGGGATCGAACCCGCGGCCTCTCGCTTCACAGCCGGCTACTCGTCCGCTGCGCCACGGAGGCACAATGAATAGGTTGTGGATAGATGATCAGTACCCTTAGTACGAGTTTTTCTCGATTCTCGAAATCCACGATAGTTTACAATTTCTCCATATCATTTTTAGTTCGTTGTAGTTTCCGCAAAGTGGCGTGCTAGTCAAATGTGTGGATTAAACGCAAAGTATTGTCGATTTCGAGAATCGAGAACTGTCAAAAGAAACTCATACTAGTGGTACAGGGTTTGATGATGGAACACCAAGAGTATCGGGGAGGCTGAGAAGTAAGATTTAAATAATAATAATAAATAACGCCCAACAGTCACATACATAGTCCTGACCCCACACTAAGATCGAGTCTTGTGTCGTGGGTATCAGGTACTACGAGAGACTTTCGGTCTCACAACACCCAGACCCGAAACAAATATCTGTAGGCCATACAAACATTTGTCTCGGTGCGGGGATCGAACCCGCGGCCTCTCGCTTTACAGCCGGCTACTCGCCCGCTGCGCCACGGAGGCTGTCGAAAACAAACAACAACATGTCAACATTTAAATGGTGTTGAAATAAAAATATTTTTACGGATTATATCACGATTTGTTTTAATTTTTATGCCCGACGTTTCGAAGGAAAGGAAGAGAAATTAAAACAAATCGTGATAGAATCCGTAAAAATAGTTTTATTTCAATGTATAACATTCGCGTAAACTTAAGAAATCAGTATTTAGAGTGTGTTTTAAATCCCTACCTATAAAAACCACTGCCTCGGTGGCGTGGTGGTATTTCGGTACGACTACGGTTCTGAGGTCTCGGGTTCGATCCCCGGGTCGGGCAAAGTGATATTGGATTTTTCCATATCAGCCCGGAGTCTGGAATTTGTGCCCGATACGGCGATAGGCTCGCCCCCTATCACATCTGGGACGCAACTAAGCTCGGCGAAATGTGGGTGTTCTAGTTCGCTAGTGCGCCTCTGCCTACCCCTTCGAGGATACAGGCGTGATCTTATGTATGTATGTATTTATGCTATAAAAACCATTCGTCATTGATAACATTTCCATTTAATTGGTACTACCTATTTTTTACCATTCTTAACGTACGTACGTACATTGTAGGCACGGTTTGAGTCACGGCCCGTATAATTTTTCATCGTGTTGTGTTGAGGAAAAACCAAGTGCCTAACGATTACTCAAGTAATTCTCCACTGAGTACGAACTTACATAGTATAGTTATTAGCACTACGTGACAAAAATATGCGGAATATTATTTTGAACGATGAATGTTATTTTTAACTTATGTGTGTGCTGACTGCCTCGGTGGCGTAGTTGTGTTTGGGTACGACTACCGTCCTGAGGTCTCGGGTTCGATCCCTGGGTCGGGCAAAGTGATATTGGATTTTTCCATATCAGCCCGGAGTCTGAAATTTGTGCCCGATATGGCGATAGGATCGCCCCCTATCACATCTGGGACGGAACTAAGCTCGGCGAAATGTGGGTATTCTTGTTCGCTAGTTTACCTCTGCCTACCCCTTCGGGGATGCAAGCGTGAGCTTATGTTTGTGTTTCCCATTTTTTGCCCGAATATGTTAATATTTTTGTACGGTGGCGTGCATTTCATATAGACTAAGAGACATTGCCTACCCTAACAATTTACTAAAATTACATAATGAAAGAAAAAATGGTTACAAAAAAAAGAGTTTTTCAATCAGCCCTGAATGTATCATTTCAAATCAAGGTGAGAATGATTATGACGGTTAAAGTAAAGCAAGAATAAATTGAAGAAATTAATTATGCAAGATTTTTGTCTGCCCTAATCTGAATGCCTGTGCACGTCACTGTTTTTGTGTTTTGGTTTTCTATTGTCTAGCTACTACCTTATAGTCAGGATCGGAATTGGAGACTTCTTCGACCTGACCTTATCCCACTCAAATGTGGGGTCGGCGCAACACACTATTTTTAAAGAAGCAAAATTATTTGGCTTTTAATTTCTAGGACCGACAGCCTGACGTCAACCTTTCTGGGGGTTCTCAACTTAGTATAAGACTAACCCAATTTACATAAATTATGAAATAATGTAAAAGTAAAATGCACACATAAGGACCTCGGTGCCACACTAAGGGAGTTATTAACTTAATAAATGAAAAAAAAAACCTCTCTGGGGAAAAAGCTACCCATCAAATTTTACGTTTAATTTCATCCTATCGCCATCCACACCTATGCCTCCCCAAGTGAACGCCAACCAACCCGATGTTGCGCAGCTCGCATCCATCCGCTGCCCGCCATATTTCTCAGGTCGTCGGTCCATCGTGCAGCAAGTATTCTTACACTACGTTTTTAAGTTTAGTATCGTGATTTTTACTTATTTTACTAAAAATAAGTTGATGCATAATACAGGAAGCATGACAGTGCCGACCTCCATATAATTCGTGATGCATTTATCACATTATCTTGTAATATAAACGGATTTTTATCTGTTTACTTCTTTGTGCTCCGAGCCACTGACATTGTGATTCACACCTACGCTAAGATCTTTGTAATCCGCAATGGGAAGCTGTTGAAACAGAAGTTCTTTCCTCATCCGTACGAAATTCCGGGTGTTACTTAATGAGGCCAAAGAATTTTAATATAAAGGCGCGTCTCCTGCTCTAAAACATCTGCACAAAACGTGTATTTTTTATCTATGGTCCATTGTTCTATGCGCAGGAGCTAAAATCGTTGTTTTGAGTATGTGTTTTTGTGTATTGTTTCCAGACAATTAGTGCAGGAGAGTAGAGATACGCGTTTACGTTGATTATTACATGAAACGATTTAAGAAAGGTAGTACAAAAAATTAATAGTTTAACAATGACAATACCTATTTAAAAACCTTATCATATCATGACCTAAATATGTGACTCCTTTGTCTATCAAATACAAGAAGAACCTTGATAATCTTAGTTGAAAAACTTAGCGGACAGACTCCGAAATTTCGTGACCAAATTTTTTATGTTACTTTGGAAAAATACTGACAAAATGAGGACTACCTTATTTTGAAGTCGTTTGACATATTAAATGTATCTCTATTTTTATCTTCCCGGGACTCTTGAGTGGTAGAGCCACGCTGTCTCACAGAAAAGCGACGAAAAGTTCGCTGTTGCGTTTCATTCGGTGAGTGAGATTACCGATAGCCCAATTAACCCCTTCCTTTCCTAATCCCTTTTCCCCTCTTTTTCGGCTGGCCACGCACCCATGACACATTTGTGTTTTGGGTGTCTATCAGCGGTGGAGATCACTTATTATCAGGTTTCCCACCTGCTCGATTACCACTTACTGCTCAAAAACAAAACTCTACATTTTTAACCATCATCATCATCAGCCTATACTCGTCCACTGCTGGACATAGGCCTCTCCTAACGCACACCATTGAGCTCGGTCTTTAGCTCTTTGCATCCAGTTTTTGCCCGCCGCTTTCCGCAGGTCGTCACTCCATCTGGCGGCAGGACGTCCTACCTTACCATTTTTAACTGACTTCAAACAATTACCTCATTAATTTGATTAGTCGCTGGATATTTGTTTACTTTAGAGATTTTGGTAACAGTTCATCTGACAGACCTTCGTAGGGCCGGTGATGCGTTTCCGACCTTGCGAGGGATTAGTGGTAAGTACTCGCTCGTTAGCTTCACGCTCTAATGACATTGAGGTAGGCAGAATCGTTCACTTCCGTGTATACTGCGATGTGGTCACATGCTCTGATGAAACTCACGGTGATAAGTCTTAAATAAAGTTTAACGAAACTTAAAACGGATCTCAGCATTTTGACACATTTAAGTCCATATCTTCAAAACCACTGAACCGATTTTGATGAAACTTGCATTATTCCCTTAGTTGAAGGATAACTAGTTTAATAAAAATATATTCATCACAATCCGATTTAAAGTTTCTGAGATATGCGTGGACAAACATATCACATGCTGATGCACTTGCTGGTGGTAAGATATTCGTATCCGCCCGGATGGCGACCACCGTACACATGGTGCTAAAACCTGTCATAGTGACCCACACTCCGTGTGTGGTTCGCGTTCCAGGATCAGCCTGTCTTGTCGCAAGCCCCTCGATTTGCTTCTCCCCTCTTCGGATTCGGAGTGTGAAGAAGCATAAATAGGCCGTCATTATTCTGACGACCACTGATAAGTTAGTTTTTTTGGACTGCACTACGCTTGCATCAGGTGTAGTATAGTCTAGTTGTATACTTTGTCGTGCCCGGATAAAATAAAACATCTGGGACGAAAATGAGCTCGGCGAAATATAGATCTATTTCGCTAGTTTGTTTCTGCCTACCCCTCCGGAGATACAAGCATAAGTCTATGTATATACTATGTTTACTTATATAAGTATTTTATGAATCATATTTTCTTGGAAGTTTCTTTGTCGTTTTTGAATAATGTTTTGTAGATATGCCATGTACAGTTTATTTAAATCAATCGTGCATTGTATGAGTCATTCAGTCATAATGAACGCAGAAAGGTCTAGAATAAGAAAGATATAAAACTAACTAAATAAAAGATGAGTCATTAGTCTCTTTTTGCCAACTATATATACTCGTACTTAAACTTAGTTTGAGGGCAGGATTACTGCCGTCCTCAAGCTAAAATGCCATTAACTCCCGAATGGTCAAACGCTACTCAAGTTTAACGGCTTCTTAAATTGATTTTCGCCATACAATTTTGACAGATAAGGCGGCCTCAAATGACATAAGGCGACTTTAAGTGTATATACACGTGCCTACATTCGGCGGTGAGTGAATAAACTTAATTTTGAGATGTCTCCAAAAAACATGTAAAATATCTTTAGAGGTTTATTAGACTAAGGGCCTCGTTCACCATCCTCAAGTAAAGTGTCAAGTAGGCTAATCGTCAGTTAAAGTCACCCGTAACTGCACGTGTGAATTTCACGACATTCGAGTAGCATGCATCTTGTGATTAAACTGGCCAGTAAGCTACTTGCCACGTCGTCTGCCAAGTAGCGCGTTTACTTGACGGTTAAAGTTTAAAGTAGGCAGTTAATTGTACATTTTATCGTAGTTAAATAAACTATAAAATCAAATTATAGTAGTCATACCTTAATAACGATGTTTAACGTTTTAAATGAACGCGTTAAGTGTAAAATAGCCTTTCATTTAAAAATCAAGTAGTTTCAACAAAAACAAACTGCAATTCGGGCGAAGCGAAAGACGGGGTCACGCAAAACTCGTCCTTATGGCACACGATTTAGTACCTGTGTATCTATTTATATAGCAAAAAAGGGTCCGGTAGGTTTTTGTGTCATGTGGTGCGGACGCGGGACGAGTCACGAGTGTTTTTTTTGCCAAAATAAGATACTTTTGACGTAATATTGAACGAATGGGACGCAGGATTTGTGATATCATTCACTTAACCAGTAAGTTGCTACTCAGAGCTCTAATTTTGCTTGTGAAATTAACAGAAGTTACTCAGAACTCTTACTTGTCAATTAACGCTAGTCAGAAAGTAACTAATCAACACTTTACTTGGAGTTGGTGAACGAGACCCTGTGGCTTATATATTTAAGGCTTGTTTATTATAGAAGGCTCAAAAACGTCTGGCTGGATGTTTTGGACGATGATATGAGAGCCAATGGCCTCAGTATGGAGGATGCTCAAGACCGGGCGAAGTGGAAGCGTTTAAGTAAGAAAGCGGACCCTGGCATTAGGCCGGGAACGCCAGGCACAAAGACTTATGGGCTATCAAGTAAGTTTCCATACAAAAACAACGTCAAACGTGAGTAACACCGATCTACCACTTATTACAATGCGAGGGCGCTTATTACAATTTACACAATAGAATATTCTGTGAATGTTCAAGAATTACGTAAGACAATTTTATTGTCTAAACATTACGCTGGCACGACCTTCCGCGCGCATGTTTCAAATACGACTGAGTGACTTATGACCACGAGGTCACAACTTTTGGTTCACAAGTGGCAGCCTCCGTGGCGCAGCGGGCGAGTAGCCGGCTGTGAAACGTGAGGTCGCGGGTTCGATTCCCGCACCGAGACAAATGTCTGTGTGGCCCATAGATCTTTGTTTCGGGTCTGGCTGTTGGGTGACCGAAAGTCTCTCGTAGTTTCTGATACCCACGATACAGGTTACACCTAGTGTAGGGTCAGGACTATGTATGTGACTGTTGAGTGTATTTATTTATTTATTTATCACAAGTTTTGCGCTGTTATCCTTCCTAGGTACTGTTGAATGTCTTTCCTTATCCTCATACACAGAACACTGTAGAACGGCGTGCCACGGCGCTTCTATGAACACTGTTAATTATCTTTTTAAATTGTTTTGTTCATTTCCTCAATTTGTTCACTCGTGCACAATAATAAATCATTACATTTCTCTTTACAAAAGTGTTTTAAATAATTTAAATAATTACCGACAGAGGAGAATGAATTATGGCGTGACCGGACAATATTCATGGTCATTATACTGAAACGAGTATCCTATTCCGAGAGAAAATATGGATTACTATAAACATAATATAATATCACATAAATTCTGACTGGATCCCTCAGAGGGGGTTGACGTCAGAGTGGCGGCCGGTCGTAAAAACTAAGCCAAATCTTTTCTGCGACATGCTTGAAAAAGTGTGCTGCGTCGACCCCGTATTAAGGACAGGTAGAAGAAGAAGAAAATGATAAATTCTTTAAATTCATCCTTTCTGACCTGGAAGTAGGCATTCTATTTTCCAAAGCAAATTTTCGTGTAAAATTGGGGTTGCAAAGCAATGGGAGTGGCTCATACGTACACATACATGAACTCAAGCTTGCTGACTGTCTACCCAAAGGGGTAGGCAGAGGCGAACTTATTTCCGTCCCAGACTATCCGTCCCGTCCGGACGAATCATTTAATGAGAGAGTTGGCGTAACAAAGTCTATATTTGCTTTTATGTAGGAGAGTGGTTATAATCCAGATCAACTATCCTGCTCTTGCAAGCGTAGTAAAACCCAATCACACCTTACTTTCTTTTTGGCGTTCACAATCCGATACCAAGGTTCACACTCCAATTTAAACGCTTAAGTTTGTCTGTTATTGAACATCCTCCACCGTGAGACCATTTGAACAGAATGTAAGCAGGGACCTAAAGTAAAGAACCTATCTTTAAATACAAAAACATAATTATGGAATAAACTTAGTTTGTGTTAACTGGATAATAAAATTTACATGAAAATAATAATACCGAATACAAAGAAGTTATTGCAAATTAAGTAAAAAGCAATACCCTTAATAAAGTAATTATGTTATTAAATATTATGTTATGTTATTATTTTTAAAGACGAGCTTGAGTCAATGAAAATTCTATACCGTTCGAAGTATATTATTATATCGATGCGTTCGAACGATGAAAAATAAAATTAAAGGTAAAGATATATTTATTTCTTAAACATGTGTCGATTATGTAAGCATTAGGCTTAATGAGAGCGGGTGCTAGTTTATTAAATGTTGATACAATTCGGTACTTGACTATTTTTTTTAAAGTATACAGGACTGTTTATTACCTCTAGTTTATCCTAAACATGTAAAAAATATTTCATCATCATAGGTGGGTTGCCAACCTAAAAGGGAGGAATGGAAGGAGAGGGAAACGAAACGCAACAGCAAGCTCCACTTTACGTAGGTTTTCTGTGAGATACTGATATCAAACCGGAGCCGAACCATTCGTGCTGTAGAAGTCACTGTCTACAGCGTGGCTCTACCACTCAAAAAGTTCTCGAATAACATTCAATAATCGCACTTCCTAACCCCTATGTCCTTGCGTTTATTGATATTTATTATCGACGTACACATGAAAATTTATTTTATTTCCAGTATACGGTCTTGTTAATTGTTTATGTGTTTAGTCGTAACTCGTAAATCACAGGTGCTGTAAATTTACCTTATCTTTATACATTATTTTACTTGTTTACTATATGAATTAGGTACGGTAATATACATAAGATTATTTTATAAAAAATAATTGATTTAGCAACACCTAGCATCAACAACTTGGGTTTTATAAATAAATTGGTATGACTGCCTCGTTGGCGTGGTGGTATTTCGGTACGACTACGGTTCTGAGGTCTCGGGTTCGATTCCCGGGTCGGGCAAAGTGATATTGGATTTTTCCATATCAGCCTGGAGTCTGGAATTTATGCCCGATATGGCGATAGGCTCGTCCCCTATCACATCTGGGACGGAACTAAGCTCGGTGAAATGTGGGTGTTCTAGTTCGCTAGTGCGCCTCTGCCTACCTCTCCGGGGATACAGGCGTGAGCTTATGTTATGTTATGTTATGTTAATTGGTATTTATATTTTTTATAGCAGAGGCAGGCAAACGGGCAGGTTGGTCACCTGATGGTAAGTGAACTCCACCGCTCATAGACACCCAAGACACAAAAAGAATCATGGCTGCGCTACGAACCTAAAAGGAGGGAGATAGGGATTGGGAAACGGATGGGGAAATTGGGTCACCGGAAATCTCACTTACCAGACGAAACGCGACAGCGAAGTGCCAATACGTCGGTTTTCTGTGAGATAGTGGTATCAAACCGGTCGAGCCGGCCCATTTATGCTGTAGACGTAACTATCTACAGCGTGTCTCTTCCATTCAAACCTAAACATACCTATTTAAAATTTAATTTTGCTACCAGTATTAAGCTCCTTAAGAAATAAATTTGCAATATTTTCAATGTAAAATTTTACTATGGGTGCAATAAAAGTATAGGCGACTAAACTAAAACACTTTCTTTCGTTGTAAAGTCAGCCACCAAGTCAAGCCATTCATACTCCACCTAATATTATCGAATGATCTGCCTATCTCATCCCACTGCTCGCTAAAATACCCTTCTTCTCCCCATTGTGCACTGATCATAACCAGTAACTAGCAATCAAATCAAATCAAATCTAAATATTTATTGAATCCATGAAATGTTACTACATTATTTAGATTCCGTCAAAGTTCCTCTACCGGCAGTTCGGAAGGCCGTTTCGCCAGAGAAGAACGGGCAAGAAACTCTGGCGTTACTCTTTTAAATGCCAGTTGACAATAAATGCTTATAAAGTACCATATACAAAAAAATATATATAAATTAGAGCAGCTAAATCACCAAGAAAATACATACAAATGAATTTTTGTAGTAATAAATTTATTACCACCATTCACGAAAGGCGTTAACTTCGTGATTCATCTATGCGCATTTGCTAAACAGAATGCAAAATAAAATATATTCACAGGCCTGTTTTCACAGAAGAGTCAGGCGCAACTCGTATATTTATTTACTCTTCGCCAGGCTTATTTCCATCCCGTGATAGAAGCGAGCCTATGGCGATACCGATCACAACAAACTTCGGACTGATACTAATTTGAAAACCCAATATTAGTTTATTCAACCTTTACCGTTGGTGGTTATGTGTGTATCAGAAGGTTTGTAAAGTAAAAAGGTCTATTCGCTATTCCACGTTTATTATGTGACTAAAGTATGGTTTGTTCATCAATATAATATACCTTAGATGCACAGTTCTTTGAAAATATCCTCCTAAAAAGTGGCCTCAGGAATACAACAAAAAAAAAGATCACAAGTTCTAATTAAATCAACACAAATAAAACTCTATTCACGTGCTATAAAGTAGCTTTTTAAAGGAAATGAGCAAGCGTTCTTAAATTTGAATTTTGAAATTTAGAATGCTCTCGGCGTCCGACTGTATGCAAAAGGAGTGCTTAAGCACTTCTTTGCTGTCCCATTTTCCGAGCGTCAACTGTGCATCTAGGTAAATAATATATCAATGGGTTTGTTATACAGAGAGTTGCTTTCATTTATATTTTATACAGTAGGTTTATTGTTTATGTTACACGCCTACGCACTACAAACCCAAAGATTAAACCTAAGACCCGAGAACCATAATCGTACCGCGTATGCATACAACCACCGAGACAAAAAATACCTAAAAAAACGTTACCCTGCTTCCGGGGCAGTCGGGTAAAGTTCATGCGACCTCAATATTCAAAACATAACACTCGTCAAATAATATTTATTGACGTTTGTCCGTGTATGAACTATGAACAAGGCACTCATCTTAGAAGGGTTGGGATCAATTTGTCTCGGGCATCGGGTGTCGTTGAGGAAATATCGGGGATAAACAAGATAGACACATTTTGTAAAATGTATTGTATTTTTTACCGACCGCTTTTTGTCTCGTCAATTTAGTTATACTGAGAAACTATATGGTGGGTTCAAATCTCAGATCGTAAAATTGTAGTTAATGATTCGTTTTCAAAATAAGTGTTACTAACAGGACTGCCTTGGTAACGTGGTTGTATTTCGATACGACCACTGTCCTGAGGTCTCAGGTTCGATCCCCGGGTCGGGCAAAGTGATATTGGATTTTTCCATATCAGCCCGGAGTCTGGAATTTGTGCCCGATATGGCGATAGGCTCGCCCCCTATCACATCTGGGACGGGACTAAGCTCGGCAAAATTTGGGTGTACTAGTTGGCTAGTGCGCATGTGCTTACCCCTTCGGGGATACAGGCGTTAGCTTATGTGTATTATGTTAATAAATAATACACCCAAAAGTCACACACATAGTCCTGACCCCACACTCAGGCCGAACCCGTGTCATGGGTAAAAGAAACTACGAGAGACGTTCGGTCTCACAACACCCAGACCTAATACAAATGTCTGTGGGTCACACAAACATTTGTCAATACGGGAATCGAACCCGCGGTCTCATGCTTCACAGCAGGCTCGCTCGTCGCGCCAGGGAGACTGTCAAATGTAAGTTCCTAGTTTTCGACTTCCAAAAAGGAGAAGGTCCTCATTCGTCTGTTTTTTTTTATGTATGTTACGCGATATCTCCGCCAAATGTGGACCGACTTTCATAACTCTTTTTGTATTCGATAGAGGTTATTTCAAGGATAGTCCCATATAAATTTGGTCACGATCGGATTTGAAGTCGGTATGATAAGTTTTAAACTTGTGATTATCTAATAGTCTTATATAGCACATAAGTGGCAGTTGAACCTAGCTTCGTGAACCCAAGGTCCCACATAACTCAGACTCGAAACAAATATTTGAGGATCACACAAGTTGCCTTGGAATTGAACACGCGGCCTTTCGTTTCTCATCCATATTCGCCGGGCTACTACCGTACCGTAAAGTTTATGGTGTAAAGTATGGGGTTATGTCTGGTACTATGTAAATGATGGTGGGTCACGCCTGCCGGAAGTGCCGGAGTCCTGCTTGACTGAGAGGTTTGATCTATCATTGCGTGCCGCAATATAAGAGCTTATAACGAGGTGATTTGTATATTAATACATGAAAAGAAAATTAGACATCTTTTCGGCTATATTTCGGGCTCTGTAAAGGCATTAAAATAAAACTTGTTTATATGCTTTATATGCTTCTAGGTCGAACTTGGATGCGTATGGCCCAGAATCGTAAGGAATGGCATGATATGAGAGAGGCCTATGCCCAGCAGTGGGACCCTACAGGCTGTGGATGATGATGATGATGATATGCTTTGACCTATCCCTCTTTAAACGAGGTTTAAAAAGAGTATTCACCCAACTGTAGGCAGCGGCTTGACTGTGCCCCTGGCATTGCTCAAGTCTATGGGCGGCGGTTACCACTTACCAACAGGCGGACCGCTAGCTCGTCTGTCCACGATGGCAATAAAAATGAAAAAAAAACTTATTTATACGGATTCTATCGCGATTCGTTTTTTATTTTGAGGCCTGATGATCCGAAAATGTGCAGCCTTCTTCTTTTAAAAATGACTTCAACGCATTTGGGATTATTATTGAAATGACGAGGTATTTCTTCTTTTAAACACATGGCGTTGCAGTGACCTTGCCAATGTCAAATAGTAGATAACATGATTCTTTACAATATAGCCAGTTCCTACTAGGATTATGGCGGCAATTTCTTCCAGTGCGATGCCCCTCAGATGACCGTCCCTTAGCGAATCAACCGAACCAGCTTGGTCTGGTCACGGGTCGGACTGAGGTGTCATTTGCCCAAAAATCGTTTACGTTCCGATCTATTAATAAATAAATTCACCCAACAGTCACATACATAGTCCTGACCCCACACTAGGTGTAACCAGTATCGTGGGTATCAGAAACTACGAGAGACTTTCGGTCTTATAACACCCAGTCCCGAAACAAATACCTATGGGCTACACAGACATTTGTCTCGGTGCGGGAATCGAACCCGAAACCTCACGTTTCACAGCCGGCTACTCGCCCGCTGCGCCACGGAGGCTGTACTGTATCTACGCAGTACGAGTTCATAGTACTTTATATAATCGCTATTTCTTATGCCTCAAATCACCTACCATATTGATATATTGACAGAAAGTGCTGTATCATTCAACCGTCCCAAACCGACCCGAAATGACTTGCTCCTGCCAAATAGTTGCGCATATATCAACGGACATCTCCCTTACCGCCTGACGGATGATTTTGGTTTATTTAAGGGTAGAGGTTGGGTGTTTTAGAGCTTTTGTTTTCATCGTCAGTGATTTTTTTTTTTTTGATTCCTTAAACTGGACGATACACATAATTACATGCAAAGATAAATACTAATGTAGATAGTGCACAATGTGATTGTCCTTCTAGTAGTGAATACAGCATGCAGTGATAGATTTTTATAGCAGTAACTGGGAAACGAGCAGGTGGGTCACCTGATGGTAAGTGATCTCCACCACATATACTGGGACCCGTTCAAGTGTTATGTCAACAGGTTTTTTTACAATTATATACACCATCCACTCTCTCGTCAGCAAAAGTAAGCAAAGATTTCTTACCCTCCCCCCTCGCATGCGTACGTAAAAACATTGGTACCTAAATTTTTCAATGTGTTCTGGTTTATTTTCTTCCAGACCCTCCCCAGTCAAAAAAAAGGTAAGAAAAGGCCTCTCCGACAGTATTGTTTACGTAATACTTCAATGGCCCCGAATCAATAGACACATAACACATAAAATAAGCTCACGCCTGTATCCCCGAAGGGGTAGGCAGAGACGCACTAACGAACTAGAACACCCGCATTTCGTCGAGTATTTCAATAGACATCCAAGGCACAAATGGATGAAGATGATTACTATAATATGATGGTGGATGATTATTGTATAATTTAAACTAATTTGGGAAAATGGCATCATCCTCGTTTAGTGGCAACTATGGGCTGTTAACCGGTCTTGGGTTCGATTTGCAAGTGGAGCGAGTTACTTTTCTAACACTATTTGCCCGGTATTGGATCCCCAGAGAGGGGTTATTATCAGGCATGAAACCGGTCCTAAAAACGAAACCAAATCCTTTCTGCAATGTACTTGAAAAGTATGACGTAATTGTATTGCATGCGCGGTATGACTACACTGAGGTCTCGGCTTTAATCACGGGTCGAGTAACGTCAATTGGGTTTTTATTTTCAGTATCAGTCGGGAGTCTAGAGTTTGTGCCCGGCATGACAATAGACTCTATCACATCTAGGATAAAAATAAGCTCGGCGAAATGCGTGTATTCACTAGAACTTTCTCGAGTTCGCTTCTGCTTACTCCTTCAGGGTACAGCCGTGGACTTACGTTACCTCTTACTATCAGTGCACAGTCTGCTCTTCTACATCCGTAACCAAAAATACTTTAAAACACAATTAGTGACGTGCACAGGCATTTCGATCAGGGTAAACAAAATTTGCTAAATTATTTTCTTCGACACTTGCATAACCATCACTACAATCATCATCCTCGTAGGCAGTCTCTTTGTCTATATGGTCTGCACGTCACTGTACACAATCCGTTTAGGGAACTGGATCTAAATAACAGTAAATATCCAACGTAACTCGCGACTTTATTACCCTCATTATCCTAGATTATCCAAACGAAGAGGCACAAAGCGACTCACAGAGACTTCTGGCTCGTTACCTTCAAACTGCATTCTGATCCAGGTACGGCAGAGCTCGTTTGGTGCCTGCGACACATTACACACCCACAATGTAGTTTGAACCCTAATCGAAATAGATAGAGTTCCAAATGCCTCGCCAAATTCTCCAACCAAAAGTTCAAGCGTCACTAATCGTTCCAATTTCACCGAATGCTCTCAGTTGATTCTGAGGCTGAGATCTATAGAACGAACTTCGACTAAGTCCGAGTCAAAAAAACGAACTTAGTGAGGATTTGGAATTTATAAATCGAACTCAGACTTAGTCCAAGTCATTTTTCACAAGAAAAACTTTGCTAAGTTCAAGTCCACAAAACCTTGACTTCGGTCTGTCAGTTCGGCATGCAGTAATACCAGTATCGAAATACTGACATAAAATGTAGAAATTGTTTTATTCATTCTAACGTTTTTTAAATTAAAATACCAAAACTATTGTTAGAAAATGTTTAATAATTAAAGGTACGAGATTTTCTTATATTGCAGTACCGTTTATTATACTGTAAATCGATCTATTAATTATTAAAGTTTAACGAAAATAGACAATTTTGTTTGGAATAAACTTGTAACCCAGAAGATGCCAAAAAAATAGACAAATGTTTTGACAACTTCCAGTATTGTCCTGAATAATAATTAATATAACATTAAACCCGAAACCGTGCTCAGAATTAAAAAAATCGTTCTGCTGAGCCATTTGCAAAGCGCGAAAGGTGACCCGAGAACCAGTGGGAATGGACGGACGGCGGACTTCATCGCGGCGACCCACAATGCAACAGTGACCATCATGCTATTGCTCCAATAATATTATCATCATCATCAGCCACAGGACATCCACTACTGAACATAGGCCTCCCCCAAAGATTTCCAGATCGACCGGTTGGAAGCGGCCTGTAACCAGTGATTTCATGTGACCTTTGTCAGGTCGTCTGTCCACCTAGCAGTCATATTAAACAGACAGTGAATCAGTGAATCAGTGAAAGTACATATTATATTAATTATTATGTAGTCGGCCTAAATAATGTATAATTAGGAACTATGTACTTGTAGAGTTAAAAATATTAGAAACCACATTTGTAGAGTGATAGAATAATAGGCAAACATACACGAGTGACGATTCTCACTTCAACTGAACCTTAATTATTCACTCTTACAATACGAATGCTCTAGTAACGACAATTCGTCAGGACTTCAGCATGTAAGAAAACTTATTTACTTTATATGCAAGGCAAGAGATATTGGTAAATAGCTTTCTATTAGCAAACTGACATAGCTACCGCGTATTATTAACTAGACGACTTGTTAACACAAACTGCTTGCTCAAATGTATTGTCTAGCCATTTTATAGGAGCTGTGGCCCCACTATTTCAGGAAACTATTCATCTACCGACATACATTAATAATTATGCCGTTGGTACCGACATTACTTTCTGCGGTACCCACAACATTATTAACGAAAAGGCTAATACTCCTAACACGGCCTCTCCTGACATGTGGTCGTCCTCGAGCACCTATTAGTTTACAAATTACAGCAATCCCCAAATTGCCCTCCCTCTTCACTACCTACTGTTGCACTCCCTATGACTTAAGTAGTAATGGAACAAAACCAGTGAAACAGAAGGCAAGCAGCAGCTGTCAGATCAGTGAACTTGAATACAATGCAAAGAGGTCGTATGTCAGTGGAATCTCGACACGATGCTATAGCACTCCGCGCACGGCACGCAGTTTCTTCCCCCAGGGAACCTCTCCGCAATTGCACTTCGCAGTATCCACCCGGTAGAATGGGTGCGGTATGCTTAACAAGCAACTCGAACTCCTGCACAACAAAAACACACGGCAGAATCACATAAATCCTAACAGTGTTTTGGATTCTGTATCACCTACTGATAATCCTTAGTAGATTGATCTAAGAAATTAACTTAGTTCATTTCTAAACGTTATCAGTTATACAATGTTCTGGTATCCACATAAATCTAATAGAGATATGATCGGAAATAATTTCGGGTATGAAACATTGAAAGTTGTGATCAGTACGGATGTAGTAGTGACATATGCAACGCTTCGACCAATCCTGAACAACAATTTGTGGTTTGTAGAATTCGTAATAAGTCACGGTACTCAATAACAGAATAAGTCTTAAAGGTTTTTAGAAAAACTCAGCATGAGTTTGACCCCCATTGTCAACATAGCACAATCACTCTTAATAACAGCTCTACTCCCAGTATATTACTACAACACCTTGTAAGACACCACTCTTAACATGGCTCTCGGCACACCAGTGTTTTATTTGCTCTCATGTGCAATACCACATTAGTAATGAATTGCTACAGATCTCTCCACTCTTGCTTTCCGAAAGCTTCATGACCACCACATGACCATTTTTATTCAACCTGATAAATATACACCAAAGAAAACAAAAATAATTAGCAGATGTGTCATACAATACCAGTACTCCTATGGCTGTAATAAGTTTGCATTAAGTGTCATCATAGCCCGTTGAGTCGTTAGTTCCCTTTCGAACATTCATCTCAAATTCAAGGCCGTCTTTGAATCACAATCCTGTTCCTGCAAAATTTTAGAAGATTAGAATCTCTTACAAACAAGCTTTCAATGTCACACGTCATTTTGGATTCTTAATCAATCTCGTACTTGTATGAACATACGCTAAATCGTAACCATATTTTGTGCATTACACATACAAGACAGGCAGCCCGCAGTCTGCTGGAAATAGGATCGTCCCGCAGTCCGTGCTATGCACGTTGTGGCGTGTGTACCGCAGTTCACTGCCTTTTGAGGTACGTCCCGCAGTCCGTCCTATGTGCGTTGTGGCATGTGTCCCGCAGTCCACTGCCTTTTGAGGTACGTCCCGCAGTCCGTCCTATGTGCGTTGTGGCATGTGTCCCGCAGTCCACTGCCTTTTGAGGTACGTCCCGCAGTCCGTCCTATGTGCGTTGTGGCATGTGTCCCGCAGTCCACTGCCTTTTAAGGTACGTCCCGCAGTCCGTCCTCAATACCGAAGTCTGCCTTACGAAGATGTCACGTAGTCTTAATAAAATCAATTACATCGAACCACGAATTACAACTCCAGACCCTCGTTATGCCGCATGGCAAAAACATAAATGCATCACCAAGTTGCTAATCACAATCGATGACTGATGATAATAACATACATCAAATTCAGTTTTTATGATCATACTGAACGCATACCTCATATCCTGTAAAGAGTACAGTGGTAGTTGTGAGAGTAGTGGTGGTTGTGAGAGTACAGTAGTTGTGTAAAAGAGACATACATGTCCTACTAATTAACTAACATACCCCATAAATTTAAATGTGTGGTTGTGTAAAGTTTTGTGCATAGTCCAGTGTAAAATGTGAAGTGTGGTAGAGAATAGACATCGCCTGTTGCGAGAAGCAACCCTGAATGTGAACAGAAGTTTCTCAGCACCATGCCAGTGCGAACACAGTCGTTCCACCAGCAGTGACATTCGCAGCAACGATGAAGATTCCGGTAGCAACACCCGAAGCAGTGTAGGATTCGATGCGCATAGTTGCACATAAAGTGCACGCAGCAGTATCAATTACTGCACGCAACGGAACCAAGTAGTGCACGCAGCGGAACCATGTAATGCACGCAGCGTAATCAAGTAGTGCACGTAGCGGAATTGAAAGTAGTGCACGCAGCGGAATCACGTAGTGCACGCAGCGGAATCTCGTAGTGCACGCAGCGGAATCACGTAGTGCACGCAGCGGAATCATGTAGTGCACGCAGCAGAATCGAATAGTGCACGCAGCGGAATCAAGTAGCGCACGCAGCGGAATCAAGTAGCGCACGCAGCGGAATCATGTAGTGCATGCGGCGGATCCAAATGGTGTATGCAGCGAAATTATGTAGTGCACGCAGCGGATCCATGTAGTGCACGCAGCGGATCCAAGTAGAGTACGCAACGGAATCATGTAGTGCACGCCGTGGATCCATGTAGTGTACGGAGCGAAATCGTGTAGTTGCAGAAGAACCTAATTAATGACTTTCTGCCCGCACTAAAATCACTTTGTGTTTAAAACCAAAGTAATAAAACGGAACGAACTCACCAAATGCCAACTGCATCTGAATACATCATCTCCTGGTTATAATCCTTGTCATCGCTCTGCCTGGTATACAGATGTTCGTGAATACCGGGTTACGCCGCACCGGTAGGAATAGGTACTTGCTCATAACCTCGAACACCAACGTCGTACAGTATGAAATGTAGAAATGCACAAGGATTAGTCCAGTAATATTACAGATGGTTGTAATAATCATAGGTACGAGGCAAACTTTCGCTCATAAAATTGCAAACTAAAACATTTTCTTTACCAGTGGGTAGAGAATAAAATCGTATTGCAATAATTTCGTCATGAACTATTTACAGATTGCACAGCCCTTATGACTCTGTTAAAAACTCTTTACAATTGAAGAAATAAGTTTGCGTGTATTTAGAATACCTGAACATTTACATATAGCACAGGAATTTAACCTGAAAACATCAGACTACTATGTGGAAATAAACATCTCCATTAAACACATGAACACTATACATGCTTTGACGAATCTTTTTGCAGGTTTAGAACAGGTTTGAACGTGTTCTACTTATTCGATACTTAATATTGTTGTCGAAAATCTAATTATTTAATAAAGCCACACCTGATGTAGTGCTCCACTTCAAACAAGATTAGTTGTACTTACGACACGGCACACAAACCTGCGACTGTACATACAAATCGCGCCACGTGGTGGCTGTTTGTTAGTACCGCGCGTCGTCGACACAGCTTCGACACGCCGACTCAAAAGCATGGATGACTCCACCAGGGCCGCATAAGAGCCCGCATAGCTTACTTTAAGCCATTGCATCGCCAGGATCACGTTGCGAGCGCGATGCGTAGTTTTTCACAACACATTTGCTAAGTTCAACGCGGCAGTTTAATCGCGTTTTGTGGGTGTTTGCCTATTAAGATCTTATGACGATAGGCGTGTGGAGCCTATCCCACTTCTGAAATTAGGAACTATGTACTTGTAGAGTTAAAAATATTAGAAACCACATTTGTAGAGTGATAGAATAATAGGCAAACATACACGAGTGACGATTCTCACTTCAACTGAACCTTAATTATTCACTCTTACAATACGAATGCTCTAGTAACGACAATTCGTCAGGACTTCAGCATGTAAGAAAACTTATTTACTTTATATGCAAGGCAAGAGATATTGGTAAATAGCTTTCTATTAGCAAACTGACATAGCTACCGCGTATTATTAACTAGACGACTTGTTAACACAAACTGCTTGCTCAAATGTATTGTCTAGCCATTTTATAGGAGCTGTGGCCCCACTATTTCAGGAAACTATTCATCTACCGACATACATTAATAATTATGCCGTTGGTACCGACATTACTTTCTGCGGTACCCACAACATTATTAACGAAAAGGCTAATACTCCTAACAGTATAGATATTTTGAGAATGAATTGGTTACATGTTGTCAGGAAATTGATTTGCAGTAGGTAAATAAAATAATAATTATCATGAATAATATTTATTTATTACAATCTCTGATATTAACCTTTGTTATTTGAGTGAGCATACATACATACATACATAGACTCACGCCTTTTTCCCATAGGGGTAGGCAGAGACAACGGATTTCCATTTGCTACGATCCTTACACACCTCTTTCGCCTCATTCAGTCTCATTACATTCTTCATGCATGCACGTCGGTTTAGGGTACTTTTAACTTGACCTTTCTCGAGTAAATCTCTGACTTGGTCAGAGAATGTTCAATGAGGTCTTCCCCTTCCACCTCTACCATTCACACTTGCCATATATATTTGCTTTGTCAGCCTCCTTTCATCCATCCTTTCTACATGCCCAAACCACCGCAACATTCCTTTCTCAATCCTCGTTATTATTTCCTCTTTCAATCCACACAGTACATAAATGGTATTCTCAACTATTGTGCAATATACCTACTGCACAAACTACTGTAATATTGCTTGTGTTTGATAACTTGTTCCGCAGTTGGTTGCATGTGTGAAAATTTAATAACTTCAAAATGTTATTTCTGAAACAGAAGAAATAAATATCAGACAGAGTTTCCCTCAGATCTTTCATTATTAATCAGCAGATCACCACAATGGCAATTTGCATGGTCTAGCTGACAATAAGCTTGCCTGGCAGGTTAACCACTCAGATGGTACCCAGATGGTAATGCCTCAACAGTTTACCGCTGGCAGGAAATGTTAATAAGGCATGGTTTTGCTTTGGGCTTGCTGGCTGACTGAGATGCAATTTATACTCTACATGGGCTGCTAGTAAACAAACAGAGAGACAGACAATTTGCAAGTAAACAGTCTCCAAAATACAAAATCCCTGTTTTAACAATTTTGATAAATTAATAAAACTTTTGTCAATATATTAATATGAAATAATGGCAGTGGATTAGCTAGAGCTCTAGGAATAGGTATGACAGAGTCGATCACCTCACTCACTCACCTGATTGTGACTCCTGGCATATTTGAGCCCTTGTAATTCTCTTGGTGGTTTACACTTTACTTCATCATTTTAGAGCTTAGAATGCTTTTTTTATGTCATCATGTTTTCATCATCATCATCTTGTTTCTTCTTACTTTAAAAATTATGGCCTTCTTCAAAATATTAATGATTTTGCCAACAATAGTAATAAATAATAAATCCATGTTTTGACTATCAAATGATGACGATTCATGTTTATTCTTTCTTCTACCTGCCCTTATCCCACCTTAATGTGGGGTCGGCGTAGCAAACTTTTTCAAGCATGTTGCTGAAAGGATTATAAGACGATTTATGTATAATGCGGTTTGTTTTTCACTTGACATTTCAAAGAGCGTCAGCCATTTTGTCAGCTGTTAATTACGTAATACGTTCCTTTACAACCTACAAATATAAAGGCGCGTCTCCTGTAAATATATAAAAATCTTACGTTTCTTTTGTCAAAGGAACTGCGTGAAACCGATAACGTCTGAGTAGACTATGCAAAGACAAACTATGGCTAGCCTGAGTTCGAGTTCGAATTATAAATACGCAAAAGTTGACTTTCGCTTAGTTCACTCCAAAGACGACTACGCTGAGTCGACTTTGGTACAAGACTTAAGTAAGAACTATAGATTTCAGCCTGAGCCTTTAATAACCGCGAGGTAAATTAATTCCTAAGAGGTTTTATTTCGACAATGAGGAATTGAGGATTTTTCGGTTGGTTTGTTGAACACTTCTTTGGTGTGTTAAGTTATTTTAGCATGGGAACTAAGCAGCTAGGTTTTTTGATGGTAAGTGATCTCCACCACCATTTCTTTCCACCTTATTATTCCACTCCAATGTGGGTCGACGCAACTCGCATTTTCAAGTGTGTTGCAGAAAGGATTCGGCTTAGTCTTTATGACCAGACATCAACCTCTAGGAAATATCGGCCATAAAGCCCCACGACACTAAAAGAATCATGGATGCATTTCCAACTTTCAAAGAAAAGAATAGCGATATGAAGAAGAGGGGGAATTTGGACCCCTAGAAAATCGCTCAACAAACTAAACGCAACAGCAACTTCATCATCGGTATTTTATAAAATATTAGTATCAGGCCAGCCCATTCATGGTGTAGAAATTTCAGTTCACAGAATCTACCACTCTTTCAATATTCATAATCATTGATAGTCGCAGGAAGTCGCTCGTTGTAGGCCGCTTCCAACAGGTTGAGCTGGAAATCTTTGGGCGAAGCCTTTATTCAGTGGACATGCTGTGACTGATGATGATGATTATTGTGATGAACCCTTGATTCAAACAGGAACTCTTAAAGCACATAGTTTCGCTCAAAATATTGAGCACCGTCTCACTAAAACGTCAGTTTTACCATTTTTGCCTTCCCAAGTAATACCAGCTGTTTAACTGGACTGCTGTCTTCATTACAATAGCAACGATGATCTGTTAAGACCTTAAATATTTAAGAAACGACAGAAGACACTCACCGCCGCATGCTCATACACTTAAGGTCGTCTCATGTCGCTTAAGGCCGCCTTATCTGTCAAAATTGTATGGCGAAAATCAATATAAGAAGCCGTTAAAGTTAAGTAGCGTTTGACCATTCGGGAGTAAAACTATTACATCTCTAAATGTAGGCAGACACTTACATAACTTCCTAGATAAGTTTGAGCTGTGCGTCGATTAGACCCGATATCAGAAAACTGATATTAATGTTAGGATACTTTGGTAATTTACAGGATAGCCCCGGGTTTTCCGCAGGGTCGCACTCTAGAACAAATTATCTGGCTTTACTCAGTCACTCTCGCTTATCCTGATCTTTTATCCTATGAATTATACTCTTATATCCTTCATCTATTAGACCATGCCAGGTCTATGTCTCTATACTAATTGGTGTCTACCAACAATATAAAAAAACCATGGGTGCATAATAACCTTAAGGCGATTAAAAGTAGGAGGGGTATCCAGTTTTCGGAAATTTGACTGAGTGACGGAAAGATATTAGCAATCTACCACTTTGTCAATTTTGCGTGAGGCAGTGGTATTGAACTGGACGTGCTGGCTCATTCGTTCGACATAACTGTCTACAGCATCTTGTGAAATCTACAAATATTGTGTTTTGACTTATGAGGCCAAACATTTCTTACTGATTATACATTGTGTGTTATTAAAAGTGTGCAGTCAGAAGTAAAAGTATGTAATTGTGAGAATGATATCATCATCATCATCATCATCATCATCATCATCATCATCAGCCATAGGACGTCCACTGTTGAACATAGGCCTCACCCAAAGATTTCCAGATCGACCTGTTGAAAATGGCCTGCATCCAGCGACTTCCTGCGACCTTTATCAGGTCGTCGGTCCACCTTGTAGGTGGACGTCCTACGCTGTGCTTGCCGGTACGTGGTCTCCACTCGAGAACTTTTCTGCCCCATCGGCTATCAGTTCTACGAGCTATGTGCCCTGCCCACTGCCATTTCAACTTGCTAATCCTCTGGGCTATGTCGGTGACTTTCGTTCTTTTTTTTCTAAAGTAAAAAAAGAAAAAAGAGAATAATAAGAATAACATATTTATTTAACCGCCACGTCATATCAAAGCAACATATTACCATTACTATCAAAACAAAGATATTAAACCACCCAGCAAAAATATAACTTCAGCGACAATAGAAACCTGACAATTCAAACCACATCCATCTAGCAAAGTAAACAATATTAAAACCCGAATCCAGTGCCGCGTAATATTTTATGTAAGTAATTAAGAGCAGAACGAGTGGAACATTTGGAATATTTCAACGGAACGGTATCGGAAAACGCGAGTAAGGCGGTTGTGAAATTTTATCGCTAACATTTTTGCTTGATGACATTTCTGTTCATGTCGGAGTAATCTTTTGGTTTCTGACACAGATTTTGTTTTCGTATTAAAAGTCTTTGAGGTTTAAGGGGTTTTGTAAGTGGATTTTTAATTGGCTTACGAGCATGCGGTCCACCTGGTTGCGAAGGACTACCGTCGCGTATGTGGTGGACTTTGGCAAGTGTCGCTACCTGTCGCCAAAAGGCCCAAATCGTCTTTTCCCTTCCCAATCCCTTCCTAATTTGTCTTATGGTATCATTGATATATATATGGACGACGGAGGTCACTTGCCAGATGACGTACCTAGTTATTTCTTTTTAAGACGGCTGGGATTCGAATCTAAGACCTCTCTGTTCACAGACCTTTTGTGCTGCCAGTAGACCAAGAACGCAGCAACTCTATCGATATTTTTTCCATCATACTACTATTAGCCAACTACAATAGTAATACAAACAGCTCAATACAAGCTAAGCGTCATTAAGACACTTGGCCACATCTCGACGGACACGATTTAGAGCCATTATGGGGCGACGTGCCAGTAACTGCACTGTAAACGACTTACACGACTGTAATGCGCCATTACTGGCACTGGATACAGTGTACTTACTACTGTATTATCGCTTAAAGTTGAGTTTATCAAATATAATGTCAAAATAGATATAGGTTTTGCTACTGCTTTTTAATCCGATACTTTATCCGATATAGTAACTACACCTGACGATAAGCGGTACAGTAAAAAAAACAGCGACCATCAATAAACTATGAAATTTACGCGAATGTTATACATTGAAATAAAACTACTATTACGGATTCTATCACGATTTGCTTTTAATTTTTATTTCCGACGTTTCGAAGGCTTTGCAGTCTTCGTGGTCAGTCCACCCGTGACCACGAAAACTAAACGTCGGGAATAAAAATTAAAACCAAATCGTGATAAAATCCGTAAAAATAGTTTAATTTCAATAAACAATGAGTTTACCGGTGACTATCAAAATCATGCTGTAGTGCATAAATGCTTGAATCACAATAATTGATTCGAAGACGGAAGAAGCAAATTGAGGAGCTTACGACACGATTCACGATATGCGGATGATTAATATGGCTACAGAGATACAAGCATGTACCCCCATACTCGTCCCAACTACCTTATGTCATGTGGCAAACCCATAGGAAGAACTGGATACAACATACATTGGCTCATGGCTGGTCGAACGTGATCCACACGTTCTGAGTCCCTATGGCAGGTTTTAATATCATGTGTACGGTGGGCGCTATAGGAGCGGATATAAATATCCTACAACCAAGATTACACTGTTTTAACGAATAAGACAGAACGCATCCCTAAAACAAAGTGCCGAAAGTACTAGAAGCAAGTGTTCATAATATGTTTACGCAATACACGTACATTTTAATTGCACATAAAAAAGAAATCAAAATTGTTTATAAATTACGCTCCCGTATTTTAGGGTACCTTGATTTGAAATATTTCAGTAAAAATTACTTTCACATTCCAATAAACAAAAATGTGCCTTACTCTATCAACTTTGTAGTTCATATTGGAGCAACAGTATTCCCCCAAAGGATACAACCAAGATTAGTTTTATGGGAGACATGAACGCGCTTTGGCAGTAATTTTATCTTTATGAGTCAGTTGACGATCGTCGTATAGTTAATGCGAGGGGTATCAGGTTCTGTTCCCCGGGACTGAATAACCGACTATTTATTTGACAAAGTTGCTGATAAATTGGGGTTATGGGTGAGCGATGTTTGACTGGATCGTAGAGTTTATTGCCGCCTGACAAGTTCATCGCTTCAGGCATCATCATAATGGAAGGGTGACGTTTACTAAAACAAATCACTGGAGGCGTGTTCATGATCGCTGAATTTCGCTCTTTTTATTACACGTCTAGAAACACATGTTTGTTATTCATTCCAGACAATTCCTGTCACTGTTTTTCCTGTCTTCCCCAATTATTCTTTTTTTACTCCATCTTCGTCGTTGTGTCCGTGTTGTGTGGATATTCCAAACTTATCGTAGCATTATTACTATAATCATTGTTACGGTACAACTTTTACCTATCATATGCGCATTTTGTTTATCTGCGTGTTCAATAAAGGTTTTTATTCGAACTGAATAGATTTGTTTACATTAGAATCTTTGCATTGTCCTTATTTCTAGGCATTAGAGCTTTTAGAGTTTAGAGTCGCAAATTCGAAAACTCTACTACGTTAAAACTAAAGAATTACACAGCCAATGTGGGATTTTTAGAAAAATAACATAGAAAATATAAAGACTTACCTTCAATTTATTGTTGTTAGTAACGGTTATACTAAGTTTAACATCTCATAACTTTCCAAGACCTTATAGTTGAGTAAGAACTTAATTGATTAGCTTTGTCATTCTATTTACGTCACCTCTTTATTACAAAAGTTCTGTCAATAAAAAAGTTTTATTGTCAATTTGGCATTACAAAATCCAAAATATAACGCAATAAAATTCTTTAATATGAACGCGAGTGAAAAACATTTAGATGTGGAATTTAAAAGGTACTTACAAATTCTGAAGCCATACCTAGCTCAATTAACCGATCAGTTCATAATAAACAGCTGTAATGTGTGGATACAGAAACTGTCTGAACAGAATGTGGACAAGATACAACGGAACAAGTATATTTATGCTTTGTTTTCTAACTTGGCGAGAGGATATCTTGACATGCCATTCCTGAATAGTCCACCGAATATCCTTCCACCATTACACGACGATGTCTCCGACAGCGAATCGTCTTCAGCGGAATGCCTAGTAATAAACCCTAATAAACCTTCTACCCGAATAATCTTTGATAGTAGAAATCGTCCATCGTCAGAGACAGATTCGCAAGAGTATGAGAAAGATAGAGTTAAAGAAACGAATGTAGACAAAGCAACATCTGTGGAAAAATATGACCAAAATACTATTTATCAACATAATGTAACGAGTTTCACTTGCCCTGATTTTTTAATTGATGACAACCAAGGTTCTGGAGAAGAATATGATAACAGAGCGGCGAGTCTTATAAGAAAAGTTAGGGAAATCAAAACACAAAATGTTATATTGCATAATGAATTACTGGCGTTGCGGGGTGATTTTGCTGTAAACAATAATAATGAATTTGCTGCTATGGTTGATCATTCTACGAACCCGTATATTTCAGAGAGTCAAAGTAATATGACGTTACAAAATTTGAAATCCAAATTACAAGAAATGAAATATACAAGAAATAGTCTTATAGACACTATTGCTAAACTACAGGAAAAAATAAAAAGCTTCGAAGAATTAAAGAGACATGACATTGATGAACTAGAAGCAAAACATAGGTTAGAAATGATTAACATTAAAACTGTAGTCCACGAGGAAGTTAAAAAAATATATGAGAAGAAGATTGCAGAACTAAAGCAATCTTACGAAGCTACTATTAAAGAAATTGAGGAGAAAAGTCATACAAATGATACTATAACTGAACAAAACAAAACCATTGCTGAGAAAGACATGGAGTTAGATCGTTTGAGGCTTCAAATGGAAGATCAGAAGAAAAACTTCCAAGCCGTGTTAAATAAACTTGTTCAAAATCCCAACGACGATTCCAAAGATAATAACTTCAAAATTCAAATTCAACAATACGAAAAACGTTTGAGCAAACTTGAGAAGTCAAAACTCAAATGTGCCAAAGCATACGAAGCGAAGTTAACCTCGTTGCAGAGAGACAAACACCTAACAGAATGCTCACTACATCTACAACTCGTGAAACAAAGAGCACAAGTGTTGAGCGAAGTCGCAGACGAAAATCAAACAGATTTGACGACAGCACTCAACAATTTAGAAATTAAATACAAAGATATCATGACGAATGTACAATCCAGCGCTATGAACAGACGTATACAGGACCAAATTGCTTTGGAATCCATTCTACAGGCTGCGTGCGGGTTTCAAAGCGAAATTTCTCGCGGCACTAACAGCCAATTTTCGGGGAAAACCTTTCGAAATCCTAACCAGAGCGGCGACACTGAAAATTTGACTGTGCCTAATGGTAACAAGGTTGCAAATAGGTCGTTTTATGATGATGGTTTGTTGACCGGACAGTGTTTGGACGGGGAAAAAGTTGGTCAACTGTTTGAGAGGCATATTCCCCAGAGGGATAGTGGGCACTAGACGTAACATAGATCTATTTTGGACGACAGTTACAGAATTTAATTGACGAAAGGACATTTGCTTGTAAAATGAAAAGGACAAACTGTTACAAACACGTAACGTGTACAAAAATAAAAGTTTTACTGTGTTATGTGCTACTGTACCTCTACAATTAAATGGTTTTGTATTTGGCCTGTGCAATTAACAAAATCAGATAATGCTTTATCTTGGTAAATTGTCGAATTTCAGGGAATACCCACTTACTTTGTTTGTGACATTTAGTAAAATTGTTTAGAAATGTTTCATTAATTTACATTCGTTTTCAATTTGTTTCATTGTCTTCGCAGAAGAAAGGAGATAGAAGTATCTTTGGGTATTTAAGATATCTTCTAAATTACTAGGCTGATTACAAAAATTCCGCCATTATAGTAGACTCTTTTTAAGTTAATCGATATTGTGTGTTGTTACCCTAGCTCGGCAATATTTAAAGCCGATATTAAAGTACAATAGTCGAGCAGGAAACATTTTGACGTTAAAATTCGTATAGAGCTCGGTACGCACTCATGACATTAAGTTAATAGATCATATAATACACCCAACAGCCACACACACCTAGTCCTGACCTCACACTAGGTATAACCTGTATCCTGTGTGTCAGAGACTTTCGGTCTCACAACACCCAGACTTGTAACAAATATCTGTGGGCAACACAAATATTTGTCTCAATGCGGGAATCGAACCCGTCAAATTTATTCCTGCTTCTTACTAAGAAATGACGTAGGAACCGTCTATATCAACCATGTGTTTTTGATGATTTAGGAAGGCAGACCATTAGGCCAAGATATCGTCAGGCTGTGAGTCACCTCAGTTGAAGTTATTTATATATTTATATTATTTCATATAATTATAAAACAAGAATGAATGTTGTCGCCGCTCCTGTAAGAGATGAAGTCCCTTTACGTGAGATATACAGATTATGACGTCATTAGATGAAACAGACTGCCTCGGTGGCGTGGTGGTATTTCGGTACGACTACGGTTCTGAGGTCTCGGGTTCGATCCCCGGGTCGGGCAAAGTGTTATTTGATTTTTCCATATCAGCCCGGAGTCTGGAATTTGTGCCCGATATGGCGATAGGCTCGCCCCCTATCACATCTGGGACGGAACTAAGCTCGGCGAAATATGGATGTTCTAGTTCCCTAGTGCGCCTCTGCCTACCCCTTCGGGGATACAGGCGTGAGCTTATGTTATGTTGTGTTATGTTATGTTATGTTAGATGAAACAGTGGTGATAAACTTTACTCCACCAGTAAATTCATTTAGAGATGCTATTTTAAAATTTAAATTCTACCATTTCTGATGTGGATGTTCTAATTCGCCTTTGCCTATCTCTTCGGGGACACAGGCGTGAGCGTGAAAGGATGTACCTTGTTTTGTATTAGAATTTAGTTTGAGTTTAATTTTAAAATCAGTTGAGTTACAAGGGGATTTGTGCCCAGTATGGCGATAATTAGTAGACTGGTAGAGTCACGCTGTAGATAAATACGTCTACAGCACGAATGGGCCGGCTCGACCGGTTTGATACCACTGTCTCACAGAATATCGACTTAAAGTGGCAGCTCGTTGTCGCGTTCCGTTCGGTGAGTGAGATTTCCGGTGGACCAACTACCTCCTCCCTCCCTTTCTCAATCCTTTTCCCCTCCCCTTTCATTCCCTACTTTTAGGTTGGCAACGCACCCATAATTCCTTTTGTGTCTTGGGTGTCTATGGGCGGTGGAGATTACTTACCATCAGGTGACCCATCTGTTCGTTTGCCAGTCTCTACTATAAAATAAATGAACTCTACTCCTATCACATGGAGAGACATAAATGAGCTTGACCAGATGTTGGTGTTCTAGTTATTATTATTTATTTATGATAGTATATTGCAATATACCTGTCACGCTAAAACATAACTTGAAGCAAGTACAAGTACTGAGACCATCACAGCAGCAACTTACAACCACACGGCAAACACACTCGATCTATGTGTTTATAAATAGCCCGAACTACTGCGTTACACAGTGCCACACACTTATTACACATCACTCTGTAAGACTCCGCGGAAATATCTTTAAAACAAACTATGGCCCTAAAAGCATAATAAAATAATAAATATAAAATTATAAAAACATTAATATCTTTCCAACCCTTATGGGAAAAAAGGAGTGAGTCTATGTATGTATGTATGTATGTATGTATGTATCTATCCAACTACTGCACAAGGATCTCCTTTAATAATGAGACTGATTACACCGTAGCGTATTCACCATAAAGGATTGTTAGATGTATAGTTTCCATTTATTTGACAGAACTCTCAGGAACAGCCACAGGTTATACAGTTTTTCTCCGCTATCTGCACTTCTTGCTAAGCTTGATATAAAAAAAGTAAAGCGATTCGTTCCACTTCCCGCTAAATCCAATCAACAAATTCATACGATTATAACACGCTACCTCTTTAACAATGTTTTCGTCATGATTCAATTTTTCATAACTTTATTTTATCTCATATTAAAGACACAATAGTCAGTTGTCAGTTCACGTTTTCAATATCGCGTCATATCTGCTCAAAGTTGAAACATTACCGCCCTGTATATCGCGCCATAGCAAACGTGGCGTCAGGTCACGTACGTGCAGTGTGCCAGTTAATCCTGAACAATTTCAATCCAAGCTATTATTTAACTATGAGCCTTCACTGACGTCGACTGACCTATGACCATAGACCTGTAAGCATTAAGACGTACCAGTATTACACGTCTACACTAAAGTACTTACTTATAAAAACAGTTTAGCTGAGCAAATGGCTAAGAATAACCTGTCACTTTTTTCCTTGTGTCACATTGTTTGAAAATAAAAGGGACAGATTATTCTTAGCCATTTGCTCAGCTAAACTGTTTTTATAAGTAAGGCCCTAAACGTGTATCCCCGAAGGAGTAGAGAAAGGCACACTAGCGATCTAGAACACCCACATTTCGTCGAGCTTAGTTCGATCCCAGATATGACAAGGGGCGAGGCTATCGCCATATCGGGCACAAATTCCGGACTCCGGGCTGATATTAAAAACAATATCACTTTGCCCGACCCGGGGATCGAACCGGAGACCTCAGGACTGTAACGTACTGAAATATAACTACGTCATCGAGGCAGTCACCAAGTAAAGGCCCATTTTTCAATATCCAGATATTTTTTTTCAACGGGATAATTGTGTTGCTCTCATTCTCATAATTAACTTTCAAAACGTATAAATTAGTCAACAAATAAAATTATCTGAATACAATTGATCTCGCTTGTGCACAGAACAAGAGTACCGTGTAACGAGGCGTCTGTTGGAGTTATTTATCTATGGCGACAACGGGTGCATACCGGGAAATTGCCTGCACCGGCCACGGTCTACAGATTGAGAGACACGGAACATATTTCACCATACATAAACGCACGTCTGTATCCCCGAAGGGATAGGTAGAGGTGAACTAGACAACTAGAACACACATCTCGCCGAGCTTATTTCCGTCCGTATTGTTCGGAGAAGGGATAATGCTTCCAACCAACTTCAAAAGGAGAAGGTCCTCAATTCGTCTGTATTTTTTTATGTATGTGACGCGATATAAATGTGGATGGATTTTCAAAATTCTTTAGTATTCGATGGAGCTTCTTCAAAAGGGACCACCATATAAATTTGGTCACGATCGGATACATTTTGAAGTTGGTCCGAAAAGTTTTTAAACTTCTGATTAGAAAATGATGATCTTCACAAACGGACTCCCAGATTCCAATCATGACATAAACTCTACATTTCCCTTCCTAACTGTCAAACATTGAACATTTTAAGCTACATTAAATAAATTAACGCAATTAATTCTTGACTCCTACGGAGCAAACGCTCTGAGCTGGATTTGAACTGATGACTACATATTAAGAGTCATCCATCAGGCGACGATCTAATGGTGTTAATTACACAGATGTGTTAAGGCGCGCACTATAGAGGTCTAATTAGAAAACCAAGATTAACTATAAACTTGGTTTAAGTCTTGTATAAACTACTGGGTACTTGACTATGTTTCATTTCATACATATTTTTATATGTAACAGCAAATTAAATAAAAAAGAAACCCTTCTCTAAAAACCGCATCAAAATTGGTTGAAAAATGAGGCAGTAATTCATATTTTAAATTCTGCAGTGAGCAGGAGTGGGGGCGTAGTGGGGATATCTTGCTATCCCTCTCCAACGCACGCACCGTTATGGCGGTGACGTGATTTTACTGATACTTCTCTTTCCCGCTGTTTGAAGGTTACACCAAATTTCAAATGCTAAACGTGAAATAAATTAAATTTTATGCTTGATTTAATGATGGTACAGATGAAATGTACTCTCCAAATTACGTATATGTACAGCTTAATATAATAATAAAATGCAATATCTTACGAGATATTGGATCAAGAAATTAGGGAATCAGGGCCGGGCTGAAATTATTTTGGTAGCTCTGTACATAAAAAGTACAAGATATAGATATGAACTATCTATGTACATATAATGTACCCTGAATGTAGTTCATATGTACTTACTTCATTTTCAATTACATTATGTAATTAAAAAAATATGACCTCTTGTAAATATTTCAGCCCGGCCCTTTACAATCGTCCATATCTTTTAAAATACTGCATCGAACTTACTAATATTGTGTTTTTTGGAGTTACATACGATGGTACATTCGTTCAATTCGCCTTGTGTATCCATTAGCGGCTTATTTAAAAACATTTAAATTATAACCTAATATTATTAAAGCTGCAGTAAGGTGACCATCAGACACAAATTAATTTTCGGACCACGATGTAAGTATATCATTGAAATATATCGAGTGAAACATTTTTTTTTTTTTTGTTTTTTACTTGTTCCATAGAAAACGGGCTATGATCTGAGAAAATGCTGCCAAATTATTAGTATACAACTTTTAAAGGCTGACAAGATGTATATTGTCCTTGTCTCTCCCTCTCTCTCTCTGCTTATATAGGGGCGGTAAAAGTACCTACAGTGCTAATTTAAAATCACGCGGATGGAATCGGGAGAAACATCCATCTGTAAAGTGATCATCTACGTTAAGAGTATAACATAGGCTACTAAACTAAACTTCGAGAGAAAGTACGTGACTTCCCGGTCACACGGGGTGACTGATGAGGTGACTCTTATGGTACATTACCTCCTTTAGAATTGTGTTATAGGTGCCTACGACTCACTCTTTCTAACCCTCTCTCTCATACGCAGACGAAGTTGTGCGGGTCAGCTAGTAAATAAAAAAGCGAACGTAACTCTGTCTGGCAATATTTAATGTAAGTAGGTTAATAAATGATTATACCCCTGTATATTTATAAAAGTTGATTTATTAAAAAATGTATATTCAATAGAATATAGTTTCATTCGTTTCATTGGTCCGAAAATTAATTTGTGTCTGATGGTCACCCTACTGCAGCTTTAATAATATTAGGTTATAATTTAAATGTTTTTTTAAATAAGCCGCTAATGGATACACAAGGCGAATTGAACGAATGTACCATCGTATGTAACTCCAAAAAACACAATATTAGTAAGTTCGATGCAGTATTTTAAAAGATATGGACGATTGTAAAGGGCCGGGCTGAAATATATACAAGAGGTCATATTTTTGTAATTACATATTGTAATTGAAAATGAAGTAAGTACATATGAACTATATTCAGGGTACATTATATGTACATAGATAGTTCATATCTATATCTTGTACTTTTTATGTACAGAGCTACCAAAATAATTTCAGCCCGGCCCTGATTCCCTAATTTCTTGATCCAATATCTCGTAAGATATTGCATTTTATTATTATATTAAGCTGTACATATACGTAATTTGCAGAGTACATTTCATCTATACCATCATTTTATCAGTACGTTTTGTAGTTTTTGAATTACAGAGGGGCCGGGCTGAAAACGTCTGGCTGGCCCGGCCACCAAAAAACGCTTGTAATTTAAAAATTGGAGAGGTACATTGAAAATGAAAGCGGTACATATGATTTTCGCAAGGAGTACATTCGTTTGGTATACCTGTTACCGCTTAAGGACGCGGGGCCGGGCGGGCCTGATATACGTCGAAGGCATATAACTTTTTTTGGGAGTATCTCAATATTTCTTTCTGTGTTACGTTTTAGATGACGTAAATTTCGTATAAAATCAATAAAAAAAACATAGTCAAGTACCAAATTTGACATACGAGAGGTCGTGAGTATCACGAACTACGAGAGTCACAAGGTCCCATACATCTAGTGCCCCTAGTAGGAGTTAGTTTTGATAAGTCTTGTTAGAAAACTATGATATTACGATTTATCCATACTGGTTCGTTGTAATTTTCAGACTGTTAGAAATGTATGAAGGAAACTAAAACCACCTAAGTTTTTACAAACTATCATTTATACGAGAAGTACAGACAGACGTGCAACTAGAAATTTGAAGCTAAGTCGTTGTTTAAGTTTTATCATTCTCCCTACCTCCTCTCTCCTCTATAAAATACACCCAACAGTCACAAACCTAGTCCTGATCCCACACTAGGTATAACCTGTATCGTGGGTATTAGAAACTATGAAAGATTTTCGGTCTCACAACACCTAGACTTTAAACAAATATCTGTGGATCACACAAACATTTGTCTTAAGAATGGAAGTAATGCCAATGACCTTGCCGATCGTAGCGTTTGCGTACGAAAGTTGCGTATGTAGGCAGCCAGAGGGCGACGTCGTACCTAATATTTTCAATGGATTGTCAATATTGCGTTTAGAAACGAAGTCATTTCAATGTTTGTACATATCTATATAACGCCAGTCGCGAGCAAAGCGTTGACAGTTGAGTTGACACATAAAATCAACGACGATTTCGTAAAATGGACTGTAACACAATTCTATTGTGGTTATTCTTGAATGTATTATAAGTAATATCAACACAGCATATTATAAATACAATTTTATACTTCATTTCACATTACCTAATTTATTATAATATTCATATTAGACTGCCTCGGTGGCGTGGGTGTATTTCGGTACGACTACTGTCCTGAGGTCTCGGGTTCGATCCCCGGGTCGGGCAAGGTGATATTGGATTTTTCCATATCAGCCCGGAGTTTGGAATTTGTGCCCGATATATCGACAGGCTCGCCCCCTATCACATCTGGGACGGAACTAAGCTCGGCGAAATGTGGGTGTACTAGTTGGCTAGTGCGCCTCTGCTTACCCCTTCGGGGATACAGGCGTGAGCTTATGTTGTGCTATGTTATTATAATATTCAGTACTCTTTATTTCTTGTATTATTGTTATCTTAATTATTCTACTGATATTCGTTACAAAAATGGCTAGTTGGATAGGCAGGTTTTTCCGCGCAGCTGGTGGATAAATAGGTATCTAAACATTCTTCCGATCTGCTCTTATTTCATCTCGATTTGTTTCGGAACTTATTTCTGTCCCAGATTTGATAGGGGGCAAGCCTATCGCCATATCAAGCACGCTTCCAGACTCCGCGCTGATACTGAACAGTAAAACTCAATACCGTTGTGTCGTCGTGTTAGGTCATGTCAAGTCAAGTCATGTCAAGTCGTGTCAAGTCGTGTCAAGTCGTGTCAAGTCATGTCAAGTCATGTCAAGTCATGTTATGTCAAGTCAGGCTCTGATGATGAGATCCCAGAAAAATCTAAGGCATCCCTTTAATTTTACAGTGATTTTTCAGTTTTTGCACCGGATTCACTCTTCAGTACCATGGGGCGACCCAAATATCGATTATGAAAATACTTTATTTACAATTTTGTTCACATAATAATTATTTACTTTAGAAAAAAAAAACAAATAACAGATTTAATAACATATTTGAGATGCTATCAATGACAAAAGAAAAATAAGAACTTGGCATAACTACGAAAAAATACGTGTACATATGCCTAATGTATGGAGAGAAAACAAAATGGCGGCAGAAAGATCGAATATACCTAGCAGTTCGGCATCTTAGATCATCCGAAATTGATATTATTATTGTAATGTATAGTGGGGTACACTTAAAAATATATATTTCTGTACTACCCGCGTTGATATAATAAAGCAGTCTTGAGTTTACCGTAACCGAGTTTCATTGTGTAATTACAACTGGCGCAGTTTTTTTTGGAATTTTAATCAAAATTATTCAATATGCCTTACGGGAAGTTGCATGAATTTGATATCCATGGCAAAGCAAACTGAGGAGCGTATGTGAGGCTCGTGAAACAGTTCATTTTATTGAATGAGATCAAACCCAACTTAGAAGTGGCGACATTAGTAACGCATGTTGGTGCTGCAACGTACGAACTTATGTGCGATTTGTGTGCCCCGGATCATCCCGAAAATAAAGATTTCGAAACATTGGTGGCACTAGTTCGAGAACATTTGGAACCAAAACGATCGGAGATAGCCGAGCGACACATATTTCGACAGCGGCGACAAGCGGAAATTGAAAACGTGGGAGCATTTTTACAAAATCTTAAACACCTGGCAACTTATTGTAATTTCGGTGCTTTGCTGGAGGAAAACATCCGGGACCAATTCGTGTCCGGGCTACGAAGTGAAGAAATGCGTTCCCGTCTGTTTGCCGAACCTACGTTAGACTACAAAAAGGCGGTGGAGCTGGCGCTTGCATTGGAGGCGGCCGAGAGGCACGCGGAGACTGCGGCCGTGAGCGGCGGCGCCGTCGTAGCAGCGTCGGGCTCAGCGGACTCAAGGCTCGGGCAGGGCGGTAGCGGGCTGCATCGCGTGGCGCCGAACGAGGCTGCGGGCTACGCGCGACGGCGAGGCGCCGCCGCTTGCTGGCGATGTGGGAAAAGTAATCACACGCCAAATAAGTGTCGGTTCAAATTTTACACGTGTAATAAGTGTAGTGAAAAAGGTCATTTGGCTATTAAGTGTGTAAATGTTGCTAAGAACATAGACGGCCGGCATAAAATGCAAAATTACATCGAACTAAGTGATTCGCAAAGTGATGCAAGTGATGGAATATACCACTTTTCAACGGCAGCAAACCGTAAGGACGATCCATACTATTTAGAATTAAAAGTAGAAGGTATTAATATTTTCTTTGAAGTGGATACTGGTAGCAAAATATCGGCGGTGTCAAAGCGATTTTATGATGATAATTTCTCGCATCTGCCTATTTTAAAAGATGACGTCAAATTTCGTTCCTATTCCGGGGGTGCTATAGTGCCTCTCGGTCGAATCGAGGTGTCGGTGGCGCGCGGCAGCGATTCGGCCATTTTACCGTTATTTGTAATATCTAATGGAGGTCCCCCGTTAATGGGTAGACTTTGGTTGCGAAAACTAAATTTAAAAACTTTAAACCTTTTTAATATTGTGCATAAAACAAACCCTATTGTCTCTAGTCTAAAATTAGAATTTCCTGAGGTTTTTAAAGATGGAATAGGGTCCTTTAAAAACGAAATTAGATTATATTTAAAAGAAAACGCCGAACCGATATTTTGCAAGGCTCGCCCGATACCGTTAGCGTTGCGTTTGCCGGTTGAACGCGAATTAAAACGTCTAGAAGCTGAGTCTATTATAGTCAAAGTTGAAAGGTCCGATTATGGGACACCAATTGTACCCATCATTAAAAGAGACGGTACAATACGAATCTGTGGCGATTATAAAATTACCGTAAATAAACAATTAAAGGATTTTCATTATCCGTTGCCACGCATTGAGCAATTATTCGCAGCACTAAGTGGTGGGGTGCAGTATACAAAATTAGACTTAAAGAATGCATACTTACAACTTAACTTAGATGACGTCCCAACCTCTTACTGCTATTACAACGCATGTAGGAATTTATGTATATCGAAGAGCGCCTTTCGGATTAAAGTGTTTACCAGAAATATTTCAAAAACTAATTGAAGAAACCTTGTGTGGTATTGATAATGTTGTGTGTTTTATCGATGACATATGTATAACTGGGTATTCTAAAGAGACACATATGAAAAATTTAAAGGCCGTGTTATGTAGATTAAAACAAGCGGGATTGCGAATAAAATTTGAGAAGTGCGAATTTTTTAAAAATGAAGTTTGTTACCTAGGATATAAAATAAATCGAAACGGTTTGTATACAGACGATAGTAAAGTGGCTGCTATTTCAAATTTACCCGCGCCACAAAACGTTTCTCAACTAAGGGCAGCACTTGGTTTAGTGAATTATTACTCGCGGTTTTTGAGAAATATTAGTACTACCTTGCATCCACTTTACTCGTTATTAGCTAAGGGTGCTCGCTGGGCGTGGACGGATGCTTGTCAAAAAGTGTTTGAAGCCATAAAAGAGCAGTTGGTGAGTGGTCCAGCGCTAGCCCATTACGAGCCACAATTGCCACTGGTACTTGCAGTCGACAGTTCTGCGTACGGTTTGGGCGCTGTCCTTTCGCACATTTATCCCGACGGCACCGAACGTATAGTGTGCTGCGCGTCGCGTTCATTAAACGAGGCTGAACGTCGATATAGCCAAATTGATAAGGAAGCGTTAGCCATAGTCTACGGTGTCTCAAGACACCATCAATACGTATTCGGCCGTAAGTTCATTTTGCGCAGTGACCATAAAGCGCTTACATATATCTTTGGCCCCAAGCACGGTATACCTCAAACGGCAGCCAGTCGGCTGCAAAGGTATGCGGTTCGCCTTGCCGCGTACGACTTCGATATTGTGTTTGTATCGACTGATAAAAACGGCAATGCTGATGGTTTGTCGCGTCTACCAATTTCGGGTCCAAAAGACACAATAGTCAAAGACGCCGATAACGAAGCAGCTTACGTGCATTACGTCGAAGATGCATTTCCCTTAAATTACAGAGATGTTTCTAGAGAAACAAAAAAGGATTACATGTTGTGCAAAATATATTCCTACATCTTGAGTGGATGGCCCGATAAATCAGAAATTGAAAACGAAAAGCCATACTTTCACCGGAAGGAAACTCTACAGATCGACCACGGTTGTATCGTCTGGGGATATAGGATAGTTATACCCAGAAGTCTACGAAAACATATTATAGATGAAATTCATGAAGGTCATGTAGGGACTGTTCGCATGAAGCAAATTGCGAGAAATTACGTGTGGTGGCCCCAAATCGACAACGATATTGAAGAACGCTCGCGGTCGTGCGCTGCGTGCCGCGGGGTGCGCGACGCGCCGCCCCACGCCGCCCCCGCGCCTTACGCTTGGCCGAATGAACCATGGCTTAGATTGCATGCAGACTTCCTACATTATAAAGGAAAACATTATTTTCTAATTATAGACGCCCATTCTAAATGGATCGAGGTCGCTGCAATGACGACAGGTACCTCAGCCGACCTTGTTATTGATAAACTTAGAGAGCTATTCGCTAGATTTGGGCTGCCGAGACAAATGGTGACTGACGGTGGGCCTCCGTTTACGTCTTTTCTATTTGAAAAATTTCTAAAAATAAACGGCATCCAACATATTGTTACAGCGCCATATCATCCTGCCAGTAATGGTGCAGCGGAAAATTCCGTTAAAACGATTAAAAAGTAATGAAGAAAGCAAGTGTTGACGGACAAAATATAGAAGCAGCCTTAAACATTTTTTTACTGCAGTATCATAAATAAAACACCGTGTTTTTTATATTAAAATTAATATGTATTTATACGTTATTTAGGTATTACGAGTTACGACACGGTGACAACATACATGGGTGTTTCTCTGTAAACTGGGTAACTCATGGTCAGTGGCCGATATTACATGGAAAAGTTAATGAATGCTGCACGACCATTCCTTTGTGGAACCCGCGTTGTAACGTGACAGCCATCAGTCCTCTGGCAAGGATTATTATAGTTTATTTATATCTTACAAATGATGTATTGTTATAATAGATAAATATCCCCTGTGTACAGCAAAATATCAGGACTATAAAGTTGTTCCAATCATTCTATGAAATAAAATTAAACAGTCCCCTGGCAACAGACCCCTGTCGCTCAACAGGACACGGGGTGGTTTCGGACTTCAGGGGGAGCGACTGTTGTTATACATTTTCATTGGTAACAGTTGAGGAACATTATGTTTATTACCCAAAACTACAATTTATATAATTTCGACAGGACTTGGTATATTTTTATTTCATAGTATTGCTGACTCCATTCCCGTAATAATTTTCAAAAAAAAATTGATATTCCACATTTTGCATACAATAGGAAAGTTGAATTTAAATCCTCTTAGTTTTTCAGAAATAAGATTGAGACAATTTATGTCGCAACCTAAGCCGTGGTTAGCAATCTCTTACATTTTTTCAAAAAAATAATTAACGTTGATGATTCGGCGGCCCTTAGGTTTCTTAACATATCTTTATTATTTTCAATTTCAATTACTAGTGATATATCCTCTTTTTCACTTTCAGGATTCTGTGAAAAATAAAAAAGTTGTTAATTACAGTAATAAACAATAAGATTATTTAAAATAATGTAGTATACATTAACTAACAAAATACTTAATAACTACGAAAAAGCAGGAAAGGGCATAGTCAGCCCTTATGGTTCTGACATAGTCGTCTCAAGGTATCAACATGCGGGACTTTCAATACTCTGACAGTGCTAGGAAGTATTGAAAGATTCGGAAAGATGTAAATGTTGAGATTAAGAGTGAAATTGTTCTGACAAAGTTAACTAATAACTTATCTATCCCACTGTAGATGCACTGGTTATAAATACAAATAAAATTACAGGTGAAGTCTTAAGAATAGTATATTTATAAATTCACCTTTTCCACTATTTCACCAATATTATTTTGTATTTCCCTACATGCATTAGTTTCTGTATTTATACAGTAAATGGTTTTTATTTAATAACTAGCTTTTTCCCGCGGCTCCGCACGCGTATTTTATAGGGCCAACGGAAACAACTTTTAATTTGTCGATCCGCCCTGTCGTTTTAGTCCAAATATGGGCGACACAGATATCGATTTTGAAGTCAATCGGCCCAAAAACTAAGAAAAACAAAATGGGGGCCGCATTTGACTGGTTTGACAGCGGTTCTGTCGTTCTGAACCACGGCGTGACTCAGATATCGATTTTGAAGTCAATCGGCCCAAAAACTAAGAAAAACAAAATGGCGGCCACTTTTGACAGGTTTGACAGGTTGATTTAAAAAAGTAGCCCATTTGTGTCTTTAAACCCAAAGGTATCCACTATCCCAACAAATTTCATAAAAATACATTAGGTGGACCTAAAATCCACATACAAACTTTTAACCCTTATTTCATCCTTATAGGGGTTGATGAAAAAAAATGAAGTACCCCATTTTAATCCCTAGGGTCAAATGTATACTCATACCAAATTTCATCAAAATCCATTAAGCGGTTCCAAAATTCCCATACAAACTTTCATCCCCTATTTCATCCCTTTAGGGGTTGATTTAAAAAAATAAAGTACCCTATGTCCGTCCTTGGGGTTAAAAGTACCCACATACCAAATTTCATCAAAATCGGTTCAGCGGTTTAGACGTGAAAACGCCACAGACAGACAGACAGACTGACAGAGTTACTTTCGCTTTTATTATTTAGTATTAGTAAGGATTGTTAATTAGACCGCTGTTAGCGGTAGACTTCCATTTTAATAGATAACAGATAAATATCCTCTGTGTACAGCAAAAACTTTTTATGCAACCATTCAATTAAATAAAATTAAACAGTCCCCTGGCAATAAATAGTCCCCTGTGGTTTAACAGAACAAGGGGTGGTTTCCGACTTCATGACTGTTTTTATAAATTTTTATAAGTAACTGTGACTGTATTTTGGTACAAGTACTGTCCTGAGGTTTCAGGTTCGATCCCCACCCAGGTCGAGCAAAGTGATATTGGATTTTTCCATATCAGCTCGGAGTCTGGAATTTGTGCCCGATATAGCGATAGCCTTGCCTCCTATCACATCTGGGACGGAACTAAGCTCGGCGAAATATGGATGTACTAGCAGGGTAGTGAGCTTCTGCCTACCCCTTCGTGGATACAGGCGAGAGCTTATGTATGTTATTTTATTATTTGAATCAGTTGAGGAATGTTATAACTCAATCATTCGATTATGGTTTGAATATTTAGACATAATCTACCAATTATATGTACACAGCCATAGAATGTCCACTGCTTGACATAGGCTTCTTTGGGGGAGCCCAAAGATTTCCAGACCGACCTGTTGGACGTATGTTTGTTTTGTGGATGTCCTGTGGCTGATCATGATGATGATGATGATGTACACAGAAAAACTCACACGTAAAACAATCAAATACAGGATTACCCTGTATACTGACAAGGATGTTCGGCAATTATTGCTGGATGATGAAAAGGGACCAACCAGAAGCTAAATATGCCAGAAACTTAAATAGTAAATTCATAATAACAGCTTTATTGTTTTTCTGTATTAAACGGTCACTATTTGAATACGTACCTATTTAAAGTTCATCAACATAATTATGAAATTCTTGGCCAATAAGTGTTTTTGTAATTACTCATTTTCACTAACAGTCACTCATCTAAATAAAACTATTGGTCAAGTTTTGTTGCTTAGTGTTCTTTTAGTTTTCCCTCTTTATTGAAGAATTACAAATTAGAAATACTTACATTATATCCGGCTGTGAAATAACTGATGCAAAGTCCCAAAAATAACACAAATATTTTTCTGCATTGTCGAGATAACAATCTCATATGGGCCAAATATCTGCAATTACAATTTTATGTAACACATGCCTATTTTTTTATAACCAAACAAATATAAGATAGTTGTAATTTTTTTGTCAATACACAGCAAAATGGCAAGACAATATAATAGGTACCCAATTTGTTTAGGTTTTCTCTTTGAACCGGTAAAAGGTTATTGTTTATTACGCTTGCTTTAGGTAATCCAATGTTTCGACAATTCAGCGCCCAGTATAACATTGACCGATGATAAAAATTTGAGTTCCAAATCAGCGAGAAGTCAAGAAACAATTTGAACAAGGAAATATGTGATCAAAATCCAAATACAAGCCGAAGTCGTGAGATTGTATATTATAAAACCCGAATACACCAAATCACACCAATGTACCTACTCGAATTCCGATTTGCAAACAGTGTTGCTATAGGTGATACCAAAAATCTGTAATCCGGCTCTATCAACCTGAGTAAAATCATTCGAATATACCATTATATATCCAATATACATATATTTACATTAACTTGTTTTATTGTAATTTTGTAGTAACGTCAACCATGACATACATACATAATAAGTTAAAAATATAAATGATGGTCGAAAAATTCTATTCTATATTCTATTACCAACCAATATACATAGCAAAAGTAAAAGTCCAAAAACCTGTACAAAGTGGAGTAAAATTTGTAATTTTTATTGGTAGCCTAAAATCTGTATAAATTCAGATAAATCGGTATATATGGCAACACTGTCTCCGAGCGTCATTTTATTTGTCAAAATTAGGTATTGTGTTCAAAATATCGTTAAAAAATTAGAAATACGAAATTTAGTAAATCCATAACAAATATATTTGACGAAGTTTAAAATTATAAATTACCCTTTTAATTCATTGAATTTATTCTGATAATACGTTTGAGTTTATTTTATTTTATTCGAATCAACACGCATTCCTATGACGTCACCAAAAAACACGTCACATGAAAACGCCTGAAATTCCCAAAGAAATTCCTAAGAGCAAATACATCCATGTGTGATTTTATGTAGCTCTGGAGATAAATCGTTCGTTATCTTTGTATAAGACGTTATTCACAAACATGTGTATGTTGGTGTATAGAAAATACAAATCTTATTAACCCAATGTAAAAAACAAGGAACATTATTATGTTGATGTCCCAGGCCACTTGAGGAAATAAATTGACTTTTGCGGATTATTAGATGATTTAGATAATTATTATAGAGACGTTATCATATTAAACCAATAAAAGTCTATGATAACTGCCAGACCAAAGAATAAACTTCCTATTCCGTGTATATATGTTCGCAAACATGGTCCAGATGAACGACCGTCGCCTCCCAAAGTTGACGTAAAATCAAGTTTAGCATGAGTTAAAACCTTAATGCGGGAATCGAAACCGCGGCCTCTTGCTTCACAACCGGCGGCTACTCGCCCACTGTAGTAGGCTGTCGATAAAATCATAAAACAGTTAAAGTAATGTAACTTAAAAAAAATGTTACTTAACTTAGGGGGCATTTCACGTCAAGCGGGCAACGAAAAAAAAGTGAGGTTCTGAATTTCGTTTATATTTTACTTATTTATACTTCTAGAAGGTACGAACGTGTACAAAAAATATTTTTTTTTTATAAATTGTCTAATTGTCAAATTATGGCCTTCTAAAATATTGACGTCACCGGTGTAAGGGTTCCTTTGAGAGGTATTTTGCGTATTGAAGTAATTTATAATAAAATAACAAATGTAGTGTTTTGGGTAGTAAATTTAATGGACTTTTTGATTTTTTGAACCGATTCGAAATTTAAATTTTTTATCTTGTGCTAAACCGGAAGTAAAGATTTCAAAACGAAATTTTAATAGTTTGGACAACAACATTTTTATTCTTTTATATTCGAAAATAAAGCTTGACATACACAGATTCTACCATAAAAATTATAAAATGGGTGCTATATTAGTTTAGGAATTATATCAATACGAGTACGTACATGTCGTACTGGTCGAGGTACCTGACGCTTGCTAAAGTCGGCTATTTTGCGTAAAAAAGAATACACACAGTAAAATTGCTTTGAAGTCACCTTTCTATGCATGATTACAATATTTACAGTTAATTTTATATTGATAACCGACTGATCCTGAAGTAGGATAATTTTTTTCGAGTATAGATTTGTATTTATTTATGTCAATTTCTTTCGCACGCTCTTCAGCCCAAACGGCTTGAAGAATTTTTACATATGACATGTCATTTCATTCGCCTCAGTAGTGGGAGTAAAATAAGATATAATAAAATTTTGATAGTGTTGCTATCTGACAAAAAGTGTTGCGAGTTTACAATAACGATATAATAATAAAAAAAACTTTTTTATTCTCCTTTCCCATTTTATGCGCAGGCGAAACAACTGAATATTACATACTATATTACTCCCATTACTTAGACGAATGAAATGACATCTCATATGTTAAAATTTGTCCAGCCGTTTGGGCTGTAGAGCGTGCGAAAGAAATTGACATACATAAATACAAACCTATACTCGAAAAATATTATCCTCCTTCAGGATCAGTCGGTTATCAATATAAAATTAACTGTAAATATTATAATCATACATATAAAGGTGACTTCAAAGCAATTTTACTGTGTGTATTCTTTTTTACGCAAAATAGCTGACTTTAACAAGCTTCAGGTACCTCGATCAGTACGACATGTACGCACTCGAATTGATGTAATCCCTAAACGAATGTAGCACCCATTTTATAATTTTTATGGCAGAATCTGTGTATGTCAAGCTTTATTTTCGAATAAAAAAGAATAAAAATGTTGTTGCCCAAACTATTAAAATTTCGTTTAGAAATCTTTACTTCCGGTTTGACACAAGATAAAAAATTTAAAGTTCGAATCGGTTCAAAAAATCAAAAAGTCCATTAAATTTACTACACAAAACACTACATTTGTTATTTTATTATAAATTACTTCAATACGCAAAATACCTCCCAAAGGAACCCTTACACCGGTGAGGTCAATATTTTAGAAGGCCATAATTTGACAATTAGACCTTTTATAAAAATAATATTTTGTGTACACGTTCACACCCTCTAGGAGTATAAATAAGTAAAATATGAACGAATTTCAGAACCTCACTTTTTTTCGTTGCCCGCTTGACGTGAAATGCCCCTTAGGCTTTTTTTCTTTCTGACTGGCTATAATGACTTAATAATGCCAGTAACATCCGTCTTCCTACTTAATATTTTTAACTGTCTAAGGTTTTTTCTTACTTCCTCTCTAAGGTCCTTGCTTCCGGGACCCAATTCCCTCCGTCCTTTTCCCAATCCGAATTTCCCTCCTTTTAAGTTGTCTTGGGCGGTAGAGATCACTTACCACCAGGTGACCCACCTGCCCGTAAGCCAGTCTCTGCTATAAAAAAAAATTCAGTGCTTAACTGCTTGTAAACTGGTGTGAAAAAGAGCAACGCCAGAGTTTCTTGCCCGTTCTGGAGAAACAGCCTTCCGAACATTTGACGGGAAAAAATAGACGGAATATAAATGATGTTTGAGCATTTTATGGATTCAATAAATATTTTGTTTTGATTTAAAACACCCTTTGACTGTGCTGCCATAAACAATCAAAGATTACAATATTCTAATCAAAGGGCTTGGCCTTAATTTGGCTTGTTGCCAAATTAGTGTGATACCAAAGGCTTTCCGGCTTAAGGCACCTGAGCTTGTATACAAATCTGCTTCTTGACAGGCGATACTCGGCTTTACACCCAGTTAAAAAGGATTATTATCGCCTGCACGGATAAAGGGCAGCTATCGCATAAATTCCGGCTGACATTCCCAATAGTCCGAATTCATTGGATTTAGTAATCATTAGCATTAACAAACGATTAATCGTTCCGATACATTAATCGGAATTAAATTCATAAATGACATAAACAGTCACAAAGGCATAGCTTCAAAAGTAACGAGTCTTGTATCGTGAGTATCTGGAACTATGAGAGGCTTTCGACCACATCCAGACCCGGAATGTTATATTTGTGGGAAAAACATTTCGGTGCAGGAATTGAACTCGAGGCCTGTGACCTCACAACCACCTAGGTACTCTCCCATTGCACGACGAAAATTGTCAGTCATTAATGCTATAAGACTGGTTTGATAATGTTTTGTAGTAATGTCAAGTTTATCTGAAGCGATGCCGTAAGCAAAATTACAAAAAAAAATTGGAATAGGTGTTTCCGAAAATTCTTCAAACGAATTCTCTAATCTTATTAGGTGACTTACCCCCAGTTTCTTCATCGAAAGCAAAAGTCAGTGTTATGTAATACACAGGTAAGGGGGCGTCCATAAATTACGTGAGGTGTTTTTTTAAATTTTCTGCCCCTCCCTCCCCCCTGGTGAGATGTCGTGAGATTTTATTCAACCCCCTCCCCCATCCCCCAATCTCACGTGAGATTTTTCAAAATGTGAGTTTCTTACGTAAACGCGTTGGATTGTTATTGTAAAAAGAAAAAAACAAATTTGCTTCGTGCTTTTATTTACGACTAGTTAAGACTAGTAATCAATATTGCTGAGAGTTTAATTATAAGTGTAATAAAAATTTAACAATAGAATACTTAAATCGTAACTACTGTGATTAAAAAAAGAATACCTACTCTAATTCAGTCCATGGAGAATCATGCACGGTCTCAAGAGAGACTATTGGAACCAACATGTAAATGTAATACATTTACTGACTGTCAAACCACCATATTTGTTGAAGTATGAATGAAATTATTTTCTTTCGAAAGAATTAGTAAATGATCTTAATCGTATTACGATTACGCTTAAGATTAAATCTTAAGCATGTACAATCTGGATTAAATGGACCAAAATAGTATTTTTTTTTGTTTCAATCAGAAACAAAATTGCGTGATATTTGCCGAGACCCCCCCTCTCTCCAACGTAAGATTAGATGAGATTTGACTCGACCCCCTCCCTCCCTTAAACACCTCACGTAATTTATGGACGCCCCCTAAGGTAGGTAGTGCATACATACATATATAGGTATATAACTTAAATAGTTACATAGGTATATAACTTAAAAACATAGTAAAAGCGACGGCGACGTCGCAATCGCTCAACATATTTCATAATTTATTTCTTACTTTGCGTTGTTTTTATTGATATAATATAATGTTGATTCCTCTGACCTTGGAATAAATTATCATTCACCAACGCATCATTAACGTTAAGTAAAATATATTGCTTTTACTTAGACTTAGTTATTACTTTAGCTCTACATGAAGAGACTAGTTCATCATTACTGATTTCTTAAGTTTACGCAACTGTTATACATTGAAATAAAACTATTTTTACGGATTATATTACGATTTGTTTTAATTTTTATGCCCGACGTTTCGAAGGCTTTGCAGTCTTCGTGGTCACGGGTCTGACTGTCCGAAATTAAAACAAATCGTGATAGAATCCGTAAAAATAATTTTATTTCAATAGTTAATAATTTAGTAGCTTTCTATAATTATTCATTTAACTGTAATTAAATTCTGTATCAACCATCCACGCGTTTGTAATTTGAGTGCTCTCACGAAATGGGCGTTAGTCCATAGTCGAGCACGTACCAACTATTAGTTGGGTTCAAAACTGAATTAATGAGCGCCACGTTTGTTTATATTTTATTGCCGAAATGTGCAAGAGAGTTCGTAAATATGCGGTACTAGTTATACAAGGTCTCCACTTTGGTCTCGTGGCAGTGTCAGGGGGGTTACCACAACCTTTTAAACGGCCGGTTTCAATAAACAATCTCAGTTCGAATTTGCAGATAGATTACAAAATTAAGCCAATAAGAACACAGTTTGAACATGACTCCGTCAAATGACTTGATTTGCCTGGTTCATAATCGCGATCTATCTGCACTCTAAACTGAGATCGTTTATTGAAACCCGCCGTTAGCAGTATTATTATAATTTTACTTGTACCGATTCTCATACAAAACAAACGAAGAACGATTATAATAATACTGCTATAAGAGGTGGTGGAAACCCTGCTGGACTGTGAACTGGGAGGTTTTAAGTTCGACTGCCAATTCGGGCAGGATTTAACACGAGTTGCCCGGGAATCTCCAATCGGGGGTTGATGTTAACAGGCGGCTGTTTGTAAAAACTTAAGCCAAATGTTTTCTGAAACATACGTGAAGAAGTGTATTGCACCGAACCTCAAGTTAAATTGAAAGAGTAATATATGAATGACATGTAATTAATTGAAGTTGAAGCTGAAGATGAGTGATAGAGTGAGGAATAGCAGCATAAGAGAGAAATGTGGATTGAAGGAAGATGTAGTGACGAGGATTGAGAAAGGCATGCTCCGGTGGTTTGGACACGTTGAAAGGATGGATGAAAGTAGAGTGACGAAAGAAATTTATGTAGCGAAATTGAATGGTAGCATCGGCGAGGACGTCCTAGACGTACCTTTATGGACCAAATTGGCGATATTTTAGAAAAGGGCCAAATAAGGAGTTCTCGTTACCGACGAGCGTGCATGAAAAGACTGATGACTGTGGAAGAAGCGAAAGAGGTGTGTTTGAACCGAGGCAATTGGCGCTCCTTAGTCTCTGCCTACCCCAACGGGAAACAGGAGTGAGTTTATGTATGTATGTAATTAATTAAATGTCGTCATATATTTTTCTATTTGACTTGAGGTAAGGACTGTAGGTTAGTAATAGTGGTGCAACTATAAAAACTAAAATGGAATGGCACTCTTAATATTCTCGCGGCGTTGGGAATATCCCGAAGGAAATTAGGGAGTTTGTCCGCATCCGACCGGAACCGGAAGTGTGTTAAAGTGCCCGCGCTCTACGGAAATCGTTGCTGACCAGGGTAGCTTCCAACATTTCTACTAAATACTATCATATTTCGTTAAACCCAGGAGATTAAAATTTTAGCTAAATGTTACATACATAAGTTAGAAACAGTTTTTACGTAATAAAATGTATGTATACTGTATCCCTGTAGGGGTAGGCAGAGGTGAACAAGAGAACGAGATCAAGCTAATCTCGTCGTGCTTATATCCGTCTGTCGCCTTACTCGGCAATTGCAACCACGGGCAAATCATCACTTATTTTTGTTAAATTGAAATAATTGATGGCCTCGTTTTCATCTTCAATACGCAGTCACTAAACCTGGCTAAACTACTTTACTTCGTCCAGAGGTAGTGGAAGCGTAGGTACTTAGACTGAAAACAGTGAGGCCTGAGGTTCCAATCCCAGATTTAAAAATACCAATTTGTTTAAATTTGAAATCAGAGGTTGGAATTTTCAGACTGCCTCGGTGGCGTGGTGGTATTTCGGTACGACTATGGTTCTGAGGTCTCGGGTTCGATCCCCGGGTCGGGCAAAGTGATATTGGATTTTTCGATATCAGCCCGGAGTCTGGAATTTGTGCCCGATATGGCGAAGGCTCGCCGCCTATCACATCTGGGACGGAACTAAGCTCGGCGAAATGTGGGTGTTCTAGTTCGCCAGTGCGCCTCTGCCTACCCCTTCGGGGATACAGGCGTGAGCTTATGTTAGGTTGGAATTTGTGTCCTGTGCGGTGATAGTCTCGCCACCATATCACATAAAGAGACGGGAATAAGCACCGCGAAATGATGATGACCTGTAAATGAAAATCCTGTAGTATAATTACTTTTCCACTAGCAGATACAAACGCGAGCCTTTGGGACATATATAAAATACATACACCTCTTCTGGAATTCAGGTCTATGTTATTAAGCAATTATTTCAAGGCCAGACTGCCCCACCAGGCCCGAATGTCAGCGGGGATGTTATTTTTTATGAGAACATTATACCCAGATGCGATGTGGCATTGAGACCTAACAATCCGTAACCCTCTCGATGATAGAGAATACAAGAAGTGCAAAAAAAGAGAGGTTCCTTATATTGTTGAGGAGGACAAACGAATAACTCTTTATATATACTATAAGCCCAGGATGCAGGCTGCTTCCAACAAGTCAATCTGGAAACCTTTAGACGAGGCCTATGTCCAGCAGTGGACGTCCTATGGCTGATGATGATGATGATGATATAAATTCATGCCTGTATCTCCGAGAAGGCAGGCAGATCTAAAGAACTAAGATACCCATATTTTGTCGAGTTTATTTCCGTCCCAGACGCATAGAGGTGAGCCTATCGCCATAAAGGGCACAAATTCCATACTTTGAGTCAGTACTATTTATTTAACACCTATCTTTCTTGTCGTCTACCTTCATCCCATTAAAATGAGTGACACAAGATACTTTTTAAGCATATTGCAGAAATGATTCGGATTAGTTTTTACGACTGGCTGCCCACCTGCATTAATTCAGGGGGGTTTCTTTATTTGACAATAAGTTGACATTCCCTAATATATTCTCATAAAAATTCCTGCAAAACGCTTTTTGGGCCGACCACTTCCCAGTTTGTATAGTACCCAAAAATTCATAACCACTTCTTTAATTCTGTCCAAGGGTACACAAATATCTTAATACTCGTATAAATGGCGGTTGGCAGCATTTTTCCCCAATCTTATCCCCCCGTTAATAAATAACTTTTATTGCGTGGTAATTCCGCTTAATTACAGCCTCACCATTAACATTTAAATTCTTCCCAAAACCGGGCATTTTGGAAATTAAAACTCAGTATTTTATGGTGAATTGTCGCCATTTTTAACAAGTATTTTTGAAGTCGTACAATTAACGAAAAACGTCGTCGGTAATCATTAATTACCAAAACCCATGAAAATCAAGGGTTTGATTTCGCTGGCACACGCCGTAGATAATTTTGAATGCAGCTTGAATAAACCGGCTCGACCGGATAATTACCACCGTATCTCCGAAAATTGATGTGGAGTAGGAACTTTTTTCGATTCGTACAATGAGTCACATTTTCAAATGCCTGACTGAATACCCAAAAATCTCTATTCCTCTCCCTTCCACAGCAGATATCTCAGTAATGCCCCTGACACTGCCGATGTTTATATTCATGGCCATCACCAGTGGCGAAGGGTGAAAATTTTCAAAAGGGAAGCCAATGACACTTTCTCTTTTAGATTTACCTAGGTAATACTTATTTATTAGTCTACAATCTGACAAAAGAAAGCCGGTAGGAATTGGGTTGTACGGACCCTTCGCCGCTGGTAATCACTTACCATCAGGTGGGCTGTCTGGTAGTCTGTCTTCGTATATCATTAAATCATTGATTTAAATACATACATACATTTCGCCGAGCTTAGTTCCGTCCCAGATGTGATAGGGGCGAGCTTATCGCTATATCGGGCGTTGATTTAAATATACTGTCCAAACTTCGATGGTGCTTTCATACATCCATGTTTTCTAACTAGAGCTCGTTAGGTGTCCCGAGTTGCCCTTTATGCGACATTTGTATCGGAAGCTAGAGGACAGACCTCGCCTGCACTCCCTAGGGGGGGAGAGACCTTAAATATTTTTATACCTCAAGGGTACGGATCAATTTTACGTAAATAGGTATTGAGAATTCCTCCATAATTTTAAAGGTATGTGGAGTCTCTCAACCCGTATTTGGCCTGCGTGGACTAAGGCCTAACTCCAGTCATTAATAGTGGAGTCTCGTGCCCAGCTATTAGTACAGACTAATTTGTATTTTTTTGACCGACTTCCGAAAAGTAGACGGTCCTCAATTCGTTTGTATTTTTTTTATGTATGTTACGCGATATGTCCGACAAATGTGGACCGATTTTCAAAATTATTTTATGTTCGGTAGAGATTATTTCAAGGGTAGTCTCATATAAATTTGGTCACGATCGGATTTGAAGTCGGTCTGTTAAGTTTTTAAACTTGTGATTATTTTCGACCGACTTCCAAAAAGGAGACGGTCCTCAATTCGTCTGTTTTTCTTATGTCAGGCCGCTTCCAACAGTTCAATTTGGAAATCTTTGGGGGAGGGCCTAAGTCCAGCAGTCGACGTTACTTATGTTACTACTTATATGTTACGCGATATCTCCGCCAATTAATGTGGACCGCTTTTCCAAATTCTTTTCATGGGTGGTCCATATAAATTTGGTTGCGATCAAGTTGGAAGTCTTTCAGTTAAGTTTTTAAACTTGTCATTATTTTAACTCCATATCTGTGCTTTGAACACATAAGCTCACCCCTTTATCTTCGAAGTGGTAGCAGAGGTGAACTAGTGCAGGCATGATTCTAGTGACCATTAATGTACACTAATAAATCCTAGAAAGAACGACGAGCCATTGCGTTGAGTTTTATGTTTTTTTCATATTCCCATGACCTGGTGTTGCGGAAGTTAACGCGTGATTGGACCCACTCCGCTTGATCACGTATAGGGCGGACAGTATAGCATCTTATATAAGAAAGAATTATGTTGCAAGTTTTGCTGGTGGTAGGATATTCATATTCGCCCAGATAGTCTTTCGAGGGGCTTGCGGCATAACTTGATAGTTGGTTGAGACGGGTATGGTCGGTAAATCCTTTCTGCAATATGCTTGAAACAGGTGTGTTGCGCAGCACCGTCGCTACGCAAAAGGAAGTGGAATATGGGCAAGTAGAAGATGATCAAAACATAGTCCAGAATTCAATATTACAGTATTGTCTAAGAAAACACGTATAGTCAAATGTATAATGGGCACTTAGAGATTGCTCTAACTTAGTTCAAACTTATCGTACGAAGATTTCACTTAAAGTGTACTTTAAAAAGTATTTGAAAAACCTTCACGAGTAGTAGTGCTTAATAAGGTTATTTTCCAACGAAGAAACTTATTGGCAATATGAAAGAATTAAGAAAGCAAAGCTTAGTCAGCGAAAGTTTAAGTGCGCTCTATTCATTCATTTAGGTTTTTTTATACAAAATCTTGCTTAATCTAACACTTAATACATAATTTATAACTCAACTACGTGCATGTAGTGGAACAAACAAAACGACCTTACCCCTCAAACTAAATGAATACTCAAACATTAAGGTCGCTTTATGTCGTTTAAAGCTGCCTATCTGTCATAATTGTATGGCGAAAAACAATGTAAGAATACGTTGAAATTGAGTAGCGTTCCAGTTTTCGGGCATTAGATTTACAATAGGATGCCGGGTACACACCAACCGAACGAAGGCGAAAGAACGTTCGCGAAGGGCCATCGGCATTGGGGACCGAACGTTCCCGATCATTCGCGAATCTTCGCTGTTGCGTTCACACAACGACGAAGGTTTGTTTGTGTTGAACGCCAGGAGACATTGAAATAGAGTTTTTGACCGACTTCAAAAAAGGAGGAGGTCCTCAATTCGTCTGTATTTTTTTTAATGTATGTTACGCGATATCTCTGACAAATGTGGACCGATTTTCAAAATTCTTATTGTGTTAGATAGAGCTTAAATTTGGTCACGATCAGATTTAAAGTGGGTCCGTTAAGTTTTTAAACTTGTGATTATTAAATGGTGCTATACTGCACATCCTCTCGTGTTGGAGTTTGAGGGCAATAACGTCGGTACACACGGAGATCACAAGTAGTCACGGTTTGGTGGTTTCATCCCCTCCCCTTCCCCACCCTGTACCGCACACCGCACCCCTCTCTCGCCGCAAACCAAACATAAACATTACATAACGTGTAAACAAACGACACACTCTGCGGTTTGTTTCTAGGCGGTAGTATTGAGATATTGCAGTTTCTAATGGGAAGATCTATGCTTATATCTTTCTTTCCACCTGCCCTTATCACATTCAATATGGTGTCGGTGAAACACACTTTTGGGCCTGTCCTAAAAGATCACAAAAATTAGGCAATTTGTCTGTATTGTTACACTTTGTCCATGACCCTTTTGAAAGCTGCTATCGCTTGTAAACCATGTAAGAAAAACCGCGTTGTCCGAAATTCCAATACAAAATCTCGCTCTACAGCCCATGAAAACTGCTACTAGACTAAGATAGTCACAATATCTTTCCTTTTATACTCTAATACTTTGCATTATAAGGTAAGCTCTGATGTATAGCGATAAATAGTACTATATAGTTCCGACAAAATCAACTCAATGTTGCCGTCCATTTGGTGAGCCATATTCCTAGTGACCCAAATCTCCTTCCCAGTCGCCATTCCTTTTCGACTGACTTCAAAAAAGGAGAAGGTCCTCAATTCGTCTGTGTATATTTCTTTTATGTATGTTACTCGATATCTCCGCCAAATGTGGCCCGATTTTAAATATTATTTTTGTATTCGATACAGCTTATTTAGAAAAGAAAGAAAATGACATTTATTGCGTTTTAGCTGTTACATAATTAGGTACTTAGGTCTATTAAAATACACAGAGGGAAAAAAAATAGAATTAAAAATAAAAACCACTATCATGTGTGTGTGCACACACCCACATGTGTACACATGTGCATATATACACATACACACATTAAATACATACATTTACATTCCCCTCCCATCTTCCTCCCTGGATCCAACAACCAGCAATTTAAGGATGGTCCCATATAAATTTGGTGATTTTTTAAACTTGTGATTATCTTTTCACGATAGACAATTCGTCTGGCAATGCCATTGTTCATGGCCATATTCTAATGGTAAGTTTATATCATTGGTAACCAACTACAATCAGGTTGGCTGGGCTGTCTGCTCGTCTGCTTCGTAGACAAAACCACTATTATTCTAATGTCTATCCATCCGCATCGTCTCAACGAAAGTAATAAATAACAACACAAAAAACCCAATGACATTTACTTTCATAATTTCCTACAGCTCGATTGATACCGAGAAGTGTTACTTTCACAGAATGACTCACAGTTCTGGACTGACGAGGGCAATATGTTTGTTTAAAGATCGGCTCATTGGTCCTCAGCGTACATTAGCTGAGACACTGTGAGGTCCTAGCTTGGAAACCCAGGTCGTGATAGTCACCATTTTGTTTGAGATTTCGATGCATGTCTTGCCTGGGAATGGATTTTCAGTTGTGAATTTTAGTTGTAATTTTCTTACTGCCGCCTGTATCGCCTTCTACAAATAATTGCAAAAAAAGTATATGGAAAGAGACACGTTGGTAGAAGAAGGAAATCCTGCAGAAATATAGGAGAATGGTCAGTAATTACCAGGGTGGAAGAACTATAGAGTCTGTCAAGAAATAGAAAGGAATATGCCGAGTTGACAGGCACCCCGCGAGAGAGAGAGATACAGAGAGAGGGATTTTCTTACTTCCCGGCGTTATCCTAGGATACCACCAGTGCCTGCTCTACGCTCCATTTCCTCCAGTCTTGAGCATCCTACACGGTGAGACCATTGTTCCCATATCTTCCTCAAAACGTATAGATAGCGTTATTGGGACATCCACAAAGGCACTAAGACCCCTAGTACGATCTAGCCCAAGAAGTTCTGATCAAGGTACTCCTCCATTATCCAGACGTTCACGTAGTGATGCTTAATATTATATAGGTGAAAGTTAGTCAGTGTGTTTGTTACTTCGTCACTCTTAAACGACCGAACCAATTTTTGTAAAATTTGCGGTGGAGGTAGCTGACACCCTAGATTAACACATGGGATATAGGATATTTGTCCGAAAAATTTCGACGTCAACAGAGTCGCGGGCAACGGCTAGTAATATTAAAAATACCTTTCTGCATGCCAGTACTCGTGTTTATTTTCTCTGCGTGTTTATTTCCTTTTACAAGCACTGAGAAGTTTCGCTCGCCGACACCTACAATACAGATTGTTTGTTTCCTTTGAAACACTAACCATCGTTTAGACGATATATACGAAGTGAATTATACTCTTCACTAATATTTCGAAGTATAAAAACAAAAGCTGACTTCAAAATCTGATCTTTTCCAAAATGTGAAACCATAAGCCTGTATCCCTGAAGGGGTAGGCCGCAGTAGAGGCGCACTAGCGAACTAAAACACCCACAACAAAATATGAAACCATTCTTGTAATAAGCTCTATCGAACACAAAAAGAATTTTAAATATTAATCCACATTTGCCAAAGAAAAGAGTATTACCAAAAAAAACATGAATTGAGAGCTTCTTAAAAAAATCTTGTTACGCTTTCCTACTACTTGATATAGCCAACAATCAAAAGTATTATTTTCACACGAATAATAACGTACTCTTGTTATCCAAGTTATTGTTAACGAATTAAGAACCTTCTCATTAAAAATAACTTGTTATGATTTCAACCAAACTATGTAAAAGTTCTTTCTTTCTACCTGCCATTATCCCACCTTAATAGTCACGGGCGGCTCGGCCTCCGGTGGCCCATACGCTTATGGAACATATATATGTGCCGCCTCTCGACGCAACTCACTTTTACACGCATGTTGCAGAAAGGATTTGTATTAGTTTTTACGACCAACTGTCTGCCTGACGTCTACCCCCTCTGGGGATCCAGTCCCGGGCAAATGCAAACTATGTAAATTGTAGTAACAAAGTATGTATTTACGAGTATTATTTTCACACGATTACAATATCAATAATGTACTCTTAATTCCCTATCCAATCTAGAGGTCGACAACCCATGACGTCCATTACAGTCAAGTTTAAATCTAACCTCGCGTGAAGGTCGGACCGTTCACCGCTGTCCACCCCACAGCACACACACCGTTATCATACATTATGTTGTTGGCAGTAATTCGCTGCAATCATTCAATTCAGTTCGAGTCCCGTTGAGGGAAACTGGGGAAACTATACAGTGAAAGCACTTATTTTATATGAAACATAAATGAAGTGCCTCGGTGGCGTAGTTGTATTTTAGTATGAGTACCGTCCTGAGGTCTCGGGTCCGATCCCCGGGTCGGGCAAAGTGATATTGGATTTTTCCATATCAGCCGGAGTCTGGAATTTGTGCCCGATATGGCGATAGGCTCGCCCCATATCACATCTGGGACGGAACTAAGCTCGGCGAAACGTGGGTGTACTAGTTCGCTAGTGCGCCTCTGCCTACCCCTTCGGGGATACAGGCGTGAGCTTATGTTATGTAATAGATTGCGAAATAAAATAAGAAAGTTATCCCATAGGCTAGTTCGCCCTAACATCCTCTCCCCCTACACTATTCCCTCCAACCTACCTGTTGCTGTTTGTTTACAATTACGCGAACCACTAGAATGTTCCACACGGCACATATTAAAAGGTTAATCATAACAGCGTAATATGAACTCTGTTTACCCACAAGTAAGATTTAAATACACTTGCCACGTAAGCGTGATTTGTGATGTTTCATTCCCCGCTATTATGCAATGGACGAGTTCTTAGTTTGTGTTTCAGTCTAATTTTGCACTTAAGACGAAATGTTTTGAGTTCAATTTGTATGGTAGATGAATTGATATGGGACACCAATGTCGAAAACGAGTTGCGTTCATGCGAGGAAGTAACGTCAGCAATAGCATAATATGTGGAGGTTTATTTGGTACTTGATTATTTTATTAATTTGATAAGTTTGCTTGAAATTATGTTCTCCAAGAAAAAAACTTGAACCTGAAATTGAGCCGGACCTCAAGATACCGTAAGCTCGTACTCCGTAGATCGGAACATAAATTATTAACTTTATAATTTTTTATAAAGCAAATAATTTATGTTCAGCAAGCTCAAGCAGCGATAGCTCAGTTGGGAATGGTACGGGCTGCCGAGACAAGTGTCGGAGGTTCGAGACCAACCCCAAAATGGAGCATACACCTTTGACTTTTCTATGTTAAGTGTATTTTCATCGTGAAATATCGCTTGCTATAACGGTGAAGGAAAACATCGTGAGGAAACCTGCATACCTGAGAATTTCTTCACAGGAATTTCGAAGGTATGTGAAGTCTACCAACCCGCATTAGGCAAGCCTGGTAGACTAAGGCCTAACCCCTCTCATTAGTAGAGGAGGCCCGTGCCCAGCAGTGGGACAGTAATATTACAGGGCTAATATTATTTATTTATTTTATTTATATTTTTTTATAATTTTAAAATGAATGTAGATTACTTTTTTACAGCAGAGACTGGCAAACGATCAGATGGATCACGTGATGGTAAGTGATCTCCACCGCCCATAGACACCCAAGGCAAAAAGAATCATGGGCCCGTTGCCAACCTAAAAGGAGATAAATAAGAATTGGGAAAGTGTAGGGGAGAATTGGGCCACCGGAAATCTCACTCACCGAACGCCTACATATTAGCAGACAGTAGATATTGTAACCCTAACATTTTTGGGCAAATTACACCTTATTATGGCTGATGATGATGATGATGATGAATAATAATTCATTCATTCATTCATTCATTCATTCATTCATTCATTCATTCTCAGCTTTTTGGCACCCACTGCAGGGCATAAGCCTCCGTTTCACGCCATTCCTCTCTCCATTGGGCTAATCTGTGCCAAGTGACACCCGCAAACTTCTGCAGATCGTCTACCCATCTGGATAGAGGTCTTCCACGGGACCTTCGACCCTCGCGTGGCCACCATTCAGTCAACAATTTACTCCACCTGTCATCTCGGCACCTTGCCAAGTGTCCCGCTCAACGCCACTTGAGTTTTGCTATACGGGACACAATATCTTTAACCTTAGTCCTCCTTCGTATTTCCGTATTTCGAATTCTATCGTTGAGTATCCAAGATTAGTAGAGCCACGCTGTAGACAATTACGTCTACAGCACGAATGGGCAGGCTTGACCGGTTTAATACCACTGTCTCACAAAAAACCGACGTATAGTGGCAGCTTGCTGTCGCGTTTCGTTCGGTGAGTGAGATTTCCGGTGGCCCATTTCCCCCTTGCTTTCCCAATCCCTTTTTCCCTCCCCTTCCATTTCGTCCTTTCAGGTTGGCAACGCATCCATGATTATTTTTGTGTCTTGGGTGTTTATGGGCGGTAGAGATCACTTACCATCAGATGACCCATCTGCTCGTTTGCCAGTCTCTGCTATATACAAAAAAAAGAGTGTTATACCCAGCATGCGCACGATGCTGGGTATATCACTTCCATAGCGCGTTGTGCAACCTGCATCTTTTGAAGTGTTCCCTTTGTGAAGCTCCATGTTTTGGTACCATACGTCATAGTGGGCAGGACACATTGATTATATAGCCGAGTTTTTAATAATAATTAGTAATAACTAAATACTAGTCAACAATTTGGCAAAAGCCGATAGAATTCGTGATATCACCCTTTGTTGCTAAGCGGCAGTTATGATTGATGTAATAATTAAAAACAAAATTAATTTCGGCCGATCAAATCACAAAAGTGAAATCAGTTAAAAATATCACAATAACATTTCTAGTGCATTCATTTTCAAATGTAAAACTGGGGAAGTTAAATAACCAAACCAAACAACAGGTGCACACAGTCTTGTGTTTTGAACTTATGAGAGACTTCAGTCTCATAATCTGAGGCTGAGATCTATGGAGCGAACTTCGACTAAGTCTAAGTCAAAATAACAAACTCAGTGTGGATTTGGAATTATTATATCAAACATTGACTTAGTCCGGGTCATTTTTTACAAGAAAAACAGACTGACTAAGCAAAGATTTTCTTGTAAAAAATGACTCGGACTAAGTCAAAATACTCACTGAGTTCGTTACTTTGACTTAGACTTAGTCGAAGTTCGCTCTATAGACCTCAGCCTGAGTCTGGGATCCAGATCATCCAGACAAGAAACTGAGATCTGAGAACCAACTACACATCTGTATCAAAACGTGGATCGAACTCGCAACCTCTAGTTTATAACCTACATACTCATTCACAGCTCCAAAGCAATAACATCTCACTTAACATAACATAACATAAGCTCACGCCTGTATCCCCGAAGGGGTAGGCAGAGGCGCACTAGCGAACTAGAACACCTACATTTCGCCGAGTTAAGTTCCGTCCCAGATGTGATAGGGGGCGATCCTATCGCTATATCGGGCACAAATTCCAGACTCCGGGATGATATGGAAAAATCCAATATCACTTTGCCCGACCCGAGGATCGAACCCGAGACCTCAGAACCGTAGTCGTACCGAAATATCACCACGCCACCGAGGCAGTCAGTCAATAACATCTCAGTTAAATAAAATGTTTAACACTGTTATAATAATTGTTACACAGTTTTAGTTTCACTTTTATTGTATCGAGGGATCATGTCAATGGCATTTCAAACCTACTTTCGATGCGAAATAACTGACCTGAAATAACTGAAATCTTCACATTAATACGCCATTATAATAAACAAAAGGTACCGTCGGCGCCGGTGACCCAGTAAATGCAGCATCCTCTTTTTCTTCTAACGGTACTCGCTCACAGGTTCAACGGCCGGTGTATGTGTGCGTTCAAAACACGACGCGCAGGAGTCGACAACTTTGGTGCATCCTGTAGAGCTGGAAGATTAAACTTAACTTGTGTAAAAAAAGCAGGTTAGCAATCTTATATTTTTTATTGTGTATGTGCACCCATACTCTGGAATGAACGGATCGATTTAGATGATTCTTTGTTTGAATGAATATTGTTTCAAGGTCTCAAATGATTTGATCCATATCAAATGAAGGATTGATGTAAACACCTCAACAATAGTGCAGACGTTGCGATTTAGTTATTGTAATCATATTGACATAGCTGTATCTACTTAACACTTAAAAGTATAGATTAAATGGAGTATAACCAATAATTAAATACCGAAGCCACGTGGCGTCAAAATTAAATACTTAAAAACTTAACAGACCTACTTCAAATTCGATCGCGACCAAATTTATATGGGACCACCCTTGAAATAAGCTCTATCGAACATAAAAAGAATTTTGTAAATCGGTCCACATTTGGCGTAAATATCGTGTAACATACATAAAAAAATACAGACGAATTTACGACCTCCTCCTTTTTGGAAGTCGATCGAAAATTTCAAAGACACTCACTCTCAAGACTTGTCTATTATCGAAGATCGAAGAAATATACGCAGCAGATTTTTAAGTGAGAAAACAAAACTGCGCAGTATTCATTACTTATAAATTAAACACAAACCATATTTCGCCATATAAATAGTCTCAGAACAATAAAAATGGTAATTAACTAGACAACCTAAACAAACAACCTAGTCTGATTCAACATGAGTCACGAAAACATTATTTTCTCGAACAAAATGTTCACAACACCTGCCTCAAACCGCTGCGGTTATCATGAATGGTACTGCGGAGTACGTTCTCGAACACCCAAGCCTATATAAGAGGTGAAGTGGACCCGCCAGGCGTAGTTTCTGAACGCGCGCGCAACACAATGCTCAAAAAATTCTTACTCCTCGCCGTGCTGGTGAACGTGGTCCTCTGCCAGAGCAGGAGGCACAAGATCGAGGACCCTCTGTCGGCGTTCGACAGGCACCTCACTCACACCCTCGCTTACCACTACCTCTGGCCATGGAGGCAACTCATGCAAGCCGCAGCAGCCATCGAAACAGAAGGCAGCTTCGGAGAACCACAAATACAATCCACTGCGAAGAAATACACCGTCAATCTGTTCATGAAGAGGTTCCAGCCTGATGAACTCAAAGTTAAGATCAAGAACCGAAGGGTCATCGTTGAAGGAAAGCACAAGGAGGACGACAAACAAATCTTCTCAAACCACTTCATCCAAGTGTTCGAATTACCTGAATCCACCAAGCCTGAGGAAGTCACTGCTATCTACAACGAAAATGGACTCCTGACTATCAGCGCTCCAAAGCATTACATACCTCCACCTGTTGACAGAGAAGTGCCCATTCAAGTAATCCTCCCAGAAGACAAAACAGAGCAGAATGACGTAGCAGAAATCTCCACCGAGAAGATCGTTCAAACAACACAAACTCCAGTAGAACAGTTAGATCTCGTCGAAGCAACAACCCACGCTGGCAAGATAAGGAAGAAGGAGTTGAAAACAACAACAAAAACAGCAAAGGACAACGAAGTGACTAAAGGTTTCGACAGCAACGGTTTAGACTACGCATTAGTGGAAGATATTGAATGATTTTTCCAGCCTGTACAGGGAATTAAGACTGAGTATTTAAGCTTTAAGACCGCGTATTCGAGTCTTTAGTGTAACCAGTGAATCGAATAGGTTGCTGATATCGAATAAAATATCGATTTCGAATTGTCGATAAAGTGAGTTGTTTATTGTATTATTTTGTTTTAAATAAATCGTTATTTATTGTAAAAGATATGTTTTCATTTCATTCGACGTTCTTTATGATTACGATGTATTATGAATGCCGTGGCACTGCGTTAATGTTGGTGTAAATCAAGTTTATATAAGCGATTGGACGCGTGAAAGCGTAGGGATGGCATCTCTGATGTTTACAGCGGGTTGGTGTGAAGAAAAACATCGTTGAATTATTCACGATTATTGCTCGAAGTTGGAAATTTGAAACAACTGTCGCGTTTTATTACCAAGAATAAAAATATGGCATTCAGTTTTGTTATTGTTGGATATTATACTTAATTTATTTTACACCGTTACACCGTTTTGTAACTAACTTAAAACCAAATGGTACTGGGTTTGATTTTTAGATAAATTAAGAAAGTCACTGCCTCGGTGGCGAAGTTGTATTTCGGTATGACTACTGTCCTGAGGTCTTGGGTTCGATCCCCGAGTCGGGCAAAGTGATATTGGATTTTTCCATATCAGCCCGGAGTCTGGAATTTGTGCCCGATATGGCGATAGACTCGCCCTCTATCACATCTGGGCCGAAACTAAGCACGGCGAAATGTGGGTGGTCTAGTTCGCGAATGCACCTCTGCCTACCCCTTCGGGGATACAGGCGTGAGCTTATGTTATATTATGTTAAGAAAGTTCTTAATTTTAATGTTGTTAAAACGGCTATTAGGACATCTTCTCCCACCTTCCTTATGCCGAATTCGAACAGATTCGGCCTTAGCTTTTACAACTGGCTGGTTGACATCAAACGCCCGTAGGAAAATACTACTAGTCCATGTTTGACACTAAAACTTTTTGAAATTAAAATGCCAGCCATTGAGCAAAGCACCGGTTACTGTGATCCTTAACAACGTGTATTATTGTTAACGTCATATTTAATATCAACAGTAGCTTGACCACGAGTGTAAGACACTTTAAGACATTTCCCGCTATTTATGGACAACGTAAATTATTTATATGACGAAACACCCAAATGCCTCTAGCGATTACGAGGGGAATTAAGTTTTCATACAAATTATTTTGCGTAGTTGCTACTTGCTAGCGTGAAATATCCAAAAAGCTCAGGGTCGAGCTACTGGAATATTTTTGATAATCGAATTCGAATCGAACTCGATGCGCGTTGGTCACATTTATATTTTTCATAGCAGAGACTGGCAAACGAACAGATGGGTCACCTGATGGTAAGTGATCTCCACCACCCATAGACACCCAAGACACAAAAACAGGAAATTTGTATGTAATATTAACCAAACGTCATCAGTGCGCAGCGAGCTCGATACGAATTCGATTGTCAAAAATATTTCTACTCGGTACATCAATATATTATACCCTAGATGCACAGTTCTTTGCAAACATCCTCCTAAAAAGTGGTCTCAGAAATAAAACAAAGAAAACGATCACAAGTTATAATTAAATCAACACAAATATAACCCTAAGCACGTGTTATAAATTAGGTTTTAAAACGAAATGAGCAAGCGTTCTTTAATTTGAATTTTGAAATTTCTTTAATTTGAATTCTATGGACGTCCGACTGTAGGCAAAACGAGTGCTTAAGCACTTCTTTGCTGTCCCATTTCCGAGCGTGAACTGTGCATCTAGGTAAATAATATATCGATGACTCGGTAGCTCGATCATGAGTTTTTTGACATTTCGTGCTAACGACTGCGTAAAATAATTTGTATGGTAAACGTCGATTTCCTAGAAACCGGTAGAGGCGTTCGGATGTTTGTCATATAAATATCACGACGTAGCTAGTGTGAAAAGACAATAACTCATGGTTGGCCTACGGGTCACTGTTCGTAATGAAGACTTCAAACAACTGAGGCGAAACGTTATGTATCGCACGGTTACAATAAACAATCTCATTTCGAATGTGCAGATAGATTACAAAAATTAACCAATAAGAACACAGTTTGAACATGAATCCGTCAAATGACTTGATTTGATTGGTTCATAATCGCGATCTATCTGCACTCTAAACTGAGATCATTTATTGAAACCGGCCGTAATAGTCCAAACGCGAAAGTTTGTGAGCGTTTTTGTAAGTAACAACCCGTTACTTCTTCATACTCAAACAGCTCTACCAATTTTAATGAAATTCCCTATGAAGGTAGCTGACACCCGGGATTAACACATTTATTCATCCCTGAAAATAAATTTCACGCGAGCGGAGTCGCGGGAAGTAGTTATTAATATTGCTAACCATTAAATAAGTTGACAAGTTAAGAGAAAGTAGTTGCGCAACCCAACGAAACTTTACATCAGAACATAAAAGATACTTGTTAAGCATTATGAATACAGTTAACGTAGATAGTAGACAGTAACCGGCGAGCTATAAAACACTAGTTTTACGAACAATACCGAGCTTGTAATACAAATGTCTGTGTCTAAAGAAATCACTATTGAATACACAAATTCATAGTCTTGCTAGACTTTGTATATAAGCATTTTAAACAAATAACTTTTTAGTATAAAGTTTGTTCTAGAGCGATATGAATATATAAGCTCACGCCTGTATCCCCGAAGGGGTAGGCAAAGGTGCACTTGCGAACTAGAACACCCACATCTCGCCGAGCTTAGTTCCGTCCCAGATGTAATAGGGGGCGAGCCTACCGCTATATCGGGGACAAATTCCTTTTTTGAAGTCCGTTGAAAACTAATATCTGCTTTGTGTATATAGTGACATATTGCATATGCGGTACAACTACCGCCCTAAGATCTGGGGTTAAATTAAATAGTGAGCACGGGTCACGGAGACAAATTTTTTTGCCCTGTGTGGCGATAGGCTTACCGAATCGAAATAAGCTGTGGGTATTCTAACTAACAAACTAATGCTCTAATTTACCTGAACTTGCCAAAAGTTTTGGCCCAAAACTCGTCAAATTAATTGACAAGTAACATTTTCTATAAAGGTCGCACCATACTGCAATGCGTCAGATACTGCTGATCTCCGGCAGGCCTCATAATAAAGAGTTCAAACCTCAAGCGGACGAACGATTTGCATAAAAAATAATCACAAGTTTAAAAACTTAACAGAGCGACTTCAAATCCCACCGTGACAATATTTATATGGGACCACCCTTGAAATAAGCTCTATTGAACACAAAAAGAATTTTGAAGATAGGTCCACATTTGACGGAGATATCGCGTAACATCCATAAAAGAAATACAGACGAATTGAGGACCTCCTCCTTTTTGGAAGTCGGTCCAAAATTTTTATATAGTAGTCGATACTTTAATCTTATCATAAGCAAAGTGCCTGATGGAAAGCAAATAAACTTTCTTTCAAGTTTGTTAGTAAATTTACTATTGCGTTACAGCAGGCGTTTATGTAGTAAATAAGAAAGGCTCACAATCATACACAAAACAATTAAAAAAACATTTAAACATTGTGTAGGATTGAGAGAAGAAGCAGTACATGCTGATATAATATGCTGAGTTGGTTTGTCACAATGTACGCATGTACTATATTATTATATACTTGTTTTTTTTGCATATCAATTTATTATTTATGTATTATTTGTTAGTTTAATATAGTAACTGATGTTGCATGCGTTCAGTGATAATAAATATTTTCATTCTTTCTTTCTTTACATCGATCCCAAGTGTCTGTACTGGACAAAGCGTGCGTCTCCATAGACAGCCCAAAAAGTGCTGGCTAGGCCTTATAGATGAAGATATGAGAACTAATAGTCTTACTGGCTGCATAAAGTTTCTTTCTTTCTATCTTTTTTTCACTGTGGAAAATACACAAGACTAGGCGAAGTGGAAGCGTTTAACATGGAAGGTGGACTCTGGCACTAGGCCGGGACAAAACCAGACAAAAAGAAAGACTATAAATATGTCCAGTGTACAAACGAGATCGTTTAAAATCAAGCTCCAACGATAAAACACATTGTGTCGCCCGGCGTCGCCTGTTACACGGTTTATAGCTGGAAATATGTTTATGGCAACTATTTTTATCGTTTACAATTCCAGTAGTGTATCACGATTTTATGAGTCGAATGTGATACAGAAAATACTTAACTTGGCCGGTACCTAAGTTACGGCGACGCGACGTCATGAATGGCTAAGTTATATACTCAACATACATAATAAATTATATGTGTTGAGTGGTAGAGCCACGCTGTAGACAGTAACGTCTACAGTAAGGCCGGCTCGACCAGTGGCCTGAGCAGGAATATTTCTGACAACCGTAAATGTATTCGAACTCGATGCGCGTCTATGAAATTTGTATGAAATATTAACCAAACGTCATCAGTGCGCAGCGAACTCGAATACATTTACATTTATATTAGTTTTTCGTGCTCGAGCTACTGTTTGATACCACTCTCTCACAGAAAACCGACGTAAAGTGGCTGCTCGCTGTTGCGTTTCGTTCGGTGAGTGTGATTTCCGGTGGCACAATTAACCTCCTCTCTTTCCCAATCCCTATTTCTCTCCATTTAGATTGGCAACGCAGCCATGATTCTTTTTGAGTCTCGGGTGTCTATGGCCGGTGGAGATCACTTACCATCAGGTGACCCATATGCTCGTTTGCCAGTCTCTTCTAAAAAAATAACTACAACAACGCCACTAAGGCAATACTGGCTAGAAAATTATCTGTACCTAAGTATAGCTCATCTCGCATAGACAAGGTCCCCTAACAGCAATTTAAAGAATGGATTCGACCTTAATTAAGCCCCAGGACACGAGTGAGTGTCCAGAGTCCAGACTCCCCTTACATCCGCAGTGTTGACAAGATGATTGAACGATGAAAATAATACTTTAGGTCATACATAAACTCACGCGGTTTTTTGGCGGGATCAACTAGATTCACATCTATCCAACTGGCGAATGGTAGCAACAGATCGTGATAAATGGACGGAGGAGGAGGCCTTTGCCCATCAGTGGGACACAAATGGCTAAAATAAACAAATAAATAATCACAAGTTTAAAAACTTAACAGGCCGACTTCAAATACGATCGTGACCAAATTCATACGGGACATTCAAAAAGAATATGCATATGTTGGAATATGTTGGAAAACGATATTACAATAAACAAAAAACAATTAATTAATAATTTAATTAAATACAAATAAATAATGAGGTATTCACAATATACAATGGCACTATTATCTTAAAATTAAATAATAATTTATCCATTCTTTACTGAATATGAGCCATCGGCGTCGTATACACTACCAGAACTGAAATCACTACCAGACACATAAGAACTACCAGATCCGTAACTACCAGGCCTATAAGAACCAGTAGGTCTTTTAGAACTACCAGAATTATAAGAACTGGCAGAGCTATAACTGCTACCGGAATTTGAAGGTCTAGTTTCATACACTCTTTTCTTATACCCTTGTTTATCATAACCATACGGTTGGGGTCCATAGGAGTCGTCGTAACTATGGTCATGGTGACCGTGGTCGTAGTGACCATGGTAGGGCTCATGGTCGTCTATGTACTCGTAATGTTCGTGCTTCTTCTCTTTGAGGTAGTGGATGAACCATAGAGCGAAGTGCCACGCCTTTGTGGCTATTACGTAGAGTAAGGCGCCATAGACTAACTTCAGAACGAAGAGTTTCGTCGCTGCCACGTAGAAGAAGTGAACTGGGGACAAAAGGAAAGCAATGTTATGTCCATGATATTTTTTTTAAATAATACATACAACCGGATTTTTTAAGGGAACAGTCACACAGTCCTGACCCCACACTAGGTATAACGTGTATTGTTGGTATAAGAAACTACGAGAGACTTTCGGCCTCACAACACCCAGACCTGAAACAAATATCTGTGGACCACGCAAACATTTGTCTCGGTGCGGGAATCGAACCAGAGACCTCTCGCTTCACAGCCGTCTACTCGCCCACTGCGTCACGGGCTGAGATCTATATATAGAGCGAACTTCGACCAAGTCCAAGTCAAAGAAACGGACTCAGCGAGGATTTGGAATTCATAAATGGAACTTTGACTAAGTCCGAGTAATTTGTTATAAGAAAATGACTGTGATAACAAAGTGACTGCTTCGGTGGCGTGGTTGTATTTCGATACGACTACTGTCCTGGGGTCTCGGGTTCGATCCCCGGGTCGGGCAAAGTGATATTGGATTTTTCCATATCAGCCCGGAGTCTGGAATTTGTGCCCGATATGGCGATAGGCTCGCCCCCTATCACATCTGGGACGGAACTAAGTTCGGCGAAATGTGGGTGTACTAGTTTGCTAGTGCGCCTCTGCCTACCCCTTCGGGGATACAGGCGTAATCTTATGTAAAATATGTTATGTTATGTGTTAAATCTTTGCTTAGTCTGTCTGTCTGTCAGTCTGTTTTTCTCGTAAACATGATTCGGGCTAAGTCGAATTTCGATTTTAAAATTCCAAATCCTCACTGAATTCGTTTCTTTGACTTAGACTTAATCAAAGTTCGCTCTATAGATCTCAGCCTTAGTGTGGGATCCGGCCTTTGTGTGTGACTGTTAGGTGTCATCATCATCATCATCATCATCAGCCATAGGACGTCCACTGCTGAACATAGGCCTCCCCCAAAGATTTCCAGATCGACCTGTTGTAAGCGGCCTGCATCCAGCGACTTCCTGCGACCTTTATCAGGTCGTCGGTCCACCTTGTAGGTGGACGTCCTACGCTGTGCTTGCCGGTACGTGGTCTCCACTCGAGAACTTTTCTGCCCCATCGGCTATCAGTTCTACGAGCTATGTGCCCTGCCCACTGCCATTTCAACTTGCTAATCCTCTGGGCTATGTCGGTGACTTTCGTTCTTTTACGGATCTCCTCATTCCTGATTTGATCACGTAGAGAAACACCGAGCATAGCCCTCTCCATAGCTCGCTGAGTGACTGTGAGCTTTCTAATGCGGCCCATAGTTAGAGGCCACGTTTCAGTGCCATAAGTCATCACTGGTAACACACACTGGTCGAAGACTTTTGTCTTCAGGCACTGAGGTATATTGGACGAGAAGACCTTGCGTAGTTTCCCAAATGCTGCCCAGCCGAGCTGGATTCGACGAATAACCTCTCTCTCAAAGTTGGACCTGCCTAGGACTGTTAGGTGTATTTATTGACAAATCAGCCCAAATAAATATCTTCAATATCAAATTAGAAATAAAGTAACATCATTTATTTTGTTTACATCCTAATATACTTTCATCGGCTTTATTCAATAAATTACCAAGTACTTCGAACGTCAATGGGATCAAACGTCTTTGCCTCGTATTTTTATAAGTCTTCCTAATTAGGCCCGGCATCTTACCGACGTTCAATACGCTTTTCAATATGGGGCCGTGACCCCCGGGGGGTCAAGTTCTGAGGGGGTCGCAGCGACGTCGATGAACGTCGATAAATTACCTTCGTTTTTTACGCTAGAGTTAGGGATGTGGCAATTTTCAGCTGCGGTATTAAAATGTAATTATTTTGTTTAAAAATTTAATAATCGCCTCTTTGCTCTAGTGGCACTGAATATTTGTGGTCCGTGGGTTCGATTCCCATAACGGGCGGGATGTTTTTTTAACACTATTTTCCCGGGATCCCCCAGAAGGGAATTGACGTCAGGCAGGCAATCGGTCGTAAAAACTTGAAAAAAGCTTGAAAAAGTGTGTTACGCCGACTCCAAATCAAGGTGGGATAAAGGCAGATAAAAATATTTTAATCGTTAAAAAATTCACTGTAACAGAAAGAAGCAAGAAAGAATCACAAAGACAACAACACAGGAATTTAAAGTTCCTTCGCAGCTACGAAGGGTAGCGACAAAAAAGAATGATATTAAAACGCAGAATTACCAGTCATCATATACTGGTGGCAATAAAACATTTCTTTCTTTCTTTCTTTCATCATGCAAGATGGGTTTCGAATCTAGCATTAATAGTTAATTACATTTAATGTGGATGGTTTGTAATTTTGGTAACTACTTGGTCTAGTGGCAACGTACTTAGCCTGAGAATCGGCAAGGTTCGAATAACGAGGGGTTATCAGAAAGTCTTTGAGTTTTCGTTTCGAAAAAACAGTTTTAATTGTGTGTCGGGATTTTTGTGTGACGATACTTGCCACCTACCACATCTTTTTACCTGCCCTTATCCCACCTTAATGTGGGGTCGGCCAACACATTTTTTCAAGCATGTTGCAGAAAGGATTTGGCTTAGTTTTTACGACCTGCTGCCTGCTTGACATCAACGTCCTCTGAGGAATACCACAGGGATGCCCCCTACCACATCGTCGGATAGAAATAAACTCAACGAGGGCACTTTTACCTCTGCCTCTTTGAGGATACAGCCATGAGCTAATAAACTTTACCTTTACTGATGACTTGCGTAATTAAAAAAGAAATCCAAAGCGTCTTTTGCAATTTCGTTCCTTCCATATTGGTTCCCATGATTCAAACCTTGGTTGAAAGGACCATGGTCAAACTGATGGAAATGGTTTGGTTTATAATCGACTGTTTTGTAGTAAATATACGGATCTGGGACGTATTTGAAAATGGCCAGGGCCCACGCCATGAACACAAATGCCTTCACTGTCACAATCAGTACAGCTATGCCTAGAAATATCTTGAAAAGTCCGACTTTCACGGCCAACACTGTCGCCAGATTGACTGCAACAGAAGAGAAAACCGTGATTTACAAGATATTCCTAGGTTGCCATCGGCACTAATCACAAGTTTTTAATTAAAAATACTTTTCTTGACCAAAATATCAGACTTCCCTTGAAACAAGCTCTACCGAACACAAAAATAAACTTGAATCATCACAAGTTTACCTCTAAAGACTAACTAACTAACGGACCAACTTCAAAATTATCCGAATCCGATCGTGATTAAATGTACATACATATATGGGACTACCCTTGCAATAATGTCTAAGGAATACAAAAAAAAATAGAAAGTCTGTCCACGTTTGGCGGAGATATCTAGTAATATAAAAAATCGTACAGACGAATTGAGGACCTTCTTTTTAGAAGTTGGTCGAAAAAGAAGAAAGACGAATTTATAACATGCTTCTTTTGAAATCGATAGAAAATAAAAGGGATAGCAATTTTACAGCTGTAGATAGTCACGGGCGGCTCGGCCTCCGGTGGCCCATACGCTTATGTAACATATATATGGCCGCCTCCGACGGGTTAATAAGTGCTAGAGCCATACTGTAGACAATTGTGCCTACAGAATGAACTACCAGATTATTATCCCTATCGCACAGAAAACGGACGTGAAATGGTAATTGAGTGCGAGATCCGGAGGCCCGAATACACCGTCAAATATCCTTTCCTTTCGCTATAAGCGGGGGCTTGGCTGTGCCCGTGTCATTGTCAATGTCCATAGGCGAAAGGTAACCACTGAGCATCAGGTTGTTCGTCTGCTCGAAAACAGTGGCGTGCAGTGCGTATAGAGAAATAGACACTGTCTACCTTGAGTCTTGACAATGTGCTAATCACGTATTTAACGAAAAAATATCACCAAAAACATATTTTTAAATAAGTAGTACATTTTAAATCAAAGCAGAAAGGGAAGAAGATTATATTGAAGCAAGAATTGAAGATAATAATTAAGTAAGTTTTTGCCTACCCTGATCTGAATTCCTGTGCAGTGTGCACGAGAGGGCGGTTCTGAACTGGCTAATATCATGTCATTTCAGTCAGTCAGTCAGCCTCCGTGGCGCAGCGGGCGAGTAGCCGACTGTGAAACGAGAGGTCGCGGGTTCGATCCCCGCACCGAGACAAATGTTTGTATGGCCTACAGATATTTGTTTCGGGTCTGGGTGTTGTGGGACCAAAAGTCTCTCGTAGTTCCTGATATCCATGACACAAGACTCGATCTTAGTGTGGGGTCGGGATTATGTATGTGACTGTTGGGTGTTATTTATTTATTATTTATTTATTAGTTATTAACACGAAAGAACTGAATTACAAAAGACGCCAAGTTTTTTCTAAAGCCAGCTAGAAACCCAACACCTTTTGAATGAAGAGTGCAGTAAAACAAGTTGTTAACACCGACACCAAGTGAATACGTAGAATTTTATTTCAAACCCTCTCATTTCAAGTTTTAAGTTTCAAAGTACCTTTCATTTAAGAATAATCTCGTATGAAAAGTAACTTTTAATAAAGGCATTCATACATATCGCCCCCCTAGATGAAAAGTACGACAACTCAAAAAAAGTAGTTATTCAGAAGACAACCTAAACATTTATAACAAAATTGAGTATTTTTTTTTTTTTTTTTTATCCGAGCACGGCAAAGTGACTACACTACACCTGATGGTAAGCGTAGTGCAGTCCAAAAAAAACCAACGACCATCGATAAACATAGTTTATGAATGGTCGCCAGAGTCATGCCGGCAAATTGAGTGACCGGCAAAAAATGAGTATTGATCTAGGTGTGTGATATGTATAATTTTATATAAATATGTAGGAAGGAAAGTATTGCCCCTTACTTATAAAACATTTACGCACTTCTTATATTTAAGAATAATTTGCCTCATTAATTTTCAACCAATATCTTTCTTTCTTTCTACCTGCCCTTATCCCACCTTAATGTGGGGTCGGCGCATCACAATTTTTTAAGTATGTTGCAAAGAGGATTTGGCTTAGTTTTTACGACCGGCTGCCTGCCTGACGTCAACCCCCTGTGAGGGAACCAGTCCCGGGCAAATTAAATTAGAACTTTTACTTTGCCCGACCTGGGAATCGAACCCAGGACCTCCCGGTTCACAGCCCATACATGCTGCCACTGGACCAAGGAAGCGACTCAATTTTCAACCAATATACACAAGAAAAAAGTGACTAACTATCCTTAAAGATAAGGATAAGGAGCAGCACGTTAATGTTGTTACAAGGCTTCTTTCTGCCTGGCGTTATCCCGGCCTTCTGCCAGGGTCCGCCTTCCTACTTAAACGCTTCCACTTCCCCCGGTCTTGAGCATCCTCCCTAATGACGCCATTGGCTCTCATATCTTCCTCCAGAACTTCTAACCAGCGCTTTTTGGGTCGTCCACGGGAACGCACCCCTGGTACGATTTGGGCCACACGTGGTCAATGTTGTTTCAACTAAAGCCCATTATAATATGTGATATAAAAACTTACTTAACAATGCAAATTTTCCTTTCCCTCTGGCTTCAACTTCACTGCTATCGTTTCCTTCCACCAAATACACGAACAACACAAGCATCAATACCAAAGACTTTATTTTAATAACCCACATTATGTATTTTCAATATTTAAAGTAATAAATATTTTTTTCTAAATTGTTTTTTTCAAACACCAGTCCAATAGAAAGACGTTTGCCGTTATGACGTTTCTGTACGCGTAGGATACTATGTGATAATAAAATGGTAAACAAAGTCACAGGTATTGACTTAGGCGTCAGCTGCTGTGGGTCCCAATTTCTAGACTCGTCTATTAAGGAAATCATAAACTAAATTATTCTTGTATTTTTTCCTTCTACCTCTACAGACATACCAATAATTGAAGAGCTTTATTCTAAAACGCACTAAATACTTTTAAACAAAAAAAAAACTGACGTTTATAAAAAATATTAATCTAAAATATAAATTAAAAGGTTCTTAGTTGTAATGATTACCTAGACAAGAAAGATATTATAATAAAATAAGAAAAGATATATAAGAAATAAGCACACACTCAATGAATGTCAAAAAATTAAAATAGTACGTTTTGGAATACAGCTGTTCCATTATATATTATTATTATTCTACCTGCCCTTATCCCACATTAATGTGGGGTTGGCGCAAAACAATTTTTCAAGCATGATGCGGGAGTGATTTGGCTTAGTTTTTACGACCGTCTGCCGGCCTGGCGTAAATCTTCTGAGGGACCCAGTCCCGGGCAAATCACATTATAACGATCGCTTTGCCCGAACCAGGAATCAAACCAAAGACCTCCCGGTCCATAGCATAGTTTATTATAAAATACATATTCGATTACTCCTTTGTTTACATCTACTAATTTAATCCAATCTAGTGACACCTAATACGGAGTGTGGGCGGGAATTCCTGGTTTCGAATCCCAGGTCGGGCAAGGGTTTCGTCCTGGCACGGTTTGCCTGGGTCTCACATCATAAAGCCAAAGTGGGAGTCATTTCCCCCATATCTCCTAAGTGCGTCCCTGCATCGAAAGTTTTCACTATTTAGTAAAGTATTACATGTTTGTTATCGTCCATTTTCACGTAATATAAACCAGGAAAGGGAGAGTGTACGCAATGTTTGTTATATTATATAAACATTTCAGTGTAGCGTTTGGTGAATTTTGTAAAGTTGATTTTTCGACAGACTTCCAAAAAGAAGAAGGTCCTCAATCCATCTGTATTTTTTAACGTATGTTACGATATCTCCGCCAAATGTGGACCGATTTTCAAAATTCTTTTTGTATTCGATAGAGCTTATTTCAAGGGTGGTCAAATATAAATTTGATTACGATCGGATTTGACGTCGGTTTTTAAGTTTTGAACTTATGATTATATGAAAATACTGTTTATAAATATTATTATAACCAAGTAACTGTCGACTCCTTGCTCTAATGGCAGCGTATATGGGCTGTGGGCTAGGAGATCCTGGGTTCGATTCCCAAGTCAGGTAAAGCAATTTTTCTAATATGATTTGCCCGGTACTGGTTGGGAGTGGGGGTTGCCGTCAGGCAGGCAGCCGATTGTAAAAACTAAGCGAAATAATTTCCGCAACATGTTTTAAAAATTGTATTCCACTTTCGCTTTATCTAGAGGTACTATCATCAAGCTTTTCATGCATAAATAAATAAACCAAATATACTTAAAGCAAATTCTAATAAAAACTTCAAGCCAAATCATATTTTCATAATTCTGTTTAATATTAAATTTTATCTTCTCCACAAACATAATTTAATTCTTAAAGAACGAAAATCTTTTTCATACTTAATGTAAAGTAAGTTTGAGCAACGAATTATATTAATTTCATTATAAAATTCATATTTTAATAATGTTTATTAACATATCTTATAAACATAATTTACAAAATAAAATTATGGCGAAATTGGCTATTTCATTTTTATTATTTGCAATTTTGGTCAGAGCATATTCATAAAAATGCCCTTAGTTAAGAACTTTAATATAAATCGATACAATAATAACATACAAACATAAAGACGTCATAAAAAATTCGCTAAAGCTCACGAATATAGGGCCTTACTTATAAAAATATTTAAGCGCTGCATGTCTTTAACCATATGTTGTCCCTTTCATTTTTAAACAATGTAACGCAAGGAAAAAAGTGACAGGCTATTCTTAGCGAAAACATAAGCGAATTTTATTATAAGTAATTCCCATAGACTTCGGCAACATGTGAATATCGAGGCGAAGCAGCTGCTTGATACCACGAAACCTTTTGCACTAACGTAGTGTAGTGTTTAATTCAAACTAATAGACAATAGTGATAGTGTTATGTGTATAATATATGAAAAAATATTTTTTCAAGTGGTAGAGCCACGCTGTAGACAGTAACGTCTATAGCACGAATGGGCCGGCTCGACCGGATAGATACCACTGTCTCACAGAAAACCGACGTAAAGTGGCAGTTTGCTGTCACGTTTCGTTCGGTGAGTGAGATTTCCGGTGGCCCATTTCCTCACTCCCCTTCCCTCCCGTTCCATTCCCTCCTTTTAGGTTGGCAACTCACCCATGATTCTTTTTGTGTCTTGGGTGTCTATGGGCGGTGGAGATCACTTACCATCAGGTGACCCATCTGCTCGTTTGCCAATCTCTGCTATAAAAAAAAAACGTTTTTATGTTATCAGACTCAAAGAAAATGCTATGGACACTATGTTTAGTTTAATCAAACATAGTACGTAGAAAATTAAGTTAGACCAAAATTGCAAAATCTCATAGACATAAGTTCACGCCTGTATCCCCGAAGGGGTAAGCAGAGGCGCACTAGCGAACTAGTACACCCACGTTTCGCCGAGCTTAATTCCGTCGCAGATGTGACAGGGGGCGAGCCTATCGCCATATCGGGCACAAATTCCAGACTCTCCAGGCTGATATGGAAAAATCCATTACCATTTTGCCCGACTCGGGGATCGAACCCGAGACCTCAGGACGGTAGTCGTACCGAAATACAACTACGCTACCGAGGCAGTCTCAATCTTTCTTTGTAATAGTCTTTGTAATAGCCCGATCATTCATTTGAAACCCGGACTCTTCAGTTCACAAACCTAAAATGATATTTTGTATCACTTCACTCATTAAAATACTTAAGCTCTCAGTTTAAAGTTTGTCCTTTCTTCCATCAATAATAGTTTCAGTGTAAAAGGGACAAAATACTGTTCAATTTAAGCACCACGTAAAATGTTATTAGTGAGACCTATATAAAGCCATAGAGATTAACGTAAATCCAAAAATATACTTAACAAAAATATTATTCATATCAAAATACATCTTCAAAATATCGTAGTGATGGAATCCACCGCATATTCCCGGAGTCCGGGACTCGGTCATGCCCGCGCCCGGAATTTTTTCCCCTCATAGACAACCCGGTGGAGACTAATATCGCGAAATAGCCGGGAACGTGTGTGCAATCATCGTTAAATTTGGAAATAATGAGCAGTTCGCGTTTACGAGTCAAACGATATGACTGCCTTAGTGATGGGATGATATCGATAAAGTTCAGATTTAGAATACGCGCGTAGGCGTTGATGCGGGTAAAATAAATAACCTTGGATTTTTAGAACCCTTTAAGAGGAATGTACTTTTCTGTCGATACCTAAGACCGTCGCTTTTCAATATGTGAGATGAGACATTATGAAAAATAAGATACTATTGGGGATCATATCCAAATTTTAGTCAACTGAAGCACGATTTACAATAGTATTTGGGACTGCGGCGTAGCACATACAATAATTATAATACCAATTAAAAAATTTATGACAAATCTAATAATATACTTATGTTTTCTCGCTACAGTAACGACTCACTCACCTAACGAAACGATACAGTGAGCTGCTACTTACAGTTACAAAATTCACGTAAACTTAAGAAATCAGTATGTGGTATTTTAGATATCTAGTTCGCCTCTGCCTTCCCCTTCAGAGATACGGGCGTGAGTTTATGTATACAGAGTGTTTCATAAAGTTGGTATCAAAAATAACTATACCAAAATCTAGCGGTAAAGTTAAAAATTTCGTAAGGCCATATATTTTTTAATAATGGAAACTTGAATTTGTGATGAAAATTTTTCTGGGTTATTGGGTCTGCTGCAGTATATGTATTTGCAAACCACCTATGGGGGTGATTAATTAATTTTAGCAAACACAAAGCCGTTTCTATGCTAATTGCGACGACTTACACGTCGCTTTCTGATTTAAAAATCCCCACGTTTAATAATTGATTTAAAAAAAATCTAATTTTATTTTTAACTTTACCATTGCACTTTAACGGCCGGTTTCAATAAACGATCTCAGTTTAAAGTGCAGATAGATCGCGATTATGAACCAATCAAATCAAGTCATTTGACAGAGTCATGTTCAAACAGTGTTCTTATTGGATTTTTTTGTAATCTATCTGCACATTCAAACTGAGATTGTTTATTGAAACCGGCCGTAAATCGTTCTCCCTGTATGTGGAATTGTTATTGGTTTTATGAACTTACTTTATGAAACACCAGTATAAGTTTACCCCTTACCCAAACATTTTATCGATAACAAACGGTCACATCACTATCCAAGTCCGTAAGCACTGTAATGTGTTCCATTTTGATGGTCTCTCAACTTATTCCCTTGTACGTGTGATTAAGAAAATTAATTTCAATAATATTACGCTATTTCGTGTAGGCGAGCAAACAATATTAAAACTCTGTTTTGTAATTATGACCTCGTTTGTGAGTGTTATAAACCGAGTTAGAAAAAGAGGATGTTCTTAATTTTTTGATCGTAGAGACGAAAACGAATAGGTGGATCACTTGACAGTAAGTGATTACCACTGTCTATAAACACTCATACTAAATGAAACATGGGTGCGTTGCCAACCTAAAAGGAAGGAATGGAAGGGGAGGAAAACGGAACTGGGAAAGGGAGGAGGGGAAAGATGCCACTTTACGTCGGTTTTCTGTAAAACAGTGATATCAAACCAGTCGAGCCGGCCTTCGTGCTGTAAACGAAACTGTATACAGCATGGCTCTACCACTTTTATGACGATAGGCTCACCCACTATCACACCTGGGACAGAAATGAGCTCAACGACATGTGGATGTTCTAGTTCTCTATTACATCTCTGTTTGCCCCTTCGTGAATACTAGCGTGAATCTATGTATGTATTTTGGGGAAAATCGGTATTTCTACCAGAAAATCAAACCTTACCATCCTACCTTTTCAAAGTCCACACTCCCAGTAGACCTAAGAGGCAATACCGCAGCATCTTAACTAAAAAACTTCACCCAGCCACTGCAATTTAACCGTCGCCATATCCCATCTCAGTGGTTGCAACTTTGCGCCAAGTTAGTTTAAGTAACTTCGTTGTAACACAGTGGGTGAGTTCATCACAAGTTATGATAGGGTTTATGTTACTTAACAGTAACTTTGGATAAGTTATATACTTATCTTTAATGTTTTTTGAGTGGTACAGCCACGCTGTAGACAGTAACGTCTACAGCACGAATGGGCCGGCTCGATCGGTTTGATACCACTTTCTCACAGAAATCCGACGTAAAGTGGCAGCTCGCTGTCGCGTTTCGTTCGGTGAGTGAGATTTCCGGTAGTCCATTTCCCTGTCCCTTTCCTAATTCCTATTTCCCTCCTTTTAGATTGGCTACGCAGCCATGATGTTCTTGTCTTGTGTGTCTATGGGCGGTGGAGATCGTTGGCCAGTCTCTCCTATAAAAAAAATCTGTGTCACAATATTTTTTTTTTTTTTTTTTTTTTATAGCAGAGATTGGCAAACGAGCAGATGGGTCACCTGATGGTAAGTGATCGTCACCGCCCATAGACACCCAAGACACAAAAAGAATCATGGGTGCGTTGCCAACCTAAAAGGAGCGAATGGAAGGGGAGGGAAAGGGGATTGGGAAAGGGAGTGGGGAAATAGGCCACCGGAAATCTCACTTACCGAACGAAACGCGACAGCAAGCTGCCACTTTACGTCGGTTTTCTGTGAGACAGTGGTATCTAACCGGTCGAGCCGGCCCATTCGTGCTATAGACGTTACTGTCTACAGCGTGGCTCTACCACAATAAATTTCCGCAAATATGGACCTATTTTCAAGATTTTATAGTAAAAATTATATGGGCGCTCATACATTTCTAGAACGGATTAATTCTGAAGTCAGGTTTTTAACTCACGACCTTTCGTGTAGCCGGCTTCTCGGCCACTGCGTCACGGGGCCAGTTTAAACATCAAATCAGATTACATCGAAACACTGCATAGGCATTTGCCATCGACCTACTTAGTAGATACTACGAAAATAATAATATAAACACCATAACCTACATTCAACATAACATAACATAAGCTCACGCCTGTATCCCAGAAGGGGTAGGCAGAGGCGCACTAACGGACTAGTACACCCACATTTCGCCGAGCTTAGTTCCGTCTCAGATGTGATAGGGGGCGAGCCTATCGCCATATCGGGCACAAATTCCAGACTCCGGGCTGATACGGAAAAATCCAATATCACTTTGCCCGACCCAGGGATCGAACCCGAGACCTCAGGACGGTAGTCGTACCGAAATACAACCACGCCACCGAGGCTGTCAAACATTCGTCAAACGAGACGAATCCATTTTTAGAAGCCCCTTCAAAACATGTTCCGGCAGTCCTTTGATCCTCGCCGTCACTCATGAAAATCCTATGATAATACTTTCAGAGGGCGTGAAATATCCTAAATTTAAACAGAGGAATTTAGTTCACCTTGTCGATATACTTATGGCATCCCTTACATAATTGATTATGGTATCCCATTGAAATAAAACTAGTTGTTAAGGAATTTGTTTTTTTTTATAACAGAGGATAGCAAACGAGCAAATGGGTCACCTGATGGTAAGTGATCACCATCGCCCATAGACACCCTGATACCAAATGATCATGGGTGCGTTGCCAACCATAATGGAGGGGAAAAGGGGTTGGGAATTGGGCCAATGTAAATCTCACTTTCCGAATGAAACGCAACAGCGAGCGGCTAGTTTATTTATTTATACGCCCTATCACATCTGGGACGGAACTGAGCTCGGCTAAATGTGGGTGTTCTAGTTGGCTAGTGCACCTCTGCCTACCCCTTCGGGGATACAGGCGTGAGCTTATGTTATGTTATGTTATAATCTTTATTGTACACCAGAAACAGAGTTGAAAATAAAAACATAAAAATTATACTCGAGTATAATATTAGCTCTGTAATATTACTGTTCCACTGCTGAGCACGGGCCTCCTCCACTAATGAGAGGGGTTGGAGCTTAGTCTACCACGCTGGCCTAATGCGGGTACTTCTTCTTCTTCGAATTTCTTGTGGATAAATTCGAAGATATGCAGGTTTCCTCACGATGTTTTCCTTCACCGTTATATCAAGCGATATTTCACAATAAAAACACACTTAACATAGAAAAGTCAGAGGTGTATGCTCCATTTTGGGGTTGGTCTCGAACCTCCGACACTCCTCTCGGCAGTCCGTACCACACCCAACTGAGTACAATTACTTAATTACTTTACGTCAGTTTTCTATGCGATAGTGGTATCAAACCGGTCGAGCCGGCCCATGCGTGCTGTAGATGTTACGTTGTCTACAGCGTTACAGTTTTATCTCAATATCTAAATTTCTTTCTGTCTACCCTTCTGTGAGGTCGACACAACGTACTTTTTCAATCGTTGTATGGCTTACAATCAGATGCACAGATGGATTTTGACGGGAAGTCTGACAGGGTGGGCGTCGCTTGTTAAAATTAATTCATATTATTCTCTAGAGCTGTGTTTGTTGTCTTTAAATGATGTGGTTTAATGCATCAAACTTCAGTGAAGATAGACAGTATAATGTGGAAAATTTTTAACCGGTGATCTTCGATGAGTTTTTCTTGATGCGTTGGCTGGCTTTGTTTGGTCGATTCGCCGAGTGAAGGTCATCTGAGGGGCACTGGACTGGAAGGAATTACCGCCATAATCCCAGCAGGGCCTTGAGATCATCCACATCTGGGTCTCATGGTCATTGTGAAAACATAATCGCTCTATTTACCTTGACATTGGCTAAATCACCTATATGCGTGGAAGTCATTATTTTTAAAGGAAGAAGAATAATCAGATGCACAGATTGCTCGCCTCGTAATTACATTACCTATGTACATACATATTATAAAAATGTTGGCATTTACTCTACGTGGCTAGGCCTAATGTAATCTCATTAGAAACCTACATAAAACTAAGTACAGTCCGCTGCACAGATGTTTTGGCTAGCTTTCAACTTAATTAGGTGTTCAAATGGTTTCAAGGTTGGACACTGTATGTTATCTAAGCTATTTTGAAGTTTAATTTCCTATAGTGTCTGCTTAGTTTTATTGGTGACTATTTGGTGGCGTGGTTGTATTTCGGTACGACTACCATTCTGAGGTCTCGGGTTCGATCCCCGAGTCGGGCAAAGTGATATTGCATTGTTCCATATCAGCCCGGAGTCTGGAATTTGTGCCCGATATGGCGATAGGCTCGCCCCCTATCACATCTGGGACGGAACTAAGCTCTGCGAAATGTAGGTGTTCTAGTACGCTAGTGCACCTCTGCCTACCCCTTCGGGGATATAGGCGTGAGCTTATGTATGTATGTATAGTTTTATTGGGCTGTTTAATGTCAAAATATCAAGTCGATATTTAAGTTGATTAAACTTTAATATGTATGTTTAACATTACAAACATTCATAGTAAATAATTACAAGTTTAAAAACTTAATGGACCGACTTCAAAACGAATTGAGGAGCTTCTCTTTTTTTGAAGTCGATTATACTCTAAATTAATTAACCAATCTTGAATATGAGATCTTTTCATTATATTTAACAGGTTAGTCTATGATAATACATACGCAATTAATTATGCATGGTATGCAACGGCCTTAAGATCGGCCAATAGATGGTACCTGTACAAACGGTTCGTTCTGTACGATGCAATTGCACAAAGACAGTGTTCTTAAGCGGAATGGTACATAATGCCAATTACACACGATATGCAATCAAGATACAATGAAGTAAAAGATCTAATGAACGAGCGAACCGTAGTGCTGTTTTGCATGGTCTCCCATACGGACACAATTGCATTGGAAATGTAATGTTATATCACTTTATTGTATACTAGCTTTCCTGGTCGCCTTCAATGTACAATGGCATCATATTATACGCTGTGCACCGTGAGGTTCTAGGTTCGAATCTCAGGAATAGAAAGGCAGTTTTTCTAATGCGATTTGACTGGGATAGGTTGACGTTAACCAGGCTGCTTATGGTAAAAAGTAAGCCGAAACCTCTGTGAAAAATGCTTAAGAAAATGAATTACGTTGAGCCCACATTTGAATGGAATAATGGCAGGTAGAAGAAGGAGTTCTTACACTAAGCTTAACGCTCGCTACTCCGTCTGAATTAAAGTCAATAATAATACCATTTTGGAAAGAGACAGTAAAAATATTCTGGAAATAAACGAATATTAAATGAAGTTTCCAAAGATCATAACGCAGTATATTGAAGAGTATTATATTATAGGTAATATTCAAGCATAATGCAATAAGTAAAAGCGAAGAAGTAGTGTAAAAGTGCAGTTTCCGTCAGCTGTGTCGCCGTCGCCAGTCGCCACTCGTCTGCCACCAACAAAATGAATCCCTTCTGTAGAACTTCTGAAATAAAGGGTCATGCACATTTTTAATGGATATTGAAATTAAAAACTGACTTTAATAAAAAGTCAATAATAACAATTTCTTATGTACACAGTTTCCATTTGTGGACAGATCCAAATAAAATGAAAATTCTAGTTTTCGACCGATTTCCCAAAAAGTTTTTTTATGTATGTTACGCGATATCTCCGCCAAATGTGGACCGATTTTCAAAATTATTTTTGTGTTCGATAGAGCTTATTTCAAGAGTAGTCCTATATAAATTTGGTCACGATCGGGTTTGAAGTCGGTCTGATAAGTTTTTAAACTTGTGATTATTGTTAAACCTTAATTGCTTCGTAATTTTTAATAGTAGGTACGCCTATTGCATATAAATAACTCCATGGTAACGTCTAGGATATTTGATAAGTATTTTATGGTCCTCCTTCATCAGATCTTGACCGACTGATTTTGGCTCTTGAAATAAGGTCTAACAAACGTGTGAGTGTATGAGGTAGAGCTACGCTGTTTAAGTGGTTGGGCAACGTTGTAGAAAATTACGTCTACAGTACTAATGAGCCAGCTCGACCGCTTTGATACCACTGTCTCACAAAAAACCGACATAAAGTGGCGGCTTGCTGTCGCCTTTCGTTCGGTGAGTGAGATTTCCGGTAACCCACTTCCCCCTGCCTTTCCCAATCCCTTTTCCCTTCCCTTTCATTCGATCCTTTTAGGTTGGCAACGCGCACCCATGATTCTTTTTGAGTTTCCGGTGTCTATGGGCGGTGGAGATCACTTGCCATCAAGTGACCCATCTGCTCGTTTGCCAGTCTGTGCTATAAAACAAATCAATGAATCTTAAAAATTCGGTGCTCATTTTCTGGAGATATCGATAAAAATAATAATGGTGATTTAAGAGCCTCCTTCTTTTTTAAATCCGATAGTCATTGATAGAAAAGCGGGCACTGGCATAAGGTCAGCATAACGCAGAAACAAATATGGACTATTGAAACTGTATACATATAAAAAAAAAACCCTTTAATATTAACTATGTCCAGTGTGTAATATCCTTAGCTAGTAAATTTTGTTGTACCACATCTGTTCCGATAGTAAAATATGAAATTGATTTTAAAGAATAATAATAATAGTGTAAAATAATACCAGCGTGATGAAGAAAACATAACATAAACTCACGCCTGTATCCCCGAAGGGGTAGGCAGAGGCACACTAGCGAACTAGTACACCCACATTTCGCCGAGCTTACTACCATCCCAAATGTGATAGGGGGCGAGCCTATGGCGATATCGGAACTGATACGGAAAAATCCAATATCACTTTGCCCGACCCGGGGATCGAACCCCAGACCTAAATAAATGAAGATAAAGAAATAAAGACTTTAAAAATTTAAAGGAACAGAAGAAAGAAATTTAAGGAATATTTAGAATAGAATATACCTACTCTACGAAGGCTACATTGGGACTAGGTAATAAAAGGAAAGTTCGGTATGAAGCTTTAGAACATAAATTAAAGTCATAAAAATAGGCACAATGTTATTTAACAAAGATACGATCACGGAATACCAAAAAATTGACTATAAAAATTTCTTACTATATTACAAAATCACAATTTATTATCTAACCTACTAGTATCTAATATAATTTGTCCGTAACTTATGTCTTCTGCAAACAGCTTTCTTTTTTTCCACCTACCCTTATCCCACTCCAATGTGGGATCAGCGCACCACTTTTTAAGCACGTTGCAGAAAAGACTTACTTACTTTTACGACCGGTTACCTGTGTAATATCAAGCTCTTCTGGAGGATCCAGTCCGGGTCAAATCGTGTTAGAATTACGCTTTGGCCGACCTAGGATTTGAACTCAGAACCTAACGATCTCTAATCCATACACGTCGACCAAAACCAAACAAAAGTGCCTCGCATTTTCACATCCAAAATATAATTTGTCATAAATCAAAATACAATTTTTTATACAAAAGGATACAAATTAACGCAATTTTTACAACGAGGGTGTAACAAATATCGGGACGCGTAAAGCCAATCTATCTTTAGCATATAACATAACTATGCAGGTGGCCGGCTCGACTGAGTTAATACCACAATCTCACAAAAAACGTAGTCTAATAACAGTTTGCTGTTGCTGTTTTGTACGGTGAGGGTGATTTCTGAGAACCCAAAAACCACCTCCTTATCTACCTATAACCAGACAACATAAGACTATGCCTTTGGCATTGCCGATGTCCACAGGCTATGGTGGGCGTAGTACCATTAGCTGGGCCGTCTTCTCGTCTTAAAAACCAAGAAACAAGATATTTTCGTATACTAAACTTTAACGAGTAAGAAAGAACGAGTGAAATGGCCGACTCGACACGTTCGATACCACTGTCTCATAGATATCTGTGACAGCCTCCGTGGTGCAGAGGGCGAGTAGCCGGCTGTGAAGCGAGATGTCGTAGGTTGGATCCCCGCACCGAGACAAATGTTTGTGTGGCCACAGATATTTGTTCCGGGTGTGGGTGTTGTGAGACCGAAAGTCTCTCGTAGTTCCTAAGGCACACATGGCTCGATCTTAGTGGAGGTCAGGACTATGGGTTACTGTTGGGTGTTATTTATTATTCATTTATGTGAAATGCTCGCTGTTTTCGTATGACGAGTGACGTTTTCGGAAGCCCAAATCCTTAAATTACTTATAACAAAATGGTTTTACGCATCCAGCACAACATCGATCCAATTGCGTGAAAATATAATCATTGTCCTGCATTAATTGAGTGTCAACAAGCATTTTCCGATAGTCATCTACACGAGCGCCGAACAAAGCACATAATGGAACGCCATAGAAATCGCCGCGTTCGTAACACTGTATTAAATTACATTTTTTGGAAATTTCCTGTCATTTATAATGGAGTTGACTGCCTCGGTGGCGTGGTTGTATCGGTACGAATAACGTCCTGAGGTCTCGGGTTCGATCACCGGGTTGATCAAAGTGATACTGGATTTTTTTATATCAGCCCGGAGTCTGGAATTTGTGCCCGACATGGCGATAGGGTCGCCCCCTGTCACATCTGCGACGGAACTAAGCTCGGCGAAATGTGGGTGTTCTAGTTTGCTAGTGCGCCTATGCCTACCCCTTCGGGGATACGGGCTTATGTTATGTTGTGTAAAAAATATTATTTATTACTAAAGTTAAAGTTTACACATATTAACTTCGCTATGGTTTGAGAAAAACATAAGTATCTGTTAAGTTATATCATATTATTATATTCTATCAACGTTTATTACCAATATGAGAACAATAAACTGTATCAAAATTGAAAAAATATAAGCTGCTTTTGTTTTATTTTGATCAAATACAAGGATAAATGTAACTTATTTCAATTCAAGATGCTTCAGTCCTTTGTAAGCAGCTGATACAAAACAAAATATCACCTTTAAAATTCATCGAAATAAGCTCTTTTGTGGTAAACGTATTGGATTAAATTTATACCTCTATTCGAATGTATAGATGTGTCTAAAATGCATGAGTCGTCTGTTTAGAGATCTTTGGGACATTTACAAAACCTTTCACTTGTTTTTCTGAAATGTTGTATAAATTTTTTTATATAAAATATTGATATATAAATGTTAAAATGGATTTTTGCTCGCCGTCTCGCCCGCTTGCAAGGTTTTCATGGAATTCCAAAGCCGATTCCTTTCTGCAACATGCTTGAAAAAGTGTGCTGTGTTGAGCCCAAGTACGATAAGGGCAGGCAGAAATAAAGGAGTTGGGTGGTAGAGCCACGCTGTAGGCAGTAACGTCTACAGCACGAATGGGCCGGCTCGACCGGTTTGATACCATTGTCTCACAAAAAACCGCCGTAAAGTGGCAACTTGCTGTCGCTTTTCGTTCGGTGATTGAGATTTCCGATAGCCCATTTCGTTCTCCTTTTCTCAATCCTTTTTCCCTCCATTCCGTTCTTTTAGGTTGGCAACGCAGCCATGATTCTTTTTGTGTCTTGGGTGTCTATGGGTGGTGGAGATCACTTACTATCTATCAGGTGACCCATCTGCTGTTTTGCCAGTCTCGGCTATAAAAAAAAGAAAAGGAAGGAAAATTTAATTCAAAGCACCACATTGTTAATTAAATACGGAAAGCTTGAACATGTATGCTTTCCTTCGTACAATGCCACTAAAGTAAATTACATTATGAGCGAATGGCGTCATTAGTTCCTTAAAAATTCATGTCATTTAACCGCACCACCCACACAAAATAAAGGGCGTGTAGGGAACACGACATATTAAAACATCAGACAAGCTAAATTATTCACATTTTCACGGCTAAACACTAGTTTGGAGGAAATTCGTGCTTTGAAGCGTGTCTTAATGATTCGTTTGTTAGTTCATTGCATAGTGGTAAGTGCCATGGTATTGAAAGATAACTCTTTGTTGCAAAGACTTTTTTTGAATAATACTAGATGCAGTACTTATCAATACCTACATATATTGCTAAAGAAACTGTGTCTGTCTGTTGCCTTTTCACGGTTAAACGACCGAGCTGATTTTGATGAACCTTGTGGACGGACACGGGACATGATATATATCGGCGCAAAATCGCAAGCTTATTTAAAAAGCCGTTGTTATTTCACGTTATTAATTCATTTTACAATTGTTAAACTGCTGAATCGTTAAAAGATTCTAAAAAGTTAAAATAATCGTTATAATTATTTCTTTGACATTCGATTATCAGTATCGAGTAGGTAGTTGCAAATATTGCACCCTATAAAAGGAGTGTTCAGAGCAAATTCGACACAGTCGTGCTCCGGCACTCGGACTGTCCATATCCCTGACTAGACGGTGCTGTTAAGCACTGTTAATAAAGGGAGTTAGTGAATTTCAGTGTTCACACTTGATAAATAAGATGACTAATCATCTTATTGTCAAAAGTGACGTCAGCCATACTGACGTCACCGTTTTTAAAAAAACAACGTTAGCGTTGGCCCTCCGACATATACTTTTTTAAATACCTAACCTCTAAACGGTCCTGGTGGTAAGTGATCTCCATCGCCAGTTGCGTAACTATACATACTGTTCGAGCCCGTGGCAAATTTATCGGATGGGACTACATGTTTACATGTTTACTATGTATGTAGTAAACATCTGTAATAATATATGCTTACGAATAAATTATTTTGATTTGATTTGATTTGACCCTTTCGGGCGCGCGGTTCTTTAAGGTCAAGACTTTTTTAGCCCAGGGCTTCCTTCTGGTCGGTACTGGGGCCTCCTATGACCAGGGGCCCCGTACCATTTTGCTGGCATGCTGTAGTTACGCCACTGTCCATCGCCCATAGACGATATGTAAATATTTACCAATAAATCGTGACAAAAAGGAAGGTGAAGGGAAATTTAGGCCACCAGAAATTGCACTCACTCAACGAAACGCAAAAGCAACTTAACATCTGTTTTAGCTAAGACAATAGTAACAAACGGGCTGATCAACTAATAGCCGATCCTCAATAAACGAACTTCATCCACGTATGCAGATATATTACAAAAAATAGCCAATAATAACAAAGTTTGAACATGAGGCCGTCAAGTGACTTAATTTGCTTGGTTCATTTTCGTGATCTATCTACACATTCGTGAGATCCTTTATTGGGACCAGCAGGGGTAACTTTGACATTCGATTCGATTGCGACTATGATTCGGCTTCATTTATAATAATAATATTAGCCCTTTAATATTACTGTCCCACTGCTGAACACGGGCCTCTTCTACTAATGAGAGTGGCCTTAGGTCTTAGTTTACCGCGCTGGCCTAATGCGGGTTGGTAGACTACACATACCTTCGAAATTCTTGTGAAGAAACTCTCGGGTATGCAGGTTTCCTCAAGATATTTTCTTTCACCGTTATAGAAAGCGATAATTCACAAAGAAAATCATCGGTTTCATTTCTTGACTTAAAGTTCCTAAAAGCTAAAAGTGCATTTTACCTCAATTTCGATACACTTCATATAGCGCAACCTTCTTTGGCCCTGGCAGAATACCAGTGTCAGGTAGATACCTACTTCTACTTGGCGAATACTGAGCCTGTGGCCTTTTTAGTTATGTCTCGGGCACGGATGGTTTAAGATATGAGCACGTTCATGATGTTTTTTTTGTGTGCTCTTTTTTTACTTTACGAATAATATGTACCACGTATAACTAACAAATTTGTTACCTCTTAGTGTTACATATTCTGTCTTTTTGTTCTCCCACTTATTGTTGCCTGAGACTTTGGCTGAATAAAGTTTATTTCTTTCTTTATTTCTTTCTTATGACAAAATCTTTGGTCTCTAAGTGAAAGTGGAATTTGAGCCCAGTATGACGATAAGAAGCGATTATTATATGAAGGCTCTCAATAAGAAAACTACAGATAACAATACACAAATATATCAAAACGAAACTCGTTGAAGTGTTATCACACAATAAACTTTAACCGCAACTTGGTGAAAATTGTACTTAAAACTTCTCAACTGTTATCAGTCAGCTGAATAGCCAAGTGTATCGCATTAACGCAAACTTAACGTCCAACTTCAGAATTAACATAACCGGCTTTCCACGTCAAGTTTAAATCTGGAAGTTTTGGTGAGACTCAAAGCAACCGTTCATTCGGGGCTTAATGAAACGGTTGAATTATTTTTGCAGCCGCCATTATGCAACCAGGGAATTTAATGTTTTTGTATCCACAAGTTTTACCACGATAATTTTATTTTTTTATTTAAAACACTTTATACATAATATGATATGTACAGGCGGACTTAATGCCTGAGGCATTCTCTACCAGTCAACCTTTGGGTGGTGCAGATAATATACAAGGCAGGTGTATAAATTGATATAGGAGAGGAGAGGTGAAAGACATTATAAATATAAAACAATACATATTTATACATACATATACACACATATAATACATATATATATATATACATACATATGATAGATAATAAATATTACACATACATAAATCATTATGTTATAATATACACATAACAGTACGAAAACATAACAAAACATAACTAGTGCAATTACTCTGCATCTCCGCCACGAAGCAGTTGACGAACTCTGTTTTTAAAAGCCAGGCGATTAGTACACGACCTAATTTCGAGTGGGAGAGAGTTCCAGAGAAGGATCGATTGGTAATTGGTAATTGATAATCAAATTATTAAAAATTAATTGCCTTACTGCCTCCGTGGCGTGGTGGTATTTCGGTACGACTACGTTTCTGAGGTCTCCGGTTCGATCCCCGGGTCGGGCAAAGTGATATTGGATTTTTCCGTATCAGGCCGGAGTCTGGAATTTGTGCCCGATATGGCGATAGGCTCGCCCCCTATTACATCTGGGACGGAACTAAGCTCAACGAAAGGTGGGTGTTCTAGTTCGCTAATACGCCTCTGCCTACCTCTTCGGGGATACAGGCGTGAGCTCATGAGCTTATGTTAAAAATTAATTTGAAAACTTCATTAAATTTTGCCTTTTATATGGGACCACCCTCGAAGTAAGCTCAAAGAAAACTTGATATTCGGTCCGGAGATTGCCGGAGATATCGAGTAACTTATGTAAATAAATAACGACGATTTGAGAACCTCCTTTTTGAAGCGGTTGTAAATCGAGTCTCTTTAAAAATTCGAACTCTGGTCTGACACTGAATAGAAAACCCACTATCATTGAAATAAAATTACTTTTACGGATTTTATCACGATTTGGTTTTAATTTTTATTCCCGACGTTTCGAAGGCTTTGCAGTCTTCGTGGTCACGGGTTGGACTGAGATGTCATTTGTCCAAAAATGTTAGTATTACAAAATCTACCTTCATTTTAGAATTATACAGATTTTTAAAAAAGTTAACCGTTTATGTTCCGATCTACGCAGTACGAGCTCACAGTGTCTTGAGGTCTGGCAGCTGGTCTTTTGGGTTCCGATTTGATTAAATGTATAATTGGATCCCAGGCTTGTGCAAGCTTCCAACCATCTTCTCTATTGAAATTAGGATGTTTTTTAATTTCAATAGCCTCGCGTATCATCCTAGGTAGGAATCGTTGTTCTTTGGCAAGGATTTGTGGCTTGTCAAATCTTAGGTAATGTTTGGATGTTGTTGGTAATTTTATTTCAATGAATAGCATTCGCCTAAACTTAAGAAATCAATACCCACTATCATTTTACTCGACCCAGGGACAGAACCCAAGACCTCAGGACTGCCTCAGTGGCGTAGGACTGTAGTCGTACCGCGTACGCAATACAACATCACGCTGAAAACCAGACAATAACATCAAAATACATAACAATATACCTCTATATTCCACATATAAACCCATTGCTTTCTGGTGGTCGCTGTTTTTTGGACTGCTACCATTAGGTGCAGTGTGGTCACTTTGCGGTGCCTGGATAAAAAAAAGACACTATATGTATATTCCCTTATTTTCTTAATTACATTAACGATTTTTCCGTATATCTAATTATCGTATTGAAACAACGGCTTAACTAATTACAATGCAACTAGACCTGTGTACTTACTTTTAATGGAAACATACGGAACTCTATCCGAGTTCAAAACGTGACGTTTCTTGAGTTTATTCTTCTCTACTTCTTCGTAACCAGTAATTTGACCTCGACGCGATATTTCTATTTACACTACTCGCTAGCAACTACGTAAAATGATACGTATGACAAACTCTTGAACGTCTCTAGCGGTTACGTGGGGAATTAATGTTTTTCATATAAATTATTTTAGTAGCGAGAAATATAAACAAAACTTTCGAATAAATTATCGAGCTACAGTCTATTCAAGCTCAAACCTAAATTGATTTGTCTATGCAAAGGTTCGTTTTAAAAGATAATAAAGAGAACCTTAAAGATTATTTTTATTGCCTAATCTTTTTTAAGTGATATAGCCACGCTGTAGACAGTTACGTCTACAGTGCGAATGGGCCGGCTGGACAAGTTTGATACCACTGGTTCACAGACAACCGACGAGAAGTGGCACCTTTCTGTCCCGTTTCGGCAGAGCCATCGCATAACATATGTAAAAGAAACACAGACCAATTCTCGTTTTCATAGTCGGGTAAAACGGGTATTAGCAAACCGTATGTTTCCCACTTAAGTAGCAGATTTGTATTGCTTTACAGTGGGCGCTACACCGGCGTACTTCTTATTTATAGTCTCATTTGTACTTAGTCCCCGCTGTGACCACGATTTATACCGAACTGTGGACTTTTTAAAGAAAGAAAATATTTACAATATTTGATGGCTACGTCGCTAGTAGTTTTATTGTGTACAGCGGAACTACCGCACCGATTTCGGTAGGTCTTGGGTTCGAAAACCTGGTCCGATACAGTGATATTGGGTTATCTGCCTATTGTCTTCTGATTTATTTCCGAAACGGCTAAGGCCTCGTCCCGTATTACATCATGGGATGGAAATAAGTTTGACGAAAAGTGACTAGGACTAGATTTCCGCCTTATGGCTTACCCCATTAGAATTGTGACTTCCCCCTGCCTACCTAATAGACGTGAAAATGTGTAAATATTGATTTGAAATGGTTTTAAAGACTTCATTACTTTTTGTTAATAAACACTGGGATAACGTGCCTGTTTGTGTAGTTAGACACAGACTCTTCTTTACCAGAATAGACATTGTCAGCGAAACATCTCGAGGACACACAATAATCTCAAGTAAGTAAGTACGTAATATTAAACATATTTCGAATTGAGAACCCCTTTGATTTTGACGATTTAATTGCTATAAGATATCGACTTTCGTAAAGTACCTACATTGTTTTGATATTTACATATAAATAGAGATGTGTGTGTTTGGTTTTTTGTTTTGGATGTCTTGGTTTTTGTCTTGGAAAATAAAACGGGAATGATTTTTCTCGGTAGCGACTAAGTACAATACTGTGTGTTAAAAACATTAATTACCCACGTAATCGCCAGAGGCGGTCGGGTGTTTTCCATATAAATACCTATTTTACGGAGTTGCTAGCGAGAAATATAAAAAAAAACATAGTTAAGCTATACTGATTTCTTAAGTTTACGCGAATATTATACATTGAAATAAAACTATTCCCTAGGATGATACACGAGGCTATTGAAATTAAAAAACATCCTAATTTCAATAGAGAAGATGGTTGGAAGCTTGCACAAACCTGGGATCCAATTATACATCTTATTAAATCGGAACCCAAAAGACCAGCTGCCAGAACTCAAGACACCGTGAGCTCGTACTGCATAGATCGGAACACAAATAATTAACCTTTTTTGATTTTGTATAATTTTTAATGATGGTACATATTGTAACACTAACCTTTTTTGGACAAATGACACCTCAGTCTAACTTGTGAGAACGAAGACTGCAAAGCCTTCGAAACGTCGGGAATGATAATTAAAACCTAATCGTGATAGAATCCGTAAGAATAGTTTTATTTCATAGTTAAGCTATTAAAATATTTTTAAAAATCGAATCCGCATGGAGCATGCTGCGCGTCTGTGACATTTGCATGAAATAAGTTGTTGCCTATCCATTTTTGCTTTGATAAATAAACTTTCTTTCTTTCTTAAATATTAACCAAATATCATCAGTGCACAGCGAGCTCTGTACGGATAGTATTGTTAAAAATTCGGCCACAGGTAAGCTGTAGACTTGTCTACTTTAGTGAACTCGAATATATCTTTGACAAGACAGTCCTCTCACTAGCATCGTGGCCACCCTACATAAGATACATAATGGAGATAGCATCGTGCTATTCTTTCTCAGCCGTTACTAGTTACTACTCATTGTTTAAACGATACAAACTCTTTACTGATCTCCTTGTTAGACAACACTACGTTAGTGATGAGACATTTCGTTTTTTCTGGAGAAGCTTGGAGGATAGTTTTTACGTTGTGTAGTTATAGTTGGTACTTAAATGAGAAATGAAATCGTGTTGATTCGTTTTTTAGGGTATGCCCGTGGACTCAAATTACTTTAATGTTATTCGATCAATATTTTAAGTGTGAAAATTTGCAAGTTTATGCGTTTGTGAACTACGATTAAAACCTCACACACTTTTTGCGATTTTTTAATAAACTAAGAGGATATGTAATATTCGTCGTTTTAATTTTGAATGTTTTTGTCGTTAGCGAAATAATTTACACTCTGTTTTTTCTGTATTACAAACTATTACTCCATTATGCGTAAGAAACATATACAAACTTTGTATAATCAGTATCATGCGGACTTGGTGCCATTTTTATTTCTCAAAAAATCAACTAAAGTAACTAGAAGTTGAATCAAGAGTGGGCCTTAATTTTGATTAATGTAATTTTAGGTCTGGCCCTTCCCACAGATCGATCTGGATACTTTAGAAGAGACCTGTGTCCAAAAGTGGACGTGTAGTGCATGATGATGATGATGATGAATTTCAGGTGTTATAGTATATTATTTCATTGAACAGTAGGCTGTCTCGGTGGCATGATGGTATTTCGGTACGACTACGGTTCTGAGGTCTCGGGTTCGATCCCCGGGTCGGGCAAAGTGATATTGGATTTTTCCATATCAGCCCGGAGTCTGGAATTTGTGCCCGATATGGCGATAGGCTCGCCCCCTATCACATCTGGGACGGAACTAAGCTTGGCGAAATGTGAGTGTTCTAGTTCGCTAGTGCGCCTTTGCCTACCCCTTCGGGGATACAGACGTGAGCTTATGTTATGTTATGTTATGTTATGAGCAGTATTAAGTAGGTACAAGGTATATGTGCGTTTGGTGTGTTTGAATATTTTAAAACAGCAAAGCGTCGAACCTTTTGTATCTTACCAAGTTATTTCAACTTTTTAGCCATAAACAATAGGTCTAGTTACCATAATATGACTGCATGAATATTTACTAATGAATTCTACGAATCTACATAACAGACTTAAATTAGAGAATTTAAGTTTGATTTTTTTTTATTTATTTAAGTCAACGTTATATACAGTGTGTTTCATAAAGTTGGTATCCATAAAAGGTACACAGATTGAGGTTCTGTCTGACAACATATCCGTGAAGAGAAAAAAAAATTATCGCGCGATTTCGAATTTGTATACGTTTCATACTTAATATTTGTGGAATAATAAATCGTGCAACCCTAATCAGCTGATTCATTGACGACACGACGCGCGGTGTAGGTACTTACACCACAGAGCGCTTGTACTCCAACAGATAGCACGGGCGGTGACGCCGCGGCAGCGTCGTGGCTTCCTATGAGGATTATTTTTTTTATTAAATGTAATTTATTTCCTTTAATAGAGAAGAATCGTCATGTACTGAGTTTAAACAATGTATTAAAAGATTAGTACTGTACTTGTCCACTTACCACATGTTGCGTTTCGTGCAGCACAAAGAACTTTGCACTACACTTTTCTATGAACACTTACTTCACAAATAGGGTTCGAAATGAGCTCCTCCTTTTTCCAAACACTTAATTATTCTGTGGTATATCAAGGACCTAGTGTTTCTTAACATTTGTGGGGTTACTGATTCAAAAGCGGATTTTGATGTAACGTGAAATGCCTCAATGAAACGCCACCGATACAGCTCCCGACCCCTACGACAGCTACCCCCAGCAGCACCGACACATAAAATAATTTCATAGTACTCGCTATTCAAATACACACTCGATCGCGACATTTTTATAAAAGTTGAGAGTGACTTCACAACTTTACCGTTAGTAAGCAACTGACGAAATGAAGGTACATAATTTTCAATATGGCGGTAGAGTTCAACAAGGCATAATTATGAAACCCCGATAGGCTACTATGAACTGAAGAAAAAAAAACATTCAACGGAAATAAAAAAAAAACATCTTGATACGTTTTTATTTATCCGCATTAAGCATCATTAAAAAAAGTCAGTATTATAGGATAAAAATCAACATTAACTACAATTACAAAATTATGCAGAACCATTTTATCTTTTTTCATAATTTTTTAGCGTTCTGTCGTGTAGTGTGTTTTTATTGGCGGCGAAAAGTTTGCCGACTTCCTATCAAAGGATTGCCGCACGTAGCGGCGCATTGGCAAAGAGTTAAAAAGTGCCGCGGAAAAATGGCAGACCGAACATAGTGATGCTCTAGTATGATCTATTCGGATAAACATTAGAACTAGGTACTAAATATTTTAATAATTTTAATGTAAATTAATACTACCTCCCAGGTAGGTAAACAAAATCCCTGTATGAATGACCGAATGACCGAAGTCCAGGTTTCGGGTAAAGTTATTGCAATCACCACATTATTCGTATCAGCTCAGAAAATAAAATAGTTCGTAAAGATTAAGACAATGCATCATATTCATACAAGTAAAAGTTGTACTTTATTTGTAGAAAGCGAAAATTACGATTAGTACGGATGTAAATTTTAATTCGAATAATGAATTAACTTTGGTATTAAATATTGAATCATTCTAATCGATTGAATGATTGAATAAATCAACTCATTGCATATTTATCAACCGCCCATCCCTAGCGCGGTAATACAGGCAATACTCAAAAGACACAGCTACCGCTTTTAAAATATGTGCCGCTAATGTCTGATTGGCGAAAAACTACCGACTTTTCTTTGAGTTCTTGCGACAGTCCACGTGGACTTCATAGGTATAGCGATCGCCGCTCTTTAGGTGCTGCGCACGTGACTAGCAAAGAGTAGTGAATGTTCGTTGTGAAATATGGACGATTTGATACATGCCTAATTAGTTTAGACATTTAAGAGGTGCTTTTAAATGAAAGAAGTGAAAAGTTGATCAATATTTTGTTGTCACTAAGCAAGTGTAATATTATAATTTACGCATTTCCTTTAAAAAACAATTCGTATAAATTTGAAGTATGTAAAATACTTCAATTTTAGTCATCGCGTACAAAACTAAATAGTTCCATTCGTTCATTTAGTTGAGTTAGTAAAGTTTTGTGTGTAGGTTTAGACACATCTAGTTTTATTTAGTCTTTGTAACCATGTGTTGTTGACCGCTGCCAGCTGATCTAGGGTCATCACAACGAGAGATTTAATATTATTTTCGAAGTCTGATTACTCAGTAACTATAAGGCCTATGCAGTTTTTACCTTCACGAAAAAGTTGCCAATCACCGGCTCTGTGTGTGGACTTTTCATGGGTACCAACTTTATGAAACACCCTGTATATGGTTCTGAATTATACAATTTGTTTTACATTTTCACTTAATGGTCTCATATCAGTGGCGTGCATTCCATATAGACAAAGAGACATTGCCTACCCTGACTATTTGCTATTTACCCAAATAAATAATAAAAACCTCGCCATTTTTTTTTTCAAAATTACACCGCTTGATTTATATTTTAAATCGATACGAAGATATTGATGATAGTGATGATGCTGTACGAGTTGAAGAAATAAATTATTTTAGTTTTTTGTCTACCCTGATCCAAATGCCTATGCACGTCACTGCTCACATGGAAATAAGCCCGGCGAACTTTGAACTTCCTAGTTTTCTCTGTGCCGACCCCTTCGGGGATAAACGCATGAGCGTATGTAATAATAGGTTTATCCACAAAATCGGCAATAACAGCCAATCAGTCTGCACAAACAGAAAATACCGCACAAACAAACATGGTCAGCGAACCGTACGTGTAAATAAAATATTTTAATGAAAACAAAACGACGTGTGAAACCACGGCCAATAGCCCATATTCACTCGTCCAGGCCAGGCTCGACCGTGAAATGTGCGCCCAAACGTTTCAACTTTCACACTTAAAAACTATGTTAGTTTTCGGTTTAAGGGAATACACACTGGTTAATTACTCTGCTGTGGCGAAGGGTGGAAGCTTTCAAAAGGGAATTCCATCGGATAGATGGTTCACCGGATTTTTTTTCACCGCCCATAGACACCAACCAAAAGAATCACGAACAAAAGAGAATAGAGATAGGAAAATAGGCGGATATGGGCCACTAGAAATCTTACTCATTAAACCAAATGCAAGAGCGAGCTAAATTAAAATTTCTAAAACAAATCAATTAATATTTATTAAATTATTTTTATTACAATAACACACCACGCTGCTAGCAACGATAGTTTTATAGGGATTGGTAAAGAGTACAATACCAAAATATTGTTCGCAGATGGTGGAAACCACTTTCTAAGTGCATTTCAATATGAATTATAGCTTGCTTTTAAGGCGAAGGAAAAATCGAGAGGAAGCCTGCATTACAGTTCTTAGGATTTCAAAATTATGTGAAGTCTTCCAACCCGCGTTAGGCCAGCGTGGTGGACTCAGGCCTAACCTCTCTCCTTCGTAGAAGAAACCTTTATTAGTAGCCTATAATTATTGCTTTAACCAACTGTTAATTTTACTACTAAACTCGGCAACACTCGGCAGACTAGGCTCCTGGTTGAACACCTCATGGTCAGGAGGTCCATAGCTGTATCCCAACGTGTTGTACTCCTGGGGCGGCCCATACGTCGGCTGGGGAGACTGCGCAGGTGGCAGGGCGGGGCTCCTCATGAAGTAACCCAGTACTAATCCAGCCACTGAGAATAGCTTCTGGAAGACCGCCATGAACATGAAGAACGATGCCACCTTCACGATCGCCACTTTTGATATCACGAAGAGGAGGATCAATGCTGGAACAATGATGCAGTGTTATTTTAGACGCCTTCTGTCGTTGAGGTGTACTCATTTATCGACCGACTTCAAAAAAGGAGAAGGTCCTCAATTGGTCTGTATTTCTTTATGTATGTTACGTGATATCTCCATGAAATGTGGACCGATTTTCAAGATTCTTTTTGTGTTCGATAGAGCTTATTTCAAGGGTTACGATTAGAGATTAGTTGGATTGGATATTGTTAATGATTTCTTAGGTTTACGCGAATGTTATTCCTTGAAATAAAACCCAGTCCGACCCGTGACCACGAAGGCTGCAAAGCTTTCGGGCATAAAAATTAAAACCAAATCATGATAGAATCCGTAAAAATAGTTTAATTTCAATGGATATTGTTAAGTTTTGATATCGGTACGTTATTTAAACTGAATAACGAGGCGAGTAAACTGTCTTTTTTATAGCAGAAACTGGCAAACGAGCAGGTGGGTCACCTGATGATAAGTAATCTCCACCGCCTATAGATATCCGTGATACCAAAAGAATCATGGGTGCGTTGTCACTCTTAAACGCGGGGAATAGGGATTAGGAAAGGTAGGGGCAAATCGGGCTACCAGAAACCTCACTCACCCAACGAAAGATAACAGGCTGCCACTTTACGTACGTTTTCTACCCATTCATGCTATAGACGTTACTGTCTACAGCATAGCTCTCCCACTCAGAAATAAGAGTAACCATACGACTATCCAATACATATGAGTAGCAACACCACCCGCACTTAGGATAATAAAGCACTGACTGGCACTGTACTGCGCTCGTCACCCTGAGATATTTTTTTACCCTTATAATAACCTTGTCGAGCCGCTGTAATACCGTAGGCAAAGTTACATACAACGTGGATCTACCCACATCAATTACTCCTTTGAAACTGATGGAGCGATGTGTTCAAGAATCCATAACTAATTACAACTATTAATGAGATGACTGCCTCGGTGGCGTGGTTGTATTTCAGTACGACAACCTTCCTAAGGTCTCAGGTCCCCGGGTCGGGCAAAGTGATATTGGATTTTTCCATATCAGCCCGGAGTCTGGAATTTGTGCCCGATATGGTGATAGGCTGGTCCCCTCTCACATCAGAACTAAACTCGGCGAAATGTAGATGTTCTAGTTCGCTAGTGCGCCCCTGCCTACCCCTTCGGGGATACAGGCGTGAGTTTAGTTCCGTTACCGATGTGATACAGGGCGAGCCTATCGCCATATCGGGCACAAATTCCGGGCTGATATTGAAAAAAATCCAATATCAGTGGCAGCATGTATGGGCTGTGGACCGGGAGGTCATGGGTTCAATTCCCAGGTCGGGCCAAGCGAATTTTCTAATTTAATTTGCCCGGGTCTGGACCCCTCAGAGGGGGTTGACGTCAGGCAGGCAGCCGGTCGTAAAAACTTAGCCAAATCATTTCTGCAACATGCTTGAAAAAGTGTGTTGCGCCGACCCCACATTAAGGTGGGAAAGGGCAGGTAGAAAGAAAGATCACCCCAACCGGGGATCAAACCCGGAACCAATATATATTCATACCGAAATATAATTAGTGCCACCAAGGCAGTCAATAAAAATTCAATTGTATTACACACAACTTACCCAAAAGCCTTATAGGATTCCTCTTTTTTTTCGCTCTATACTCTTCTTGGACCATATCGGTACTCTCCAGGCAATAGCAACACATGACTAACGTCAATATAACTGTTATCCTTCGCAACATTATAACTAGTATCGAAAAATACGTTATTAGACTAGAAATAAATAGTATTCAAGCAAAATATCGATCGAAACTAAAATTCGTATTTACGTCTGTAAATTTTTTTATTTAAAAACCAACTCCAAATATTTTAAAATACTTTTTCTGTAAACGTGTCGTCCAGTACGAGTTTCGGTTAATAAATAACAATATATTGGTTTTGTCTGAACGTAAATTACCAAAAGAAAGTGCTGTTCATTGTTTTCAGTAATGCTTTCGAGTTTTCACCGCGACCTGCGACTAATCGCCTCGAAAACTCCACGCTCTTTGTAAATACTTTCTCGTGTCGAATTTCACATGTTAAGAAAAGTGATTTCGTTTTTAAATTTTAATATTTACATATTTATGAATGGTTGGAAATAGATAAAGCATTCGCTGCGCACTTATCTGTTTGAGAAAGTATTGTTTTCTTTTGAGGCTTAAATAACGAAAATACATCGTCTATTATAAACACCTCAGCACTGAATTTACCGGGGACTAATAAATTTACAGAAACAATATCGTTCACTAACGATTTTCCGCTATCGATGGCATCAAAATAATATACCCTAGATGCACAGTTCTTTGCAAATATCCTTCTAAAAGTGGTCTCAGCAATAAAACAAAAAAAAAGGTCACAAGTTCTAATTAAATCAATACAATTATAACCCCTATACACGTGTGATAAAGTAGCTTTTTAAACGAAATGAGCAAGCGTTCTTAAATTTGAATTTTGAAATTCAGAATTCTATCGGCGTCTGATTGTATGGAAAACGCGTGCTTAAGCACTTCTTTGCTGTCCCATTTTCCGAGCGTCAACTGTGCATCTAGGTAAATAATATATCGATGATCGATGGTTATAATTTCTATGGAGTTGGACGACTTACATGAAACGGAATTATCAGAAATATGGGGCTTGGTGAATATCGCACTACCGTGTTTGGCATGAGGTAAAATACGATAAAACCTATTGTAGCTACCATGTATTTTCTTGAAATTTCTCGCTAATGACTACGTAAAATATTTGTATGAAAAACACCTTAAAGTATCTAGCGGTTACATTGGGAATTGATGTTTTTCCTAAAAGTTATTTAACGTAGTCGATACCGAGAAATGTCAAAAACTCCTCATGGAGCTACTGGGAGGTTACCACAACGTCTTATAACAATATTATTATAATCTTACTTGCACCGTTTCCTGTACAAAAAAAAACTAAGTAAGATTATAATAATATTGCTATAAGACGTGGTTGTAACTATACAATCGAATGTCTCGTTTATATGTATGCCTCTCTGCCAGCCTCATATAGAATACCAGTACAATACTATTAAGAAATGGGTTTTCAAATTAAAATTAGCATGAATCTTGACGCTTGAAAATCTCTTTCCTGGCTCGTCACTACATTACCTTGTAAATGAGATTTAAAATATCATTTACAATCGAGTCGGAGCGAGCGCAATGAGCGCAGTGAGCGAAATGAGCTAAATGAGCGAATAACTAGGTGGAATTGAACAAAAATCTGGAGGAGAGCCCTCCGTGGCGCGGTTATCTTATAAACAGCAACTGGCGATTATTGAACAACTAGCAATAGCGTTTTATACCAGAAAACCAGACTGCAAATTATAATCATTACGGTTTATTGAAGATTATTGAATAGACTATCAAATAATAATTATATTTGACGTATTATAAATATAAATATTTTTGTACGCCACCTGGCAGAATGTAACGGAACTATATATTGTTTTGTAACACCTTATCATTGTACCTACATTCAAGGCAAATAAATGATTCTGATTCTAATACGCTTCAATGATTGGTAATAGGAACAGGGACAACATTTCTGAGCATTGTACAAATGAAATTATATTTTTTCTTTAGATCCTTCATAATAATAAAACTCTAGTACACCTAGCACTTAACCATAAAACTGGTTACAGTAAGCTTTTATAGTTTCATGGTCTCTCTATGTACTACTTCTACTGAAGTTGTTTATATCTGAATACAAAAATGTGATTAAACTACAGAAAATCAAAGCGACGAAATCAATCAAAAAAGTTATCTGGTTATTAATTAATACTTAGTTAGTTAGTCCTTAGTGCAAGAGTTTATTAACCGTTCTTCTCTGGTAAAACTCCCTTCCCAACTGGCGATAGAGTAAAATTAATGTACCAGAATTTTTTTTTAGAAAGATGGGAGATAATATGGCACCGCATGCTGGATGCAGGCCGCTTCCAAAAGGTCGATCTGGAAATCTTTGGGAGAGGCCTATGTCCAGCAGTGGACGTCTTGTGGCTGATGATGATGATGCCAGTACAACTAAATTATAAATCTAAACAGCAACCAGTCGTTATTTAGGTAATACATCCATGCCAGTAGCCGACGGAATGCCGGCGAGCGGTTGCATAATTTATGCTCACAGTTAGCTGTAGCTATTAAATGTAGCTACACTGCGTCCCGGATTAATGTGCGCCATTTTTGCTACTTCAAAACTCGTGTTGATTTAGGACTACGTTCCAACGATAATATATTTATTTTATACCAGAAAATGAGCAAGTCACTGGATGGAAATATCCACCGTCCATAAACATCGCTGAAAATCGTTGACGCGTTATCTAAAAGAAGGAAATAGGGATTGGAAAGTATTGAGCCACCGCTGCACTGGACATCTTACTCACGCCCGAAATGTATGAACGAGTTACCGCTTCACTTCTGTTGTTTTTAAAACAGGGGTATCGAATATTAGAACCGGAAGTTCAGTGATCAAGCTCAAGAGTACGTCGGTTGTGTCCAGGGATCTAGACCAGATCATTATAGGTTACGTCCCCGTGGATGGCCCACAAAGCCCATGTGGCTGGCTGGCTTTGGTGGAAGATATCCAGTCCAAGGCAAACCGCGTTGAAAAAATACACATAAGCACACATCTGTATTCCCAAAGGGGTAGGCAGAGGCGCACTAGCGAATTAGTATACCCACTTAGTCCCGTCCCAGATGTGATGGAACAAGTTCAATCGATCAAAAATAATCTTAAAAAACAACTTAACATAACATCAGCTCACGCCTGTATCCCCGAAGGGGTAGGCAGAGGCGCACTAACGAACTAGTGTACCCACATTTCGCCGAGCTTAGTTCCGTCCCAGATGTGATAGAAGGCGAGCCTATCGCCATATCGGGCACAAATTCCAGACTCCGGGCTGATATGGAAAAATCCAATATCACTTTGCCGGACCTGGAGATCGAACCCGAGACCTCAGGAAGTCGTACTGAAATACAACCACGCCACCGAGGGAGTCAAAAAATACATTACGCACATAGGCTTGCAAGTTCCAACACAGGATCTTCCAATTCACAATATTCGCTGCCTTAAGTACAGGAATAGATAGTCAAATAAAACAGTAGAATGAACAAATTAATAATTATTATTTTAAGCTTAATCTTCCAAACTCTTTTCGAAGCTGGGGTTCTACCAAAATAAAGTTCGAAATCGAAAGAAAAGCAAGGAAACTGCACCATCAATAGTTATCTTCGTAAATCTTCGAAAAGATAGTATCGACAGTATACGATGGAGACAATATTTTCTCTCCCTACTAGGAATGCCATCTGTTTAAAATTCTATGGATTTTTTGAGGACATTTCTCCCAAAATATCACACATTGCGAAACCGGCAATGCCAGGAGTACAGATAAGTCGCTGCTTGGAAAGTAAAGGAATCGGAATAAAAAAAAATATTTAGGCCTCCAGAAATTTCACTCAGCTTACGAAATGCAATAATAAGTAATACATATTACAATTTCTCGATGCCCGACGCAAAATGGTATAAAATTTGTAATGATAAAGCATACCAATAAGGGCCTCACGATACAGGCTCTGCCTAGTGTGAGGACCACAGGAAACTCACCAACGTCATTATAAAGTTATTGCTAGTTCCTTATAGGACTAGATCTACATAGTTCTAAATGATATTTTATTATACCGGAAAAATATAATTTACTCAAATGCCGTAGGTAGGTTTAAGATTTATCCTTAATTTTTGGATTTAATGGTGTTCCCACTAGTTGCAGCGAGTTGGGAACTATCTCCAACATCGAACCATTTGTCGTGGCAAGTTCCGAGCGTTTCATTTAACTGCTAAGCGGTACCAACTTTACTTTTTAATAATCGAACGGTATTGAGGACTTGAGGAGTTTCACACCAATCTTTGAGCGAGTGAGAAGTTTTCGACACTCTGATTTTTTTTGTGCAAAATAGTAAATATTATTTTTCAATGTATATCACACTAATAATATAAAGACGATTGTTTGTATTTTTGTTACTTCATGTTCTAACGGCTGGAGCAATTTTGATGACATTTGGTATAAATATAGCTGACATCCTGGATTAAAACATAACAGACTACTTTTTTATGCCAGAAAATAAATTTACACGCGAATGGAGTCGCGGGCAACAGCTAGAAATAATTAAATACACCCAACAGTCAGATACATTGTCCAAAATAAATTTACACGCGAATGGAGTCGCGGGCAACAGCTAGAAATAATTAAATACACCCAACAGTCAGGCACGTTGTCTTGACTCCACAGGATTGATTTGTTATCTTGGGTATCAGGAACTACGAGGGACTTACGGTCCTACAACACCCAGACCCGAAACAAATATCTGTGAATCACACAAACATTTATCTTGGTACGGGAATCAAACCCGCGGCTTCTCGTTTCAAAGTCTACGCCTCAGGGCTCTACCACATATTATTATCTGATCGTTTTTACTCAGAGAGTATAAAAATACATTACAAAATTTTAATACCTCGCCATATTATTTTGCCTGAGACATTGGCTGAATAAAGTTTATTTCTTTCTTTCTTTCTTTCTTTCACTCTTGAATTTTGCTGTTTGACACTACAATAAAAAATAATAATAATATTAGCCCTGTAATAATACTATCCCACTGCTGGGCACGGGCCTCTTCTACTTATGAGAAGAGTTATGCCTTAGTCTTCCACGCTGGCCTAATGCGGATTGGTAGACTTCACATACCTTCGAAATTCTTGGGTAGAAATTCTCGGCTATGCAGGTTTCCTCACGATGTTTTCCTTCACCTTTATAACAAGCGATAATTCACAGTGAAAACACACTTAACATAGAAAACTCAGAGCTGTGTGCTCTTTTTGGGGTTGGTCTCGAACCTCCGACACTCGTCTCGGCAGTCCGTACCATTCCCAACTGAGCTATCGCTGACTATCGACAATAAAAACCCGTTGAGTATTGCTATTAATCGCTCTAAAGCCAGTATCCATGTTATAATGTAATACACTGTAGTGTTATTACACTGGCTGTTGTCAGTATAGGGGATTGTGGTAAACCCACGTACGGTTATCGTTAAAAACCCATGATGAAAAAAGCAGACAGACCATGTATGTAGATAGTTAATGCCTAAATGTGGGGTTTTGACGAAATAAGAGGCATCGGGCATAAATTCTAGGGCAACTATGAAGTCCAAATCACTAAGTGGTACTGTACTATGCTCGTCGCCCTTAGGCTGAGATCTAACTTCGACTAAGTCTGAGTCAAAGAAACGAACTCACTGAGGATTTGGAATTTTAAATCGAACTTGGACTTAGTCTGAGTAATTTTTTACAAGAAAAACAGACTGACAGACAGACGAAGCAAAGATTTTCTTGTAAAAAATGACTCGAACTAAGTAAAAGTTTGATTTAAAAATTTCACTGAGTTCACTCACTGAGTTCATTTCTTTGACTTAGACTTAGTCGAAGCTCGCTCTATAGTTTTCAGCCTGAGACATCAGATGTTAAGTCTCAAAATGGCCAGTAATGACATTTTGCTACAAACCAGAACACAAGATCATTTGTCACAATACTAATTGGCGATAGAAATAGACTTTGGACCTAACCACATGAGCTCCCTCATGAAAGTTCTAGCACCAGTGACTTTACTGCGGAGTTAGGACTGTTTTATTATTTATTATCAACCGATATCAAAAGAAGAATAATCAATTCTTCTGCATTTTTTATGTAAGTAACGCGATATCTCCGTCAAATATGAACCGATTTTCAAGATTCTTCTTGGATTCGATAGAGCTTATTTCAAGGGGGGTCCCTTATAATTTGGTCACAATCGAATAATTTTTGAAGTCGGTCCGTTAAGTTTTTAACCTTGTAATTATTTACTTAACTCTAGCGTCGTGTTTCTCGTCATCATCATCATCAGCCACAGGACGATCACTGCTGAACATTGTCGTCTCTCAAAGATGTTTCCAACGTCCTCCTATACAACTATAAATTATTATTATATACCATATTTTTCAATATTTACTCGACGCATTTTAATATTAAATCTGATACATTGTTATCAATTTGCAATATTTCCGCATAATCTATGGTATTTTACGAGGCGCGTAACTGCGTGATCGTTGGGCGCCGATTTATGACAATTTTACACGCGCCCGGAACGATCGCGAGGATTATCGACTTTAATTCGTATTGTGCAAGCCACTTTAGTGGATTGGCTTCGATATTTGTATCCGATACAATATGGTGAAAACATACAGTGGTTTGTTACGGTGAGTCGTGTTTACTTCAGGCACCACATTCTCTATTTCATGTTAATGTTTGAGATTTACCCCGTTATTCATAATGAAATCTTGGTCTTATCGAAAGCATAACCCTACTTTTGCCTAGTTTAGCAAAAAGAGAACTAATATATGCTTATCGAATACAATGTTGCTGGTTACAGAAAAAATATTATTTTTATCTTTGGCAAGCTTCGAAACAGATAGGAAGTCTTGGCTATATACTTTTTATTAATTGTTTCCAAACAATTATTAAAAAATATATATCAATCTTAGATGGGGTCCTAGACTATAACAAAATTAAAATCATTAAAAAAGAACATCAAACTTGAAACAGCTGATCGGAATCGGCCATGTTTTTGCTATCGAACGTTGGAATGTTTTAACGCTATTGAACGATTATGAATAAAATTTGTATGAAGTGTACTATTGCGGTCTTATTACGCTCTAGTAAATTATTATGAATAAAGGGGTTAATATTAATTGTTTGAGGTGACGAACGCAGTATAGTGCTCTGAGGTTTGTTAATCAAAGTATGCGTGGTGGTGCTACTGGTAATGGATCGTATGAAGTCATATCACTTACAATCAAGCGAGCTTGCTTGTGACGCGTAACGTATTCACATTACGTGTTCATATTATGGTAGTAATTAGTGAATATTGGTCCTGACTCCTGAACTCTAGAATTAGTTTCGTAGTTAATCTATGGGCATATTCTATGGTCCATGGGCGCTGGTGGCCACTTACCAAGAGGTGGGCCGTCTGCTAGTTTGCCTTTGTGGGCCAATAAAATCGAAGTTTTGCAGTTTATTCGTTTTATTTATACTCCAAAATCAGCCATTAAATTTTACTCGATTACCGTCAAACAATCCGATATTTATTTACAATCGAGTACATTAACAATCGACAGTGACACATTGTTTTGGCGCGAACGCGAACGTCCAGCGTCCATTTGTTACATTTCACACGTCCACACACATTAATGGATTTAAATAATAGTTTGTCATCGTTTTATTCGGTTTTTGTTACTAATAAAACTGCCATATGGACTGCGGTGCCGTTTATCGGTATTTCACAGATTTTCAATAGGGTGTGTAGTCAGGCGAGGATTGGGTGTCAAAAATAGACAATAATTATTTATTAATTATGAAAAAAATACTTAGATGCCTTAATGACATCGTATAGCTACTGTTGAGTGGGAGGTTCTGAATTAAAATTTCAACTCAGGCATCACTTTCTATGGATTTTAGGATTACTGGTCCCTTTCTAATTTGGAAAATAAATCAAAATATAATAAGCTTTATTAATATTAATAATTATTCACAAAACACTATATTTAGTGCGTTCTAAATATAGTGCTTTGTGAATTATTATTCAGAACATATTTTAGTCGCCTCTTTGGTCTAGTGACAGTTTATTATATGGGCTGTGGCAGTCCACCTTCCAGTGAAGGTTCATGATTCGAGTCCCAGGTCAGGCATAATGATTATTTTAATTTGATTTGCCCGGGACTGGTTCCCCAGAGGGATTGACTTCACACTTTGGTCGTAAAAACTAAGCCAAATAGTTTTCTGCATAATGCTTGTTGAAAAAGTGTGTCGCGCCGACCCCATATTAAAGTGGGATAAGGGCAGGTAAAAAGAAAGATTCAGAAATTTTTTTTTTTTAATCATAATCACAAATTCATTCAACAAACATTTCATAATAACATTATACAAACTGGGGGGCATGGCCCACATAAATAACACTAAATTCGTCCCACGCACTGCACCAAACATCGAGCCCAGCAATTTCGGTATCAAATTATAGTTACGACAGATCAGTGGCACGTTCGCCGAAACACATCATAAATTATCATGAACTGTTGCAGGTAATGCGTGGCTGCTATTAATGACTGCTTATTGTCAAACATAGCTTGTTAGTAATAATAGTTATTGGTTTACATGAGGCTTACAGACAGTTTCTGCAGAACAACTAAAATCTAAAAATAAGATAAGCTCACGTCTGTATCCTTGAAGAGGTAGGCTCTACCTACCCCTTCGGGGATACAGGCGTGAGCTTATGTTATGTTATGTTATGGTAGCAGGGAATTGATGGGAAATAAAATAGGAAGCTTGTAGGATTTGACTGGAAATGTGGATAAGGAAAATCACGCCGTGGACTATAAGGCCCTATCCTAGCTAACCTACCAGCCTTTCTCTAGCTACTTACGGATGAAATGTGCAGACGACCCTCCTGCTTGTAAGTAAGAAACATAACAGAGCATCTGTTTCTTTACAGTTAACGTTGTGTTTTGTGATACAGTGCTTAGTAACTGAAGGAATACAGAGTAATGTCCTTAACAAAGCACAACATAGACAGGTACGGACGTAAAAAAAGGTAGATGGAGCGTTAGGAACATTGAAAGTGAAGCAAGGTTTTCGGCCCATTCTATCTATCATCACGTAATGGCGTGTGTGTGCGTAGGGCACTTTTGTAGAGGCGCGTTTGTGTGCGTGGCTTCTCTGTGGCGTCCGCTTAACTATAGGCGTGATGGTGTCCTTCTTTTTCTTTACGTCCGTCGACAACTAGTGATTGGAGTTTCGAACTCAATTTTCGACCGACTTCCAAAAAGGAGGAGGTCCTCAATTCGTCTATATTTTTTATGTATGTTACGCGATATCTCCGCCAAATGTGGACCGATTTTCAAAATTATTTTTGTGTTCGATAGAGCTTCTTTCAAAGGTGCTCCCATATAAATTTAGGATTTGAAGTCAGTCCGTTAAGTTTTTAAACTTGTGATTATTATTAAATTTTAAAATGAGTTATACTCTTTCAAAATGGTAATTTTTCTATCTATCAATGCGCTAAGTCCAGCTAAAACAGCACAAACAGGCCGGAACAGTGTACGAGCGATGTCCATGGCAATTTGCGCCGACACTGCTGCAGGCTGGGGCTCGGCCTAATCACCGACTAATGAGACGCCACTTAACCACGCTCCGAGCTGCTGCTAGTTTATGACGTCGTGTTTCAAACTTGTTACATGTTTACGTCAGATTCACCGAAGAATAGGCAAAAGTGCATCGACAGAGCTCGCCGAGGTTTTCGTCCTTTAGATCTCAAAATTTATAACAATTTAATAATCAAACCAAATCAAATCAAATCAAAATATTTATTGAATCCATAAAATGTTCAAACATCATTTACATTCCGTCAAATTTTAACTCTACCGCCTGTTCGGAAGGCTGTTTCGCCAGAGAAGAACGGGCAAGAAACTCTGACGTTGCTCTTTTTAACACCAATTTACAGCAATTTAATCGCGTATCGCGTAAGATATTTATATCACTATGTCTTAGATTCAGCTAGTGTCTAATAAAACATCAACAATATAATCAGTACGTAGCGGCCAATACGTGTCGATTGATCGAATGAGCCGAAAACCCTGCTTCACTTTCAATGTTCCCGGCGCTCCGTCCATCTTTTTTTACGTCCATGAATGAGGATATTATAACATTTCCAAATAAAAATACAACTTTAAAGCAAGCTCTCGATCCCGCGTCAAGTATGGACGCCCGGAGCGTACGCGATATAAAATGTAACATTTTTGCCAACTCCTTGATAAGGCCTCGTTCGCATTAACGCAGTGTAATTATGTCGGAATTTAATGGAAAATATGGCACCGATGTCGGCTTAAAACGATTATTTAAGGTCATGCTAAAGGGTAAACAAAATGATGTAGGTAAAATAATATAAAATATTTTCCATATATTTGAGGGTAGTTTGCAACTTGTATGCTATTTGATTTATTCAGAGTATCGCCACAGTATCGCGTTGTCTTTAGTCTGAGGCTCTCAGTATCGCGTAACGCGTTAGCTGGTTGCATTGATTTCAGAATTTAATATAGTGTTTGGGTTGTTAAAGGGATTTTACACTCGCAGAAAAAGTGTGGGATCATAGTGACTCCGTGTAAATGTTTGAAATGTGGTAAGAATCATGGCATGTAAGAATGAAGGAAAAATGTATATCTGTGCAAATGAATGTATATTCTAATGGTACATGATAATTGAAATTCAATCGTTTTCTTATAATTTTACTTTTTGTCTATCACATGGTTATTATTCTTCAATAAATATTAAGCACAAAACATTTACATACATAAACATTATCGTTTTCGTTTTCGTGAAAGAAACAATCATTTTATTTCGAAAAATTAACGCTACCCTACACTGGAATAAAACTATTTTTACGAATTCTATCACGATTTGGTTTAAATTTTTATGCCCGACGTTTCGGATCGCTAATAACTAACTTTTTAAATTCAAATTTGTATAATTTTAAAATGAAGGTAGATAATGTAATATTAATATTTTTGGACAAATGACACCTTAGTCTGACCCGTGATCACGAAGGCTGCAAAGCTTTCGAAACGTCGGGCAAAAAATTAAAACCAAATCGTGATAGAATCCGTAAAAAAAGTTTTATTCCAATGAATAACATTCGCGTAAACCTAAGAAATCATTATGCTACCCTACACTTCAACATACGTCCAAAAATGCAATGATCTAAAATAAATAAATGCAAAATTATATTACACCTATATAAATTCAAATACTGTCTCAGTCTTCTACATTTATCAATAAACAATCTATCCTTGCGTGTGTCTTCTATAAGGCTGGTGGCTCCAATCATGGCCAGGTCCGTACTCATGGTGGGGACCGTGATAGTCATGATACTCGTGATGATCATGCTTCTGCTCCTTCAGGTAGGTCGCGAACCAGGTGAGGAAGTAGCCAGCCTTGTGCAGCACCACCCAGAATATGAACGCGTATACCAGCTTTAGAATGAAGAACTTCTTGAGGATCAGGTCCGCGAAGAATACTGGAAGAAAAAGAAAGAAGAAGGGTAAGTTAAAACACTTTTGTATCCTCTAGCCCCTGAGGCGCCTTTGAGACGGGGGAATAGGCGAGTGATATTGCGGATGCAATTTCCGTACCGAGTCACAGCGAATATTTGTGTTATCCATAGATATTTGTTTCGGGTTTGAGTATTGTGGGACCGTAAGTCCCTCGTAGTTATAAATACCGAGGATACAGGTTAAACCTATTGTGGGGTCAAGACTATATACGTGACTGTTAAATATTTATGATTAAATTATAATCAAAGAGTGGCGAAGGGTTCATATAAAAATATTTTTAAAGACTTCCGTATAGAAATATTCACCTTATTCACCACTGCAATTTATGAAAAATAATTTGAAAAATCTTCTAGCAAGAACAGGGTGCTTAAGCAAAATATTACTTATCAATTATTCCTATTAAAAATTGCTAGAAAAACAGAAAAGAATGTATATTAAATGCAGAGACGATGGCGTCCGCCATTTTGAATACTTGGCTGTATCCGATAATGGCTTTTAAATTGGCGCCACAGTTCCAATTCCTTGCATTTGCATCAATTCTTTTATTTTCATTTCCATCTCGTATAATTAATATCTTCTTTGATTACATATATAGCTTCCACATTTTTTGGTTCTGCATTTAATTATTGTGATAAGAAAGTAGGTATTGATGATTTTATGTAAAAAAATTTCAACATCAAACATATAGGGGACCATCTAGCTAGTATAATACGTACTTATTTGTACCCGATAAGACCACAAAAATTTGGCCAAAACTATTCAAAATAATTAATCCATAATGACCTTAGCATGAGTACTTGGTAATTAGACGCTTTTTGGGAGTTAAAAACCGCAAGTAACACTTACCGAATAACGCAATCTTTTCCTTTTTCTTTTTCCCTCTGGCTTCTAATGTTGTAGATGCATCACTAATAGCAATTCCCGCCAATATCAACAATATTATAACTGATTTAAAATGCATTTCACTCAAATATGTAAGATTATAGGATTCAAATTGTTAGGATAACTTTAATTTAATTTACGCATAGATTTTTGTTCTTTATGATTGTTCTTAATATTGTCTATATTTTTTATCATCTGTTATATGAATTCCCGCCTTTTTACTCTGTGCTCAGCGAAAGATGATGCCACAATGAGGATCGGCCATTTTAGTCCCACTTGAACATTAGCATCATTGGACGTGCTAATAAACGAAAGTCATTCGAAAACTCGCTAAACAGATTATATCGGTGTTGTTGAACTTGACAATGGTGTTAATTTGAGTAAAAACCGAGCTTACATAACCTAGCTTTGTTGCACAATACGAAAATGTAAAATTGCACAACTCACTTTCGAATTCGGGGAAATTTTGGATTTAACTTTTTCGGATAGAGCCTATTCAGACATCCACTACTTTTCTTCTAAACTTCAAGATCAACATATATTTCATCGTCATTTTTTATTTTATATTTTAACGACAATAGAACGACAAATCTCGAGGAATGTTAGTTGCGGCTTCGGCACCGTTATAAAAGTCTTGTCCCGACATAAAAAGTACCTGTGTCTTCTTCCACCTTCCCTTATCCCACACTATTGTGCGGTCGCTACAACCCACCTTTTGAAGCTTACGTTCCAGAAAAAAATCTGCTTCGTTTTTACGAATGGCTGCCGGCTTAACGTCAACACCCTCAGTAGCCCGCGCACGAGCACTGAACATTTCGTAATATTATCTACTCTTCGAGTCCAAACACCGGTGACCTATTTTCCGAAATACCCAAAAATCACACAAGTCATAAAAATAACGATGCAATAACCGAGTACAATATAGCCGTCTATTAATCACTCGAGATCCGTGTAATAAATAAGTACACAGTAATTATAGGCCATTATTATAAGAAAACGGCCCCTCCTGTAATCCCAGAGTAATAAAGTATAAACATTATTCCCCGGCGAGTGTCCGATAACACTGTAACGAACTCCTATACCAAAGGTTCTCAAACTATAGATGATTTTATTTTAACTATCGATATTTTATGTCACTACGATCTCACTAGAGGTGAAACTTGTGAATTCGTGACTTACGGCCGGTGTCAATAAACGATCTCAGTTTAGAGTGCAGATAGATCGCGATTATGAACCAATGAAATCAAGTCATTTGACGGAGTCATGTTCAAACTGTGTTCTTATTGGCAAATTTTTATAATCTATCTGCACATTCGAACTGAGATTGTTTATTGAAACCAGGCGTAAATCAACGTTAATACTAAGCTTGATTGGTAGAGCCACGATGTAGACAGTTACGTCTACTACGTCACTGTCTCCCAGAAAACCGACACAGTGGCAACTCGCTGTTGCGTTTCGTTCGGTGAGTGAGATTCCCGGTGCCCCAAATGTACTATACCCCTTCCCAATTCTTATTTCCCTTCTTTTAGGCTGGCAACGCATCCATGATTCTTTTTGTGTCCTGGGTGTCTATAGGCGGTGGCGATCACTTACCATCAGAAGACCTATCTGCTCGTTTGTCAGTCTCTGCTATAAAAAAGTGGACTAACTTTAAACCTGATTTAAAATTAGTTAGCACGGTAATCAGTAGTAACTAAAATATTATTACGGGTTTAAACCAAGCTTTTAAGCCAAGCGACTGCCTCGGTGGCGTGGTGGTATTTCGGTACGACTACGGTTCTGAGGTCTCGGGTTCGATCCGCGGGTCGGGTAAAGTGATATTGGATTTTTCCATATCAGCCCGGAGTCTGGAATTTGTGCCCGATATGGCGATAGGCTCGCCCCCTATCACATCTAGGTCTGAAATAAGCTCGGCGAAATGTGGGTGTTCTAGTTCGCTAGTGCGCCTCTGCCTATGCCTTCGGGGATACAGGCGTGAGCTTATGTTATGTTATGTTATGTTTTATGTTATCAATATGTTGCTAAGTTTGATCCCTGAAAAAAATGTATTGATGTGATTTCTGAGTGCTATTAATAGACCTTTATCATTAGATATGATGAAAGTAAAATTTAATTTAGAAATTGTCCTTTACATAGAAGGGAATGGGACAAAGGCCGATGTAATTTATTAACATTCTTTGAAGTTGACCTGTTCTTGTCTAGAGTGTCCATTGCCCTAATGAAAGAAATGGCCTAAATTCTTCTCTATTCGTAAAATTATTGCCTCTTGAAATTTTAAGCTTTCGTTTGGCAAACTGCGCAGGGAGTGTATAGACTGTATTTTAAAACGATATTTTAAACCCGTCCCAAATTCCCAAACCCATCGATGATATATAAGCTCACTTACACTAAGTTATGCTTATACTAAGTTAGCTATCTGAAGACGAGTGGTGGCTCGATCTCTGCACTGCACCCTGGGGCGTTAAATATTTTCATAACTATCCTAGTCGACACTCGACGTCGTCTTCCGTGTATTATAAACTTGAAGTGCTCGGGGTAAAGTGGTAAGGTTAGTTTAATTCCCAGAATGGGCAATTTGGGTGTGTCATTTTATAGAGCGCTCTCACTTTAAATAAGATAGAAGAAGAAGCATGAAATATATTTTTATTACCTACATATTTATGTTTCTCTTTCACTTTAACATTGTCTAGTTTTTTGCTGTCCATTTCATTTGTATAAGTATTTATTTGTTCTCATTCAATTCAAATCATTCATTCAAATCCATTAACCATTAATTCTATATTTTTTTTAACCAAACACAGCTGACTACACGACACCTGATGGTAAGCACAGTACAGTCCAAGGAAACATGCGACCACCACAATTATTTATGGTTCCTCACACTCTGAAAAGGGAAGAAATAAATCGGGGGGTTTATAACAAGACAGGTAGATGATTAATACAGATACAATGTTACCCCCAGACCACACCAACTACCAAGAACAAGTGTAATTCAGTATACTCAGTTCAGATCCTTGGAACAAGTTCAATCGATCAAAAATAATCTTAAAAAACAAATTAACATGACATCAGCTCACGCCTTTATCCTCGAAGGGGTAGGCAGAGAGGTACTAGTGAACCAGAACACCCACATTTCGCCCAGCTTAGTTCCGTCCCAGATCTGATAGGGGGCGAGTCTATCGCCATATCGGGCACAAATTGCAGACTCCGAGCTGATATGGAAACATCCAATATCACTTTGCCCGACCCGGGAATCGAACCCGAGACCTACCCCCTATCACATCTGGGACGGAACTAAGCTCGGCGAAATGTGGGTGTTCTAGTTCGCTAGTGCGCTTCTGCCTACCCCCTTCAGGGATACAGGCGTGAGCTTATGTCATTATGTCTTCTAGTAGTAAAACTTTTCAATTGAATCCGAATCGATGCTCATTTGTAATTTAAGCTTTAAACTTCAATAAATTAAAGTCACATCACGTTTTGAGAACCGCTGTCCGCCGAGTCGCTTCGTATTAATTTGTATCGGTTTTATGGCCATTCTTTATTCAGGGCTGCCATCGGAGTGATCATTACGCGTTGCCGTCCTTAATCGTAGGATTTCGACCACAACTAATGATATCTGTGCTAAGTCTCTGGCGTCGACGGAACTTGTATCCTATAGATAAAGGTAGTAGGTCATTAGTCCAAGACTAATCCGGAAGACCCGGAATCTTTGACGCAATCTTTATGAACTATGCTAGTATTTCAGCGTGAAGAAGCATTTATGCAGGCTGGCATAACTCTGGCGATCATTCATAAACTATGTTTGTCGATGGTCGTTGGTTTTTTTGACTGCACTACGCTTACAATCAGATGTAGTGTAGTCACTTTGCCGTGCTCGGATAAAAAATAAATTACAAATATGGATCCTGCAGGTCAACCATGAGTTTTTTTGACATTACTCGCTAACGACTCCGTAAAATATTTCTATGACAAACACCCGAACGCCTCTAGCGGTTACTTAACTGACGTTTTCCATACAAATATTTGACGTCCTCGCTCGCGTAAATACGTGCAACAAACTCATGGTGTAGCTACTGGTGCCAAGTTAGGATAACGCCAAGCAGAAAAAAGATATCATAACACATAACATAAGCTCACGCCTATATCCCCGAAGGGGTAGGAAGAGGCGCACTAGCCAACGAGTACACCCACCTTTCGCCGAGCTTAGTTCCGTCCCAGATGTGATAGGGGGCGAGCGTATCGCCATATCGGGCACAAATTCCAGACTCCGGGCTGATATGGAAAAATCCAATAACACTTTGCCCGACCCGGGGATCGAACCCGAGACCTCAGGACGGTAGTCGTATCGAAATACAACCACGTCACCGAGGCAGTCAAAAAATATATACTTTACCTTCATCCCAGGAATAAGTGTATTGTACTGTACAGGCGACAGTCTCCATGACACTTAATTTAAAGTTTCTTTGTGCAGGGAATAAAATAAAACTGGAGAAGGAATTAAAATATCATAACATTCCTGGGCACGAGGCACATCGCTATAAATTGTATCGCAGCTTACTGTGTCACGGCGGGGTCAGTGCCGTATCTAAAGAGAAGAGACGGGGTAATAACAAACGTGACGTTTTATACTTATGAATGAACCAGAAAGAGAAAGGATGTTTTTGTTATTTTTCACCAGTTAACTCTATATCTGAAGCGATAGGCTGCGGGTTCGATTCCCGCACGGAGACAAATGTCTGTGTGGTCCACAGATATTTGTTTCGGGTCTGGATGTTGTGAGACCGAAAGTATCTCGTAGTTCCTGATACCCACGACACTAGACTCGATCTTAGTGTGGAGTCAGGACTATGTATGTGACTGTTGGGTGTTATTTATTTATTATTTTATTATTTATCTATTCTAATGCAGGCAAGCAGACTATCTACAGTCAACTCTTTCGATTATTATATCCCTACCATCCCATACGATGTAATTATTTTTATCATGCCTAAATAAACAAGCCAGACAGCCTTTATTTTTTTTATTTATTTGTTTTATTGCACTCCACAATTGACAGTTAGGTTTTTACATAAGTTATGGTAAGTACATAATCGTGGACCCTGTCGGGCACGGCAACATAGAAGAGAGGGAGAAACCATTTCTTTTGAGAAAATATCACTAAATTAGTCAGCGTAATTAGTGTGTGTGTGTGTGTGTGTGCGCGGTATGTGTGTGTATGTGGGAGGGTGGGTGTATGGTGTGTTTATTTTCATATATATATATATATATATATTTTTTTTTTTTTTTCTTCTTCTCTTATTCTAAATATTTTAGTTTCTAAACTCTTAAAATTAAATGGGAGATGCGGCCCCCATGACTACACTTAAATCCGACCCAGATAACGTCAGACTCAGCTGCATCTAGCACGCGGCCGCGGAGTTGTCTTAAATTTCATAACGGGGATATGTAATTTCCTTTGAGAAAAGTTGCTTATCCTTTTTGAAAACTACTGTTTTCGGAGAAGGCGGTTGTGTAAACATTGTTATTATTAAGATACAGCAAATATTTTACATGTTATTCCTGTGAGAGTTCGTGAACTAAATTGTGTACAAGTCGACTGTTGGTTAATAAAATGCATGCACTCTGTGTTGTGAGACCGCGCGTCTCTCGTAGTCTCTGACACCCACGATACAGGTGTGTGACTGTGTGGGCTCAGGACTAGGTGTGTCTGTTGTGTGTATTTATTTATTACATGATCTCTAAGTTGAAATTCTCAGTGGGTTACACTAGATACTGGTTCCACACCCGGGCACTTTAATTGAATTAATTTAGAAAGATATAACTACTCTCTTTGCATGACATATGAGTCGGTTAGTTTTTTATGTCGGATACAGAGTTTTGTCATGAATGCAACATCTAGCATCAGTAATCCGTGGAAGTATGAGAAGTTTTTAAGTTCTTCACGAAATCAACGCAAATTTTCATTTTCTCCACACATTTTTATTACCTACATTATAGTTAATTGGTGTTGGTAGTCAAATATGACGAAGAAAAAAACTTTCATCGATTTCGAGAAGGAAAAACTTTAAAACTAAGCTTTTGCTAAGCTTACCAGCTGTTCCATAGGCATTCAGTAGGTAGTGACTATGTTCGTCATGATAACTTCAAGATTAGGTAATTTATGAAATACATATGATTATATATTATAGTCGCTACTACTACCATAATATCGTGCTCAGTGTAACCGGAGAATGCCTATTTAATTAATAGTAGATATATACATACATAAGGGGTATGCCAATGGCGAGGCGTCCATACAACCCGATTCTTGTCGGCTTCCCTTTTTCCAGATTATAAGCTAATGTATAAGTATAATCTAGGTATTATATAGAGGAAAAAGTAACTCTGGCTTCCATTTTGAAAATTTTCACCCTTCGCCACTGGCGTAGGCAGAGGCGAACTAACGAACTAGAACACATATTTCGCCGAGCTTATTGTCCGTTGCCGGCCCAGACGTGTTGGTGGGCGAGCCTATCGCTATTTCAACACAAATTCCCGAGTCCGGGCTGATATTGAAAAATCCAATATCATTTTGCACGACCCCGGTCGAACCTGAGACCTATTGGTGCCGCAATACAACTATGCCACCTAGGAAATACTATTAATACATAAGGTGATCCATTATTACTCAAAGTAATATTAGCTGTAGCCGAGGCCTTCTCTGAGAGAAGTTCTCTACAATCTCTCTCTCTCTCTCTATCTATCTCTCTCTCTCTCTCTATCTATCTCTCTCTCTCTCGCTGTCTACTAACCCTTGAATGCCGCTGCCTTGAGAGACCAAAAAACGCAACTAAACTCCAAAGTTAGCCAAACGTTCGTTTGAAACCTCTAGATGCATATTCAATTGGTATTCTTCAAGTTTCAACTCCAAACTCGACCGTTCAAGACTTAAAACTCGCATCAAAAATTCCCAGATCGAATTCCCTGAGTAGAACATCTCAAAATGTGCAAGGCACGTATTTAACGTATCGTTCTTGCTCCAGAGGAACCCGGGGGAACTTCATTGCTACTACAGTTGAGTTGCTCGGAAATTATGCGCGAATGCTAGTGCATTTTACTAACCGGGATGGAAATAGAAGTTTTCAATTGGGTACTTGACAAATTTTTCAAAATTAATTTTATATGAAATGTAAACCATCTAAAATATAGTACTGAAAGAATTATTAAAATATTCTCAAAAATAAAAAAGTTATAAGCCTTTGAAATTTTAGGTAACCTTTAAACTGCGGGAAAGAGAAGTATCAGTAAAATCACGTCAGGGCCAGAACGGCACGTGCGTTAGAAAGGGATATCAAGATATCCCCTCTACGTCCCCGCTCTTGCTCATTGCAGAATTTAAAATATGAATTACAGACTCATTTTCAACCAATTTTGATGCAGATTTTACTGAAGAGTTTCTTTTTTGTTTTATATGCTAGTACAATATAAAAATGTGCACAAAATCAAACATAGTCAAGTACCCAATTCCTGGGCATTTTTGTAATGGCGGTTGTAGTGCCTTATACTGCCCTGTCTGTACTGTCCAAAATACGATTATGTGATATGATAAAACAAGACCTCGGTGGCGTGGTTGTATGTATATCGAAAAGACTACCATTCTGAGGACACGAGTTCGAACTTCGAACCCTCGGTCGGGCAAAGTGATATTGGGATTTTCCATATGTATTTGTGCCCGATATAGCGACAGGCTCGCCCCCTATCACATCTGGGACGGAACTAAGCTCGGCGAAATGTGGGTGTTCTAGTTCACTTCGCGCCTCTGCCCATCCCTTCGGGGATACAGTCGTGAGCTTATGTTATAAAACGACAAGACAGTTGCCAGAATTACGCCAGTAATATTAGCCTGAAGTTACTAAATAATCGTATACCTGAGGTTTTTTTAGTAATGGATTTATTAAACACTATCGTTGGCAAAATCATCAAACTTTGATGGAAGCTATATTTTTTTTTTAATTTTAAATAAAGAAGAAGAAGAATCGTATACCTATACTGTCTAACCCCCGACTGACTGCAACGAGTTACGAACCATTTGTTCCACTGAAACTGTCCCATGTTTCATGTTTCAAGCATGTTTCAAAAATGGCACCTTCTATGAATGAGTTCTGGGCAATTCGTGTTCGGAAAACCTCGTTGCCTCTGTAATTCGAATTTTGAACCCAGAACTTCCCGATCCACAATCCACCCGGCCAAGGTGACGATGACGACTGGAAACATAATGTCGCTTTGTCGCTTTATTAATACCTACTGTAGCATCTATAGCTACTTATCGCAAAAGACCAATCTATGTATAACGCTTTTATGTGGGGTGTGCCGAGAAAAACGCTAGAATCAGCGGCGCGTGTGGGAATTAATTAAATAGTTTAATTAAATTTTAGTCTCGCCATCTGAGTGCAGCCTGCAGAGGCAGCACTCAGCTCTAAGCTTATTTTGCTATATGGAATAACGTGTAGAATCTAGCTGGCATTACACAATATATGTAATACATACATGGTACGTGATAGGCAAACGCCGCGCCTGAAGGATAGGCAGAAAGAGAATCCGCTTTGGCCATTTTGTCTAAAAATATTTCATTAAAAGGGATGCTAGACTACAACAGACGTAAATCGGCGACATATTAGATTTACATGTCGGCAGTAAATTTTACGTAGGTAAGTAAAATTATAATATTATGTATTTTTTTTACTTGGCAGTATGTTGTTTGACTTTAGCCGGTTATTTGTGGCACAAATTAAAACAGAAAAGAGTTTTGGCGGGAATTCTGACGGTGTGGGTGGTCGCATGTTTTAATGATTTCACATTTTCGTCTAAAGTTGTGTTTGTGGATTAAATGTGATGTGTATCTAAGCAATAAACATCAACGAAGATGGACAGTATGTGGAAGCTTTGAAATAAGTGATTTTGGATGCTTTTTGTCGGGTGGATGGGTCCACCATGTTCGATTCCTCCGCTGCGAGAAAATCCTCTAAAAAACATCAAACTGGAAGGAATTGACGCCAAAACTCCAGCAGGGCCTTGAAATCGAACACATTTGATTTCATTGCACTTGTGAAAAATTAGATATAAGCAAATAAAGAAATAAAAAGCACTTAAGACGAGGCTGTATGGGCTAGATCCCTTTGCCTTCCCGAAAGGGAAAATTTAAAAAAAAATAATAATAAAACAGAAAACTTCTCACATTTACCGCCATTCGCCAATAAAAGTTTTTAACAGTATGCAGTCTTTCGTTTTCTGTTAAATTGTAATTCGTGCATTATAGTAAACTCAGTTTGTGATACAATTTATAAATCAATTTGGTATTGAGCTGTAGCGTCGCGGCCGGTCCTAAATGGTAAGCGGAATAATTTATGTAGGTAATATGGTGAAAAGTGTTGCGAATTGCGTTGACTATAATGGAGTTCAATAAAAGCAGATATAAAATAATCACAAGTTAAAAACTTAACAGACCGACTTCAAATCCGATCGTGACCAAATTTATATGGGATCACCCTTGAAATGAGCCCTATCGAACACAAAAAGAATTTTGAAAACTGGTCCACATTTGGCGGAGATTTCGCGTAACATACATAAAAAATACAGACGAATTGAGGACCTCCTCCTTTTGTGGAAGTCGGTTGATAATAATAATCATTTTTGTTTTGTTTTATATACATAAATGTATATAAATCATTATTGAATTATTTTAGTGCTCTTACATACCTACATATATTTATTACAAGATAATCTTAGAGTAATAACGTATAGAGATATAGTCTCATACAAAATTCCTTCGGAAATTGAAGCCGATAACGATTCAATGTGTGCATCGTTGGCGCGTAACTACTTGAGCCGACACACACATACGCACGTGAATAGTGTTGCAAGTAAAAGACATTTTACCAACAAAATAGGGAAATCGAAAGTGTTCTAATAATGATACACTTGTTTTATTCTGAACTTAAAAAACATTTGTTTAGTTTTGAACCGACTTTAAAATAAAAAGGTTCTCAATTTTTCTGTATAAACATAACTTTTTTATCAATTGTTCGATAGAGTTGTTTGTAATGTTCGCGTTCGCTTTGTATGTGTATGCTTGTGTATGTATAATATTATGATTATGAATTTATTTATGTATATTATATGATTTATTCTTTTATAGGTATATTCGCAATGATATTTAATATTATGAGTATATGTAACATTATATTTAACACTACCCTCATTTTTATTTTCTTCATATACACCCGCCTTGTCTTTTCTCTGCACCACCCAAAGGTAGTAGCGAATGCCGCTGGCATTAAGTTCGTCTAAACATATTTGTGTATAACGTCTTTGAAATAAAAAGGAGACGGAAACACTTCCATACAATCTTGGGCCTAGATTGTAAAAGGATGAAAGTAGTGTCAATTAATAGATAGTATATTATGAGATCATTACTGAAAATTTGGCGACTTTTTGTAATCTGAGAACACAGTTATGAGCCTCACTTTGACTTAAATAAACGTGAGGTTATGGAACAAACTATACGCAAACAACTGATGTTTATAAGTACAAATCTTACCTATTGATATGTTTGAATGTAGATAACATACGCTCACGCCTATATCCCCGAAGGGATGGCAGAGACAAACTCGAACACCCACATTCGATAACTAAATGTCGATCACAAAGACGATTATTCTCAGGAACATCTACTATATAAAAATAAGTCGGGTTTTCCTTCCTGACGCTATAACTCCAGAACGCACGAACCGATTTCCACGGTTTTGCATTCGTTGGAAAGGTCTCGGGCTCCGTGAGGTTTATAGCAAAGAAAATCCAGGAAAAATTTCAACAGAAAAGCGGGAAAATCTTTTTTCACATACAGTGCCATCTCTGATACATAGCACGTACTACAAACCAATATTTTAAGTAGATGGCGCCGGTGCGTAATACATTGACAGACGGGGTGACAGACGGGTGACCGACGTGATGACAGACGGGGTGACAGACGGGTGACAGACGGGGTGACGGACGTGGTGACAGACGGGGTGACAGGCGGGGTGACAGGCGGGTCACAGACTGGGTGACAGACGGGGTGACCGACTGGGTGACAGACGGGTGACAGACGGTGTGACAGAGGGTGTGACTGACGGGGTAAGAGACGGGGTGACGGACGTGGTGACAGACGGGTGACAGACGGGGTGACTGGTGGGCCACAGACTGGGTGACAGACGGGGTGACCGACTGGGTGACAGACGGGTGACAGACGGTGTGACAGAGGGTGTGACTGACGGGGTAAGAGACGGGGTGACAGACGGTGTGACAGACGGTGTGACTGACGGGGTGAGAGACGGGGGACTGACGGCCGAAGTAGATCATCCCATTACCTCCTTTAGAATTATTGGATTATAGGTGCCTACGACTCACTCTTGCAACCCTCTCTCTCATACGCAGACGAAGTTGCGCGGGTCAGCTAGTAATATTTATACAAACTGAGCAACATTGTTCTAGTAGAAAATTATTTAAAATATGGAAAACACCCAAAACGCACACGCACGAAACAATACGAAAACGAAGCAAATGAAAACGATTATTAAAATGTCAATTCATAGTTTTTTTTTTCACAGGGAACCAGCTAAGGTCTGAATGCATGCCATCTCATAATATACTATATATTAATTGACACTACTTTCATCCTTATACAATCTAGGCCCAAGATTGTATTGAAGCATTTCCCTCATTTCTTTCATTTCATTTCTTTCATTCCGTATTTAAAAAATGGGTAAATTGGTTGGCATTATTGGCAACATTCATAATGATTCATAACGTAAATGGCGTCTGTCATTTTTACAATTTTATTTTTAGTTTTTGTGCAGGACGAACAATCAAACTCTAATAAATTTTATTCCTTCATCCCAAATCATTTATAGTGTGGGAGCGGGACGCCCAAATCGGGTGTCTCCCTCTCGCGGCACGTGGCACGACACGTGCCCCCCCGTCCCGCGCCCGCGGGGCAGCGCACGCTGCGCGCCCCGATTGGCCGACTCGCCGCCTACAGCCGGCGCACCTGACGCAGACTGCCGAGCCGTCGCTGCACTGAAGTATAGCGACGGTAGCCGGCAGCGCCAGTTCAGTCCAGTTCAGTTCGGAAGAATCAAAATAGCAAGAAAACAGCAAGTAGTCAGCAAGTAATAACAGCAAGAATAGCGTTATTGACGTCTTGTATATATGTAAAATACTGTTTCTGGTAAAGACGAAATACACGTTTTTTCCCATCGCATCTTGTTTCACTGGCATTTGAAACCTACGCAATCCAGCAACAAATTTGGGGGAACATTCTAACATCCTTTGCGTCCCCCACAGTTTTGATGAATGTTTTACTTAATATTAAAACATGTCAGCAATTGATTACTTGTGAAATTTTATCTTTATACTTCCTTGGTGCTTGTTCATTGTATTGTGACATCCTTTGATAGCGCAGTTCGTCATAATATAATAAAATTTGTGGGAGCTCTTCATACTAAGACTTGACCTAGGACACTGACACGCCGTGCGGCGTTTGGTGCCTAAAACGGCTCACCCGGAGCGCCTTCACGCTGTGGCCGTGTACTGCGGTTCTATGTATGATATTTCTATGAAGATAATTCACAAGTACCCACAGACTCTATTTCAAGTTTTAGTCTAAGGTTCTTATATTCGTGGAGGTGTGTATTTGTGTTAATTAATAAATGTTTTTATTTTCTTCCCTTCTGTCAATCGCCTGTGTTTGCTGAGAATTATCGGTTGGTGAGTCAATAACGCCTAATACTATATAACCCGTTAACAGATGTTTCCGAGCTGGCTGGGAGATTGGAACTGCCACATACTTCAAGCTGTTTCAATAAGGAGCCATGGAGCTTTGGTGCAGCTAGTTTCATGATGGACGAGCCAAGATCCACGAGACAGGTGAGTCGTTGTGATTTTATTACTTCTGTCTAAGCCGTTTATTCACTGTTTTAAGCCCGAATGATCAAATGCTGTTTAACTTTAACAGCTTCTTACATTGTTTTTCGCCATGTTTTCCGCCGAACTATGGCGAACGAATCTATACCTGTTGCGTTCACACAATCAAACTTTCGCTGTTGTAGGAATGAAACAGACAGGATTTGTTCGCCTTCGTTCGGCCCGGTGTGGACGCGCCATGACAGATAAGGCCACCTTAAACGACATAAGACGACCTTAAGTTTATAAGCATTCAGCGGTTAGATTCATTGAGTGATCAACGTTTAGTTAGGCTGCGTTTCCACAAGAGATGGGCGAGGATAAAAAGCGGTTCAGTGCTTGAGGAGAGTCCAGCAATAGTAGGTACCTTGATTTTCCCAGTCCCGAAATCCAAATTCAAAACATTTATTCTGCAAATAAGATATTTTGTATCACTTTGCATGTCTATGGTCTATTGTCCCATTACCAGGAGACAGCGTAAAACATTGTCTTGTGTAGGTGTTTTTGCATTTTGTTTCGAGAAAAACACGTGCAGGAGGCGGCTTTAGAAAGATAGACATTGAGTGACACTGGCTACCATAGATAAATACTTCTACTGCTTGCTACTCTTTATCCTAAGAATGAGCTTTATAGGCTCGCCCCCTATCACATCTGGGACGGAACTAAGCTCGGCGAAATGTGGGTGTTCTAGTTCGCTAGTGCGCCTCTGCCTACCCCTTCGGGGATACATACATTGCGTGAGCTTATGTATGTATGTATGTATGAGCTTTCATGAAGCTGCGTGGAACAGCTAGGCTTTACAAAGCTTCAATTGGAGAGGGGCCGCAAGGCGGCATCGTGCAGGGGCAGTTCCGGGCGAAGCCTGGGCGCCTCTCGCCTAGGGACTGTTACTGTTCCTAAAGCGCCGAAGAGCGCTGGGTCGTAAGACCGGCGACTCCGACATAACCGTCACGTCTCCCCCCTAGGCGTGGCGGTAGTGGTCAAACATTTTTCCCCACGATAACAAAAAAAAGGCTTTACAAAGCTTCCACGTGTGCTGTCAAAATAAGCAAGTTTGACATAGACTATCGGATTACAGCATGATTACACCAACGCGACGTAATCACAGTAATCACAGCGGCGGCATTTTGTTATCAGACTGGCAACGTTGACAGTAATCTTGTAATTAATTCCATTCAGAGTCGGTTTGTCCCGTGAATAATAACTAGGTACGGTTATAAAGATGCGGTGCGACTGTTCACGTAACGCGGTGTTGCATTATCATCAACTTTAAGCACTATAAAGGCGTTTTAATCGCCTCGCTTAAGTCGCCTCCTTGGTCTAGTGGCAGTATGAATGGGCTGTGGACCGGGAGGTCCTGGATTCGATTCCCAGATCGGGCAAAAATTAATAATTTAATTAATAATTTTATTACTTTCTCATTTTAATATTATTCATAGTGTGGATATCAATTATTTGTAATAGCCAACCAAATCAAACTAATACGACTAATTGCACTAAATTAATACATATTATGTCTATTAGAAATAATAAATAAATACACCCAACAGTCACACACCTAGTCTTGACCTCACACTAGGTATAACCTGTATTGTGGGTGTCAGAGACTACGAGAGATTTACCGTCTAGTATAAATAGCTGTTGCTGGTTATCCGCCTTGTAGAAAAGCGCTTCTCGCTCCGCGTCCGTCATGACTGAAGCTTGCCATCCCATGCCGTCGAACGCAAACCTTCTATGACTAATTCCTTTATAACCGTTCCAGTTACAGTTTAACTTATTTGGCACAACGCCACGTTGATTCAGGAGTCGACACTCGACATATACATTAATCTAGTTTTAATTTAAGGCGCGTCCCCTGCTCATGTTTTTCTGAAGAATGCCAGGGGACGGTGAAGCCGCGAAATAATAATATGTAATAGAGATGAGAAGTGAATGGGATAAATACCATAATAAATCTCACTCACCATACGAAACTCAGCAGCAAACCGCTACTATAAGTTGGTATTTTATGAGATAGTGGTTGATATATCTATAGACAAAATTACATACAGCCTGGCTCTAACACTTTAAAAATCAGAGACAATATGCGCCATATTTTGATCTTTATTCCAAAATTACCCGCGACCCGTTGTAGTCATCTAACTCTGTATTCCGCATAATAGCGAATTATCTTGCTTTGTGCGAAATATATTTAAACTTCTACATACCCCTAACGTCAATTAAAAGAGAGATATCGTGCGTCGTTTGACACCAGGACACATCACACAACTAGCATAATTGCCTATTTGCATGTTTCAGCACGGTGGGGCGATGTGCCGACGATTTGGGCGCACTCCCTATGCAAAGTGGGCTATTTAACACCAGACGTAGTGCCATTGTTAATTACCTTTTTACGAATTAGGCTAAACCAAGGCTAAACTAACATTGATTTCTTAAGTTTACGCGAATGTTATACATAGAAATAAAACTATTTTTACGGATTCTATCACGATTTGGTTTTTATTCCTGACGTTTCGAAGGCTTTGCAGTCTCCGTGGTCGTGGTCGTGGTCGGACTGAGGACTGACTGACTTCGAAACGTCGGGAATAAAAATTAAAAACCAAATCGTGATAGAATCCGTAAAAATAGTTTTATTTCAATAAACTAATATTGATTTTTCGAATTCTTTCTGCCTGGCGTTATCCCGGCCTTCTGCCAGGGTCCGCCTTCCTGCTTAAACGCTTCCACTTCGCCCGGTCTTGAGCATCCTCCATAGTGAGGCCATTGGCTCTCATATCTTCCTCTAGAACGTCTAACCAGCGCTTTTTGGGCCGTCCACGGGAACGCACCCCTGGTACGATTTCAAGCGACATTCCTGCAGTTTATCTGCCACGTTACGGACGCCAAGACTGCCACGGATGTGCACATTACGTATATTTGATTTTTCTAATTGGTATTCTAAAATTTAAGTACCTAGTTTCTTCTTCCCTTTTAAAGAAAGAAAAATGTATTTCATTAAATAGTGTGACGATAATAGCACTCCATATCACCTTTTTAAACTCTGCAGAACGAGGGTAAAATATTTGTCACATTACGTCTCCTTTTGGGAAATTAGTCGTGAAGTTATTTTTTACTGAAATAAGTAAAAAAACTTTGGCGACGGACTATGTTCAGCAGACTTCCTATGGCTGATGATAATAAATAAATAAATAACACCCAACAGTCACATACATAGTCCTGACCCCACAATAAGATCGAGTCTTATGTCGTGGATATCAGGAACAAATATATGTAGGCCAAACAAACATTTGTCTCGGTGCGGGGATCGAACCCGCGGCCTCTCGCTTCACAGCCGGCTACTCGCCCGCTGCGCCACGGAGGCTGTCAATGAAATAAATCATTTCCAATCAACCCACCATCCAGTAACAGCCCAACTTCCCTCCATGCCTATGCTCTTGTTCCCGCAGCAAATAAACTTGATTTGTGTGGTATTCGCGCAGTATTCGAGTAATACCCATTGTTGTCGTATTTAACATTTCTCGCAGTACGGCGGCCATTAGTTTCACTCGTTAATATTAACAGTTAATGTTCATTGCTAATGTTATACAGCTGCTGAATGATATTAGTACACACATTCATTACGCTAAGTAGGTACTTATGATATATCCATTATTTCTCCGGTATTGCGAATGTTTAAGGGCGGCGGTGATCACTTAACGTCAGGTGACCCACTTGCCCCCGCCCCCCCCCCCCCCCACTCTATATTTATAAATATAATATTAGCCCTGTAATATTCCCATTGCTGAGCACGGGCCTCCTCTGCTAATGAGAGGGGTTAGGCCTTAGTCTACCACGCTGGCCCAAAGCAGGTTGGTAGACTCCACATACCTTTGAAATTCTTGTGGAGAAATTCTCGGGTATGCAGGTTTCCTCACGATGTTTTCCTTTACTGTTATAGCAAGCGATACTTTACAATGAAACCACACTTAACATAGAAAAGTCAGAAGTGGACATTTCCGCGAAAAAACGTCATTACCGTCGTTAAGTATAGGCAATGGGTAATGACTCATATGACCACGGTAATGACAAACCCTTAATCGTATTATATTAATAACTGTTATACAGATAACATAACATAAGCTCACGCCTGTATCCCCGAAGGCGTAGGCAGATGCGCACTAGCCAACTAGAACACTCACATTTCGCCGAGCTTAGTTCCGTCCCAGATGAGATAGGGGGCGAGCCTATCGCCATATCGGGCACAAATTCCAGACTCCGGGCTGATTTGGAAAAATCCAATATCACTTTGCCCGACCCGGGGATCGAACCCGAGACTTCAGAACGGTAGTCGTACCGAAATACAACCACGCCACCGAGGCAGTCCAGAGATAATAAGGCATATTAATTATTATTATTAAGGCATATTAAGTGTGATTAATATTTAAAATCGTTTGTCCCTCTCTTATGTCAAATAATTTAAGAGTGAATGAGACGAAAAACAGGTAATCACCGATAAAAATATTATAAGCCAGACCCAAGGTTGACGTTGCCAGAACCATTATAGAGAAGACAACTTAAGAGTGTGGTAACATTTTATTAGAAAATCAACTCATTCTCATACATTATTACATCGATCCATATTAATTAAAAAAATATTTACTAAATCGTCGAACTGATAAAATGCTTTGAATTCGTCTCATAGTTGATTACGGGGTGTTTACAATGTGTATTTTAAGGCGCATATCCTGCAATGTTTTTTCGAAACAAAACACAAAAACACCTACACAAAACAAGGTTTTCATTGTCTCCTGTCATGTAACAATGGACCATAGACAAAAAAATGTAGATATACCAGGTTTTGTGTAGGTGTTTTGTGTAATGTTTTAGTGCAGGAGACGCGGCTTTACAGCAGAATACTGAAACGAAACTCAATTTTTAAGGTGTTATATCGTTTGAGGCCTACCGTGACCGAGACGTTATCTGTCAAAATTGTTTATAGCATAAAATAGAACATTTCAGTATTCGGGAGTAATATCAAAGATTTCAATGAAATAAATTCGTCATTTATATTACACGCAATATAACTTGACCCGAGTGAAGTTAGTCATACTTCCACCACCGTCTACGCTTTACAGTCTATGAAAACAATAGTCCCGTCATCATCATGTACTAAAGTCACACCAGATTAGTTGCGCATATAAATACACATCATTAAACACCCCTTAAACCATAAAATAAAAAAATAAAAATTGAGAATTTAAATAAAAACTAACCTTTTATTCACGAACACCTACTCACAGCATTTTAACTAATACTTTGTCATTTGTATTACGTATCATTGTTTATTATTTTTAGACATTTTGTTGAATCATGGCGTTGCGGTATGAATCCATTGGGAGCGTAGCGCCTGCCCATAAAATAGCAACACCAGCCCGCCTAGCATGCGCGACACGAGATATCCCGATAATCGACTGTTGAGATGTTGTCTACGTGTTGTCTACAATATTGTATGAAAATAAACGAGAACGCATGTTAGTGTCCTTAGACAAATAGAAAAACCAGTTATAACGGACAAAAATCATAGACAAAATGTTCTCGTGGCGCGCATGCTAGGCGGGCTGGAACTTTGAACTAACCACACATCACTCATATTTGAAGTCTCATAATGCCCAGTAATATAGAATTACAGACTTAGTCGAAATTCGCTCTATACATCTCGGCTTTAATAACAGACAATTTTAAACGTATCATTTAAAGTGCTGTCAACAAGTCTTTATGAATAAAGCATCAATTAAATAACGCGAGTTTGTCGTACAACACAAGCTAGAATATTACAGACAACCGTCATTTGTGAGGTCGCAAATTACGTCGGTTTTGAGTGGTAGATCCATGCAGCAGCGCACTTACTCATATTACGTGACCCGTTCAGGAAGGAAGGGGGGGTCTTCAAAATACCATGCTTGGTCACAGGGGCATGGGCGGTTCTTAAGTTTTCGTCACGTAGTTAATATCCTCTAGGGTAGTGGTCGGCAACCTTTTGGCAGGCAGGGGCCGCAAGGTGGCAAAATACAGTAAATCCTCGCCTCATATTTTCTATCTATAGAGGTATAATATATAACATTTTAGATATTTATAAATAATTTACAAAACAATCACGGGCTGCAAATAGGATTTCACGGGCCGTATGCGGGCCGCGGGCCACGTGTTGCCGACCGCTACTCTAGGGAAATCTCGTGCTTTTTGAGCTATATTCAAATATGGTGCGCAGCGTTTAGCACTTTTTTAAACACATCATAATATTTTGTTTTTAACTTTTCTTCGACAAACATGATTTAAAACCATATTTATAAATGACTACGTGAAAACTAGAGGGGGATCTTTGCATAACTACGGGTAGTCACCGAGGAGGGGAGGGGTATAAAAAAGTTTAAAAATGGGTAACGTAATATGGGTATGTTCCCTTAGATACCACAGTTTCACAAAAAATATCGTGAATTAGTTAACTCGCTGTTGCGTTTCGTTTAAGGGACTTAATTCCTTCCCATCTCGATCGCACTTCCGTTCTTTAGGCTTGGTACAATGCACCCTTAATTCTTTGTCTCATGGGCATTTAGGGGCAGGAGATATCAATTTGTATGACGCGGGTTTGTAAATGACAGTTTAGTGTTATATTCTTGCCTCGGTATGTAACAAAGCGAAAGCACGTAGCATTGAACTATTTTTTTTATTCGTAAACTATATTAAGCACACGATTCGATAGCACCGTTTCACTGGCATATGCACAAGCTATTTTATTTACCGTAACAGATTTATTCTAATACTATTTTATGGTGACCAACGATCATACGACCGTCAGGAAGTTTCAGAAAACAAATTTGCCCATTTACACGACGCTATTTCTTGACAGTTATTAAAATCATGCAAACATTAGAATAATAAGAATTAAGTTATGCCAAAACTTCTAATTGGCGCCCAACGTGGGACTACTTATTTATTAGTAAGAAATCCACGACTTTTGATTATAATATAGATTAGGACCAGTTTACAATGGTTGCAAAATGTATTTTTAGAGTTATATTATAGTATACAAGTATAATAGGTCACTTGAACCGTTCTCCATGTTTCTTCCGTATCTTACTTCAAGGCCTAGATAAGTTTTTCGCGCATATTACATATAATAATGTGCTTTTGTCTAGAGTTGCCATAATATTACTTCATTTCTATAATTTCTTTTTTCATTCTACGAGTAGAAATAAATAGTTTTCTATCTTTTTTTTGTATTTATTTCAATATTTTCTACTATGTGACAGTCGTATGATCGTCGATAAATGAACACAAGTATTTCGGACATGTCTCAACAACGTGTGCGACTAACAAACACATTACACGTAAACATACGGACTACTCAAAATGGGTACAAATTATAACATTAAACAACTTTGGGCAGGAAATACGACAAATTAATAAATAATGGCGGGTACACATCAATCGAACGAAGGCGAAAGAACGTTCACGAAGCTCCATCGGCGATGGAGATCGAAAGTTTTTGATCATTCGGGAATCTTAGCCGTATCGTTCGGTCCCCATCGCCAATAGCCCTTCGCGAACGTTCTTTCGCCTTCGTTCGGTTGGTGTGTACCCGCCATAACATGAATTTTAAACACAAAAATAGTTAAATTCTCATTAATTACTTCGAAGCTAGTTGTAACTGGTAATTTATCTAGTTTTAACAATAACATAATCTCTGTATACTGGGATCGCTTAATCCAAGCGTTATTTACTCCTAACTGTAAATATACAACGAATTGCTTTATATACCTTTCAATACCTAATACAAGCTGACGAACTAGTTTATTCACATCCGTGACGGGGCTGGACCGGGCCGTTATGGCACCGTGTCTTTCCCTCCAAAAAGATATATTTGTAGGATATTACTCCGGATGTGGTCGTTCAGTCTTCTGATGGAGCGCGGACAATACGACATACAACACATCTCTATATCTCAGAAGCAGTAGGTCGAAATGCAATGGTTAGTCTCTCAGTTCATCGAGCTCATTCTTGTCTCATAATTCAACAGGGGACGTATCTATTGCCGCGCGGCAGTATTATAACCAAATTTGTTTTTACCGTACCACGCCAGGTGATTTGAAACCTTATTGTACTTACTATAATTCAGTTCCACTACGGTGTGAACACACCACAATAGACTATGTAATTATCAACAAATTTGTACCCATTTTTAGTAGCTATTGATTGTCTATCCCCTCAGAACGGTCTGTAGGTGGCGGGGTACTTGATGGGCAGCGCGGCCTGCGTGAAGCGCGAGAGGTGTCTCCAGCCGATCTGGTCGTACGCTTCCACCAGCCGCTCCTCCACATCCTTGGACGGACGGTCCTCTAGTATCTTGGTGAGGAGTTTGATGGCTCTGCCCCATTGTTTTAGGGTGAAGCAGTGCCATACGCCGTAGTTGATTGCCTGTCGATTCACATGTCATTAGAACTTTTAAATATTTGTGTTATGGTCCCTTGTACGCGGTCTTGGTAGCATACTCAGACGTAGATAAGGAAGAAGATTCGAATTCCAAGTAGGGTACGAGGTTTTTTTTATAAGTTTGCCTGGGAGTCTGAATATTAGGTAAACGGTCGGTCGTGAAAACTGAGGCAAATTATGTCTTAATTGGCAGGTTTGTCCTGTGTATGTGTATAGGTGAGTCATGTCACATGTCACTATGAAAAAAAAGTGTTTATTGTGAGGTTAGTTCCGCTATTTCAATTTCTGGTTGGTTCTATTTTGGTTTCCTTCCATACGTTAGGCGTACACGTTTTTTATAGTCATGGTCATGTCGTTATTTTTCTTTTAAATCATCATTATTATCATCATCATCAGCCACAGAACTACCACTGTTAGACATAGACTTTCCCCAAAGATTTGTTATTATGTTTCTTTTTAATCCTTGACCCAAAACGATGGGTGTATAAATTTGATGTGTGTATCTGTGTGTTTGTCTGTGGCATCGTAGCTTCTAAATAATGTACCGAATTTGATTTAGTTTGTTTTTGTTTGAAATGTGATTTGTTCGGGCGTGCTTTGTCATGTGTTGTTGTAGAGTCGGTGTCGGTATCGATATAGATATCGGTGTCGATATCGGTGTCTGTGCCTGTGTCGGTGTCGATATCGGTGTCGATGTCGGCGTTAGTGTCGATATCGGCGTCGGTGTCGATATCGATATCGGTCTGTGTCGGTGTCGATATCGGTGTGTGTGTGTGTGTCGTCGGTACCTTGGCGTCGTTGAGGTCCGTGTACTTGAGCAGGTCGTCGGTGTTGTTGCCGAGCGCGTCGGCGAGCCGCTCGCGCGCGGCCCCGGGCACGGCGAGCGCGTGCAGGCGACACAGCGCCGTGCCGCGCCGACACAGCGCCTCCACCAGGTGACCGCGCTGCTTCTCGTTGTCCCTGCGATACGGTAACATGCATCAGCGTCACCAGCGGATTATTCATACTTCTATACCCCTAGTACGAGTTTATTTTGACAGATCCCGATTTCGAAGAATAAAAATATATCATGTATTGTCTGAACTTTAAGAGGCGATAACCCTTGAGTTTGTTTCGGCATTTCTTCTCAAGGACAGCCACGAAATGCCGACGTCATCATTATTTTTCCAATATATACTCGTAACTAACATGTAAATGTGATATAAGATATCCTATTTGCAGAATGAATTATTTGAATTTGAATTCGACGATAGTTTGCGTCTTTTCCATACATTTGACTGGCAGCGCGCGCCACTTTGCGGAAACGACAACGAACTAAAAAAAATCAAAAAGCCTGCGAGGGCAAAACGATATTTGAATTTCTCAGTATCAGCCCGAAATCTGGAATTTGTACCCGATATGGCGATAAGCTGGCCTCCTATCTACCTCTTCCAGGATACAGACGCGAGCTAATGATGTGCAAAAAAAAATCTAAAACAAACTTCAGTTTAAATAATACTTCAACTTGTATGTCGCAATTTACATTACATTCATTTATAATAAGATTATTTAAATCGAAATAGGTCAGCAGCACAACCATGAGTTTGTTGTACATATTTACGCGAGCGAGGACGTCAAATATTTACATGGAAAACGTCAGTTCCCCGCGTAAACGATAGAGGCGTTCTGGTGTTTGTCATACAAATATTTTACAGAGTCGCTAGCGAGTAATATCAAAAAAACTCATGGTTAGCCTGCAGGTTTGTTGCAAAAACCACTTACTGTTTAATTTTACTAGCGTCACTCCTCGTGTCATTCTTCATTCCTAAATATGCTAACAATTTTTCTTGATCTATCGCCTTTATCACCTGCGAAATAATATTCAAATTACAATAACACTAATTTGATCATGCAGTCCATATAGACATAACACCCATACAGTCACACACCTAGTATTGACCTCACACTAGGTATAACTTATGGGTATCAGAGACTATGAGAGACGCGCGGTCTCACAACACCCAGACTTGAATATCTGTGGGCCCTATAAACATTTGTGTCAATGCGGTAATCGAACCCGCGGCCTCTCGTTTCACAGCCGGCTACTCGCCCGCTGCGCCATGAGGGCTATCCGAAGACATAGAGACACTGTCTAGCCTAGCCTGACAATTTGCTATTTACATTAATCATGACCAAAAATTCGTGACCATAAACAAATTGTCAAAATATCAGTGTATTATAATCGAGATGAGAATGATGATAGGAAGTAATGGTTATGTAAGAGTTGAAGGAAATCATTTTACAAGATTTTTGTGTACCCTGCCCCCTTACTCTTGACACTCGATTCGATTGTGATTTCGATTTGGTTTCATTTATTGACTTAAAATTCCAGCGAAATCGACTTTTAAAGTGCGCTAATGTCGCATAATATTCGAGAATTGTCATTTGGTCGAGCGTCAGGAGTCGCCCCCCTGATCAGAGTAGGTGCACGTCACTGGAGTTGGCTTACCTTATCTGCAATCGATATTAATTGTTCACACCACGCTGTCGTCACGTCCGGCTCTTCGTTTGCATGAGGTAATCTGCAAAACAACAATAATAATGGATAAGACCTACCTTTTAATAAATAAATATATAACCCAACAGTCACACCCATAGTCCTGAACCCACACTAGGTAACCTGTATCCTAGGTATCAGACATTGTTCGTTGGGCTACACAGACATTTGTCTCGGTGCGGGAATCGAACCCGCGACCTCACGTTTCACAGCCGACTACTCGCCCGCTGCGCCACGGAGGCTGTCAAACCTTTGTCTTATTTCCTTTTGGTAAGATACCTTCGACTAAGATTAATTTTAACGTGAATAATTCAATTAATGTTACCGTCTTGTTTGTTATGAAATAATCGTCTTTTTGAAGTTATACTTCTTTTACCGCGTTTATGTAAGAGAAATGATGAGAAAAAATGAGAAATGCGCGCACACATCGTTACGGCAATCCGACAGTTTGAAGTTAGCCATCAAATATAATTAAAAGTGTATATTTATTATTTAAATGTTTTTCTTCGATAAATTTATCATTTTTGATACTTTTTTTTTCTTCTTAGCTACGACAAAGAAGTATAACTTCTAACGCTAGTACATAAGTACATGCATCAAGGTTTTTTAATTTGTTAAATTACTTATCGATGTTTTTAATTTCTATTCAAAACGAACCGGAGCTACATTTAATCGTTACATTTTATTAGGCTTAGTTTTTACGACTGGCTGACGTCAACCCCCTCTGAGGGACACGTAAAATACTACTTAAAGTATATTTACTTTTTAGGATCAGTAGGCGAGTCCAACGCCTGCAGATAGGCGACATGTGCTCCGAGGTATCCGGGGAACTTCTCCACCAACTCCTCGTACACTTGCTCCAGCTTCTCACCTTCTGTACAATGCAGATGAAAACGGTAAGTGTGGAGACTAAACTTAATGAGTGAGTGTGAGCGAATGAGAAATGTGTTTGTCTGCGTATGTAACACATTCTAGTTTACATAATATCATAACATAAGCTCACGCCTGTATGGCATATGGTATGTAGGCAGATGTGCACTAGCGAACTAGAACACCAACATTTCGCCGAGCTTAGTTCCGTCCCAGATGTGATAGGGGGCGAGCCTATCGCCATATCGGGCACAAATTCCAGACTACGGGCTGATATGGAAAAATCCAATATCACTTTGCCCGACCCGGAGATCGAACCCGAGACCTCAGGACGGTAGTCGTACCGAAATACAACCACCGTGGGAGTCATTTTTGATTAATATCAAATTTACTACGTATAACAAAAATATATTTATTTAACAAAGAATAATTATTTGAGCAACTAATTTATTATGTTATTATGTTATTATGTTATTATGTTATTATGTTATTATGTTATTATGTTATTATGTTATTATGTTATTATGTTATTATGTTATTATGTTATTATGTTATTATGTTATTATGTTATTATGTTATTATGTTATTATGTTATTATGTTATTATGTTATTATGTTATTATGTTATTATGTTATTATGTTATTATGTTATTATGTTATTATGTTATTATGTTATTATGTTATTATGTTATTATGTTATTATGTTATTATGTTATTATGTTATTATGTTATTATGTTATTATGTTATTATGTTATTATGTTATTATGTTTTATGTTTGTTATTTAATCATTTTAGTTTTAACGCTTTGTATTGTTTTCCAAGCAACGAAGTAGGGTATAATATAATAAACTATTATTATTATATTTGTATGTGTGTGCTCGTGTGAGTCTATATGCGTGTCTGTGTGTGTTTGTGTGTATGTTTGTGCGTGCGTGTGTGTGTGCGTATGCGTGTGCGTGTGTACGTGTGCGTGTGTGCGTGTGTGTTGCTCGTGTGTAGTGTGGTGTAGTGTAGATGCAGTAGTAGTGTTAGTGTACCGCACCGAGCTTGGCGAGCCAGGAGGTGCAGAAGTCAGCGAGCGCGTCCTTGTACTCGTCGGTGCGTCGCTCGCGCGGCGGCTGGCGGCGCGGCGGCTCGCACGGCGCGAACACCAGCGCGGAGGAGCTCGCGCGCCGCGCCGACTCGTCCTTGCTGAACCACACCGACCCGGTGAGCGCGTGACCCACGGACAGCCCGGACCGGCTCACCCTGCAACATACGACACAAACGCATTCTCTACCATACCGTACTCTCTTTTTTTATTATAGCAGATACTGGCAAATGAGCAGATGGATCATCTGATGGTAAGTGATCTCAGCCGCCCATAGACACCCAAGACACAAAAAGAATCATGAGTGCGTTGCCAACCTAAAAGACGGGAATGGAAGGAGAGGGGAAAGGTATTGGGAAAGGGGAGGGAATGGGTCACCGGGAATCTCACTCACCGAACAAAACGCGACAGCAAGCTGCCACTTTACGTCGGTTTTCTGTGACAGTAGTATCAAACCGGTCGAGCCGGCGCATTTGTGCTGTAGATGTTACTGTCTACAGCGTGGCTCTACCACTCATCTATCTCTCTCTTTCTTCCTACCCTTATCCCACCTTAAATAAATAAATAAATAACACCCAACAGTCACATACATAAACCTGGGAAGTTACCATCATCACTTATAGCAGTATTATTTATAAACTTACTTATACCAATTCCCATACAAAAAAAAAACGAATTAAGATTAAAATAATACTGCTATAAGAGTGGTGGTAACCCACCCCTGACCCCACACTAAGATAAAAGTCTTGTGTCGTGCGTATCAGGAACTAACGAGACTTTCGGTCTCGCAACACCCAGACCCGAAACAAATATCGGTAAGCCATACAAACATTTGTCTCGGTGCGGGGATCGAATCCGCGGCCTCTCGATTTACAGCCGGCTACTCCCCCGATGCGCCACGATGTTAATGTCGGCGCGACACACACTTTTGCAAGTATGTTACAGAAACGATTTGGCTTAGTTTTACAACCGGCTGTCTGCCTGACGTCAACCTCCTCTGAGAAATCCAGTCCCAGGCAAATTAAATATGAAAATTCACTTTGCCCGACCTAGGAATCGAACCCAGGACCTCCCGATCCACAGCCAATTTATGCTGCTACTAGACCAAGGAGGCGTCTACCATACCATGCTAACAGACGGTTACTAAACGTACATTAAAACACTCACTTATCTGAAGGCACTGCGGTGAAGTACAGAGGTAATAAATTTCCACTGGCTAATGATGCTGAACTGAATTTTTTGCCACCAATAAGAGCCTGTGCGCAATGAAAATAATAATTAATATTGAAAAGTTTTTACGACCGGCTGGCCTGCCTACCTGACGTTAACCCCCGCCTTGATCCAGTTCCGGACAAATAATGTTAGAAAATCACTCGGCCTGACGTAGGAATCGAACCCAGCAGCTCCCGGTTCACAGCCTGTATACGCCGTCACTAGACCAAGGGGGCGACTGGGTATGTTTGTAAGTAATATAAACTCACGCCTGTCTCCCCGATGTGGTAGACAGAGGCGAACTAGAACACACATATTTCGCCGAGCTTAGTTCCGTCCCAGCGGGGTTAGACAAGTGACTTATGCGCTAGTCGAATAGAATAATTGAATAGAATAAATGTATGGGAATGACATAAGAGTACGCTATATGCGGCGTACTCTTATATCCATCCCATACATTTATTTATTCTATTCGACTAGCGCATAAGCCACTTGGCTATGCCCGCAGATGTGATATGGGGCGAGCCTACCACCATATTGGGCACAAATTCCAGACTCCGGAATCCAGACTGATACTGAATTGAAAAAAATTACTGGCCTCGCCAGGGATCGAACCCGAGCCTTGTAGGCCAACCATGAGTTTTTTTGACATTACTCGCTAGCGACTCCGTAAAATATTTGTATGGCACACCCGCACGCCTCTAGCGGTTACGCGGGGAACTGACGTTTTCCATACAAATATGACGTCCTCGCTCGCGTAAATACGTGCAACAAACTCATGGTTGAGCTACTGGTGTATGTGATGCTGACGGTGCACCTGCGCCCTGGAGCAGTAGGCGTCGAGCGTGATGGGCTGCTGCAGCCGCTGCTGGATCACGACGGGCAGCTCCTGCAGCTTGTCGAGCAGCGCGCGCGACTCGTGACGCACGTTCAGACGCAACACGTAGTCACCCTTCTCTAATTTTACTGAATACTGGAACAAACAAATATATTTGTACGAGCTGACACTTGAACATAACATACTTTGCAGCGTCAGCACTTTACGCAAGCACTAGCAATTTGGTTCTTGACTATTTTTTAAAGAGTATACAAGGCTATTTAGTTAAAAAAAAAACTATTATGTATAATTTAGTTTGCCACCAAAACGCTATCTGTTAACTGTAGATGCGATACGGGGACGTCATCTTTCCTTACCATAGACACAAAATCGCTCATTAAAAAAATATTGCGGAAATAACATGTATAATTTCAAAGTAAAAAAAACGGGTCAGATATTTCATCGATCAGATATTGATTGTCAATCATATCCGCGTTGAAATTAGGTTGAGCTTTAAACAAAAATACAAAAAAGCATACCAAATAACCTGGCAGTATGACTTTGGAGCTTAGGTCTGAGGCCCTTGTGGAACAAATTTAAAAGAAAAATGAGTAATGTGACATCATGCAACGCGATTGGCGTTTACAGTCACGTGTCCGCACAGATAAAAAAATAAGTATTAAAATATAGAAATATATTAATAAATAAATATAATTAACTCACTTTGGACGGATACGCATCTCCCACTGCCATTAACTGTTTACAACTGTTGTACAACATCCACATCTGGGACTCGAACTCCGACTCGTACAACATGTCGCACAGCAGCGACACTATCGGCGACACCTGGAAATATAAAGCACCATTAATGTGTTACACTTGCTTTATTTCTTTCTACCTGCCCTTATCCCACATTAATAGGCGGTCGGCGCAACACACTTTTTCAAGCATGTTGCAGAAAGGATTTGGCTTAGTTTTAAACGCCCGGCCGCCTGCCTAACCTCCTCTGAGGGATCCAGTCCCGGGCAAATTAATTTTGAAAATTTGCTTTGCCTGGAAATCAAACCCGGGACCTCCTGTTCCACTGCCCATATATGCTGCCACTAACTAGACCAAGGAGGCAACTAATGTATATGTTTCACTTACATGTTACTTTTTTTTTAATACATTTTGGCATCACGAATGCATTTGATTGTTAGTGCTGACTTTGTTAAAAATCCCGATTATGTTTCTATAGATTTTCAGACTTTATGGTCGTGGGGTCCACTTCAAACTGCTAGACCCAGCTTTTTATCAATTTATGTATTCAAGATACCTTATCCTTAAATCCATAACAGATTAATAAATATTAAAATAAAACTAGTTTTTACCGATTCTATCGCGATTGGTCTATTATTTTTAGTGCCGACGTTTCAATGCATAACATTCGCCTAAACGTAAGAAATAATTAGATTATATACAATATAATGTGTACTCACATCGGTCGCCTTCGCTACATGGAAGTTGTATGTGTTGATGAGCTGGTAGATCTGTCGGCTGGGGGGAATGACGTCACGTGACGTCAGCGGCGCCAGCTTGTACTCCACCGGCCTGCACATACAGATAATATAATAACACGTCTCAATACTTACAGCATCATACATGTGGTGGTAACTTGTAACGGAATATCGTACAAGCCTTTGGTTCAAATTGCAAGTCAAGAAACTCACTCTATTTGTGTTTGTTTTTAGAATTAAATAAATGACACCCAACATTTAAACATAAAGTCCGGGATCCCACACTTAGATACGAGTCTTGTCGTGGGTATCAAGAATTACGAGACTTTCGGTCTCGACTCGAAACAAATATCTGTGGACCACACATTTTTCTCGTTGCGGGAATCGAGCCCGTGGCTTTTTGCTTTACACAGACGGGTGACAGCCGCTGCGTCACGGAGGCTGTAGAAGTGTATTCAATGTTGATGTAGAAGTGTGCTCATTTGAAGTGATCTATTTATCGAGGTAGAGTGGTTCAGCCCGTGGAACTGTATCGACCAGTAGACTCACCTGTAGACCGGCTCGGAGTACTTGAGCTGCGCCGAGGGTTGCACCTCCTCGAGCCGCAGCGAGCTGAGCATCACGGACTTGATGCCCTCGCCCGCGAACATCACCAGCTGCGGACCGAAGTCCGGCTTCAGCCCGTGGAACTCCACCGAATAATCCACCACCATCTCGCCGATGTTCGCCCAGTACTTCGCCAGCACCACTTCTAATGTCACGTTGCCCTGGAAATTTATTCAATTATACATAATCTATTCACACGTTATCGAATAATATATGGATTAACTATGATATACATACATACATAGACTCACACCTGTATCCCGGAAGGGGTAGGCAGAATCGAACTAGAGAACTAGATGACCCACATTTCGTCACGCTAATTTACGTCCCAGATGTTATAGGGGGCAAGCCTATCGCCATATCGGACACAAATTCAAGACTCCGGGCTGATACTGAAAAATTAAATATCACTTTGCCTGGCCCGGGGATCGAATCCGATACCTCAGGATGGTTAGTCATATCATAATACTGCTACGCCATGGAGGCAGTGAAATATCGATATCCAATTTAAACACCAATAGCAAGTGTTTACGTTCCCCAGGCCAAGAGTATAGTTAAACCTTTGCCACCCTCAAACGTTAAGGAATGAGGGAATGGAAAATTTAAAAAGTCTTGGCTTTTCGTTACAATTGCCCAACTTACGAAACGCAAAAGTAAGCGGCCAGATTTTAGGAGACGAGTTGTTAAATCAATTATGCCTAATCCAATGTTAGTCGCTTTTACCACGATTTTCTGTGTGACATTCGCGTGAGTTTTGATATAAGACGCTACTGAATCCAGTAGATTGTGGTCGACCGAATGAAATATTGAATGAATGAACGATATATAATAATAGTTTACCGACCAGAACCGGGAAGTGCAGCGTGGTGGGCGCTTCGGAGGTGACGCTGACCATCTTCTGCATCTCGTGCGAGCGGCAGCTGCGGCGCGGCACGAGCTGCATGGTGTGCAGCAGGAACCGGCCCAGCTTCTCCTTCTGCTCGGTGCTGATGCGCAGCACGCCCCACGTGGCCTCCGCGGGAGCTGATACACACATAGAATATACATAAATCATGATGCAAACTAACCAATTTTAACACGATATATTTTTAAGAAAGTCATTTTTCTGCACTACCTATCCTAATTCCATTCAATGTAGTTTCGACGCAATACATTTTTCATATTCCAGTCACGACCATCCACGTGCCTAAAATTAACTCCTTTTGTGGGATCCAATCTCAAAATCAGGCAAACTGTTATAAAAATATTCTAATGCTCGACTTGACATTTGAATCCGGGTCCTCATTCCATGTATACTACTACTACTAGACTACATAAGTATTTTTTTTAATGTAATTTACAAAACCTGATGTACAGTCAAGCATGCTAAAAAGAAAAAACGGTATACAAATGGTGATGATGGAAGACTATAGCTGAGATCTATAGAGCGAACTTCAACTAAGTCCGAATCAAAGAAACAAACTCGGTGATGATTACGATATTTTAATCGAACTTTGACTTAGTCCGAGACAGACTAACAGACTGACTAGACGATGATCATCAGAGACTTACGGCCGGTCTCAAAAAACGATCTCAATTTAGAGTGCAGATAGATCGCGATTATGAACCAATCAGATCAACTCATTTGACGGAGTCATGTTCAAACTGTGTTCTTATTGGCTAATTTTTGGTTATCTATCTGCACATTTGAATTGAGATTGTTTATTGAAACCGGCGGTTAGTCGACGTTCGCTCTATAGATCTCAGCCTGAGTTATGAGAAATGTATCGAGGTGTGATCAGTAATGAACTCTCACGTATGATGAAGTGCCTGCGTATGTCGGAGGCGCGGAAGGTCTCGTCCCGCTGGTGCAGGGCGGGCGCGGAGACTGCGCCGGGCAGCGGCTGCGGCTGCAGCACCGTCACCGGGATGCGGAACACCGGGCCCTTCTCTATGCACGCCACGTCGTACGCGTCGATACTGGAATGTAACACGAGCCCGTCAGCGCTAAAACCGACTAACACACTCTCGATAGGCTGATCCGTGCGAGATTTCAAATTCAACTATTTCATTGAAATAGTTGAGCTGTCTTATAATAAGAGCCGTGACAGGCATTTTGATCAGACATAAATATTGCCATTTTTTTCTTAAATTCTTACATAGGCATGACTATAATCCTCGCCCCCATCCATGTCGATTTAAAATATAAGCCGGCCGCTGAAATTTATTCATTTTTTATTCATGTAAATATCAAATTGCCAGGGTAAACTGTGTAAGTCTCTTTGTCTATAAGATCTGCACGCCACTGATATTATTCGTTTTGTAGTAAAAATTATCTATAACGTAGTTATACAATTTCATTTTTGTTATATGTTTTAGTAGGAAACATAAACTCACAACAATTGATTGTAATTACCGAGAAAATAGCCTTCGTGGCACAGTTGACGAGTAGCCGGTGGGAGGCCGTGGGTTGGATTCCCGCACTGAGACAAATATCGTCGTGGGTTTGATTTCCAGGTCGGGCAAAGCGAATTTTTTTATTTATTTTGCCCGGGACTGGACCCCTTAGACGTTAACGTCAGGCAGGCAGCCGGTGGTAAAAACTTAGCCATCATTTCTGCAACATGCTTGAAAAAGTGTGTTGTGCCGACCCCACATTAAAGTGGGATATGGGCTAGAAAAAAAACTGTCTATGGAAGACTAATCCAATGAGTGACCTAGTGAAGTGCGCCCCCGGCGGCAGCGCGGCGGTGTCGACGCGCACCGAGAACGGGCGCGCCGCGTTCATCACGTCGAGATGCGCAGGCGCAGACACCCACGCGCCGCTGCAGCTCAGCGCCACGCGCACGCCGAACGCGATCTGCCGCGGGATCACCGACTTGTCTGCAACACCACACCGGCTGCATGCCTTTTGTGCCATCTGTCCCAGCTCACACTTGTCAACGTAAATATTAATACGCGTAGGTAACGGAACGTAATATTGTGGGCTTAATCAAGCCAAAAACAGTCGAACACACATGTAAAATGTAAACATTATGTATGTACACATTTAATTATTAACGGTGTTAATAAATTGATTTTAAAAGCGCTTTTCTTTAAAATTCTGTTTTATGTATGTTACACGAAGTTTCCGCTAAAAATAAACATATTTATGATTTATTTTAGTGAATAAATGGGTTATATATCATTGTGGTTAACCAAAAAAATTATACAAAAATAGACAACAAAGAATTTCTATAGAACAAAATTAAATAAAACCGAAAAACATTAAATACATACTGCAAATTACTAATATATATAAATACACATTTGGTGTATGCTAATTAAATGACTATGCTACGTAAACTCATACTCTCACGTATTATACCAACTGTACTAACCTACTCAAGTATCAAACGTGTATTACAGGAAACAAATCAGGACATACCGTAGTTACAACACCACAACTTTATCATATTCCTTTCATCGACGTTGCACAATGATTTGCTATCTAAACAATGGAAAACATATTTTATTCTATTCGGCGTGATAATGCTTTAAGCTTTTGACTGCCTCGGTGGCATAGTTGTATTTTGGTACGACTATCAATTTTTACGTTGTCTAAAATATAACGAAGAAACAAATATTGAATTATTACCAAAAATAAAAAAGTCATAACTTGAAGTTTGGTATAACCTTCAAACTGCAGGAAAAATGAGCATCAGTATATTCACGTCACGACCATAACGGTACGTGCGTTGCAAAGGGATAGTACGATATATTTATAAAAGAATCACGGGTGCGTTGCTAACCTAAAAGAAGGGAATGGAAGGGGAGGGAAAAGGGATCGGAGGAAATGGGCTACCGGAAATCTGACTCACCGCACTAAACGCGACAGCAAGCCACTTTACGTCGGTTTTCTGTGAGACAGTGATATCGAGCCGGCCCATTCGTGCAGTAGACGTTTAGGTCTACAGCGTGGCTCTACCACTCAAAACTATTCCCGCGATCTATTTACATGTAAGTTGTAGAATAATACTACCTTCAGAATGTGAAGATGCCTAGCTGCTATATTACTACTATTATATATATCTTTCTTTCGCCAAATTGTTTTTTCTCCATACATTTAGACATACTTGTATTTTTCGTAGTCATACCTAGTCCTTATTCTGTTGTGATCGGCTAGACATTGATATAAAGCATCAGCACTGACCCTCCATGTCGTCGTGGTCGTGCATGAACTGCGGCTCGACGCTGATGCTGACGTCCCTGTGCTTGTCGCCGGGGCGCGGCCGCAGCAGGATGCCCTTGCCGTTGTTGGCGCCGCACTGGATCGTGAACGTCACGTCGCGCTCCGGCTGATCGTGGTAGTTCGTTAGCAGCTCGAACGCCTGGAATGTAACATACAAAATTATTCTTACACACGCAATGTGTAAATATGGTGGTGGTGCGGCATCTTTCTGCCTGGCATTATCCCGGCCTTCTGCCAGGGTCCGCGTTCCTACTTAAATGCTTCCGCTTCGCCCGGTCTTGAGCATCCTCCATAGTGAGGGCTATTCGCTCTTATATCTTCCTCCAGAATGCCCAGCCAGCGCTTTTTGAGCCATCCACGAGAACGTAGCTCTGGTACGATTTGGGCCAAACCCATGCGACCGACGTACTCCTGTCGTTTCCTCAAAATGTGGCCCTACCATCTCAAGTGACATTCCTGCAGTTTATCTGCCACGTCACGGACGAGAGACCACTATAATAAATAAAAAAAATTAAAGTAGGTCGTCAGATTCTTCAGACCTTAACCAACGGGTCAACTTGACCGATTTGATACAATTGTCTCACAGAAAACCAACATAAAATGATGGATCATTCGAGACTCGAGACTTCTGGTAACCCAAATCTTCAAACAAAAAAGTCTCCTCCTTTAACTAAGTTGGCGGTGGAAATCACTTATAACAAGAAGACTCATTTGCCAGTATCTACTATAAAAAATATTGATAGAATTGTTTCTATTAAAATATACCCCGAGACGCCACGTATGGTACACTTGTACAATCCATAAAACAGCGTACCTTCTCAATATTAAGCAGTCCGCATCCCTGCGCCCAGGGCTCCACGTGCGACAACACGGTCGCAGAGTTCTCCAGCGCACGCTTCAACGAGAACGGCGAGTACGGGAGGTTCTTAGCCTTCAGGCCAGATATTAGCACACCTGGAATTATTCCACAACATAATGATTTCTTAGGTTTACGTGAATGTTATTCATTGAAATAAAACTATTTTTACGGATTTTATCACGATTTGGGTTTAATTTTTTTTTTTTGTGCCCGACGTTTCGAAAGCTTTGCAGCCTTCGTGGTCACGGGTCACAGGTCAGAGTCTGACCCTAGTCTAAAATCCGTAAAAATAGTTTTTTTTCAATTATTCAACAACGGTTATAAAGAGTGGCGCCAATAACGACATTAAATTTGATAATGTTGAACACAAGTATTTTTAAATTTCGCCGAACCAATAAAAAAACTGTAACATCAACATTGAAAAAATAGTTTTTCAAAGAAAACAAATATTAAAAGTTCCCTGACTAAATGTCAACACCATTTATACTTTATAAAAGCGGTATCATGCGCGGACAAATCTACATGTAGGTAGACTTCAGTAGGTACGCGGCACGGTCCTCGCTTCTGAGTCGCGCAAGACAAGTTTGTTCACGTTTGTTATCTACAAAAGTCTTTGATCGCTAATATCAGATGTTTAAGGTCACTCCAATCATACATCATGTACAAAAATGTAAAAAACTAAGAATCAATCCTGTAGCTAAACTATTTTACCTATTGAATTGGTTTTTGGTACAAAACCTTGCAACATGGTAAGGTATAACTGGTATGATTTAATGTCGTTATTTCGGCGCCACTCGGTATAGGCTCTTGTACATTCACCTCCTCCAACAAGTAATAATATTAACTTTGAAAAAAATCAAGAAAATAAAAAGGCACTATATTTAGATACATAATGGATAACATACTATGGAAAAGTATTCTTTATGCCATGTTTAGGTAACCTTTGTTAATAGAGTAATCTGTATTTCTTCTCTACCATTTGTCTTTATCCCACTTCAAAATGGGTTTGACACAATTCACTTTAAGCGCAATGCGGAAATAATTTGGCAAATTTTGCCTGACGATATTGCTCATATTGGAATTCCAAGTCATGCACCTCCTGAACACAGTCCATGCAACAATAATTGTACTAACTCACCTAAAGCACCGGCAACGTGTGGCGCCGCCATTGAAGTGCCGTTCATTAACTGACAATTTCGAAGCGTGAACCTGAAAAAATCATACAATGGTTAATTACATTTTTTTTATAACATAGGCTGGCAAACGAACAGATGGGTCACCTGATGATAAGTGATCTCCACCGCCCATAGTCACCCAAGACACAAAGAATTCTGGGTGCGTTGCCAACCTAAAAAGAGGAAATGGAAGGGGAGGGAATAGGGATTGGGAAAGGGAGGGGGAGAAATGGGCCACCGGAAATCTCACTCACCGAACGAAACGCAACAGCAAGCTGCCACTTTACATAAGTTTTTTTGTGACTGTGAGACAGTGGTAACAATCCGTTCGAGCCGGCCTATTCGTGTTTTCAGACGTAATTTTCTAGTGTGGCTGTCGTGTATCGTGTGGTTTATGTTGTATTTATTCAGTGTGTGTCGTCAGTAGTCAGCGTGTACCTGGCGACGGGCGCGACGGCCCCGCCGGGCGCGCACACGCTGAGCGCGAGCGCGCCGTCCGCCGCCGGCCCGCGCGAGCTCCAGCTGAACGCGCCGCCGCACACGCGCCGCCGCAGCGAGTACGCCGCCGACGACATCTCCGCAGACACGAACGCGCCGACACCTGCCGACACATGTACACCGCGTCACACACCTCACCGCACCGCGTCACACTCGAGTAGCGCAGTGTACAGCACACTCACCGATGAGCACCGGGTGCGCGATGTCCGGCGGCGCGCCGACGGTGCAGAGCGCGGGCCCGTGGTTGCCGCCCGACACCACCCACGCCGCGCCGTACCGCTGCACCACCACGCGCATTATGTCACCGATACGACTGCGCACACATTAAACAATAATAATATTAGCCCAGAAATATTACCCCACTGCTGGCCACGGGCCTCCCACACCAAGGAGAGCTTAAGACCGCGGTCCGAACTCAGCGGGCTGGGAGCGGCGGCGGCGGCGCGGCGAGCGGTTTAATAATACGATGCCGCGCCGCTTCCCGCGCCGCCGCCGCCGCTGAATATGTATCCACAGCCTAATCCACACTGACTTAATGCAGGTTGCTAGACCTCATATACTTGTATTTTTTTTGTGGAGCATATTCTCAGATATACAGGTATCCTCACGATGTTTCCTTTACACACTTGACATAAATGACATGGAATTTGTGCCCAATATGGCGATAGGCTCGCCCTCTATCACATCTGGAACGGAACTAAGCTCGGCGAAATGTGGGTGTTCTAGTTCGCTAGTGCGCCTCTGCCTACCCCTTTGGGGATACAGGCGTGAGCTTATGTTATGTGTTATGTTACTTGACATAAATAAATCAGAAGTGCATGCTCTTTTTGCTGTTTCCCATAAAACATAACACTAATTCACATGTCATCTGCATTCGAATCTATAAAAGGGTCGTTTCAGACTCCGAATTCGCATCCAAGGACAGAAAACAGACGTGAATACAAAACTCTGTCTCACCCGGCATTAGCCCAGTGCGCGTGTTCCCCGTAGCTCATGTTGATGACGTCGATGCGCATCCGCTTGCTGAGCTCCATGATCTTGATGCAGGCCCTGACGAGCGCCGTGCCGGTCTCCATGGACCCGAGCCGGCCGTCTCCGATGGTGAGCGACACTATCTTGGCCCCGGGCGCCACTCCGTTCCGCGCGGGCTCGTGTGCGAAGTAGCCGGACGCTATGGCCGCCACGTGCGTGCCGTGCGTCGCTATACGACACATAACAAATTCATCTAATGCTGTATCTACAGAAATTTCCACCGTACTGCAATGACATTTTCGCTTATATTTTCGCTAAGAATAGCCTGTCACTTTTTTTCTTGCGTTACATTGTTTAAAAACGAAAGGGACAACATTTGGTATAAGATAAGCAGCGCTTAAATATTTTTATAAGGGGCTATATGTATACAGTACGATATAAAGACCTTCAAGAAGAGAGCATATAGATTACGCATCAACGATTCCTCTGTGGGCTTAGCGAAGTGGCTTATGCGCTCGAATAGAATAGTATATGTATAGGAACGAGATTAAAGTACGCTATATATAGCGTACTCTTATGTCATTCCCATACATTTATTCTATTCGACTAGCGCATATGCCACTTGGCTAAGCCCACTGGTATCGTGGGTGTTCATGGACGATGGCGATCGCTTACCATCAGGTGGCCCATCTGCTCGTTTGCTATGAGTAAGATCACGTCAAGTGGACCCCCCATTTACCACTTGATCATAAAAATTTAATCTATATATATTTTTCATAAGTACTTATGATGGAAAAATGATCCCCCAAACGATTTTTAAAAATTTTGATTTTAACAACATTTTTTTTACAATGAAAATTTTAAGCACTTTTAATTAAAAAATGGATTAAAAATCAACCGTAAGAGATAAATTCATGAAATTTTCAGCATCCATGGTCAAATGTCTATACTTTAAGAATATATTAACGACTTAAGATTATTTGTTTATTTTCGTATTGTTAACTAACTTTTAAGTTAACAAATGAAAATTTAACTCATTTCTTGGTAAAAAAATGCATTTTTTTTTCATCGGTCACATGCTTTATTCATTTAAGTTTAAGGTTCCGGAAGAAAATTTCACTGCTCGCCATTAGTTTAAACAAAATGAATTTATTTATGACAGCGCGCCAGCCGCCGAGCGCTGTGGAAGCGCCGCGCTACCGAGCGTCTCGTACTGCATTGAGCTTTTATCAGTGATAATTTAAAATAGTAATACAAAATATTATTATAAAACAAATTTCATTATTATTTACGTTATATTATTATAATTATTATCAATAAAATTTTATTTTTTGTTAACAATATCATAAAGAGTATAATCAATTTTTTATTATTTTTACCAAACAGCGTAAATTTAAAAATAAATAATCAATTAAAAATTCTTAAAACTGTTATGGTCTGTATTCACTTTTTTAGGTCATTCAGTAAATTATTATTTTTGAATTTTCTAGTCAAAACTCCATCTTTAGTTAACAAAAGAAAAACCGCTCCGTTACGATTTTCAATTGTTTTTCGCGTATCCGAAAATAATTTAATTTCGCGAATTTTTAATTGATTATTTATTTTTAAATTTACTCTGTTTGGTAAAAATAATAAAAAAAATTGATTATATTCTTTATGATATTGTTAACAAAAAATAAAATTTTATTGATAATAATTATAATAATATAACGTAAATAATAATAAAATTTGTTTTATAATAATATTTTGTATTACTATTTTAAATTATCACTGATAAAAGCTCAATGCAGTACGAGACGCTCGGTAGCGCGGCGCTTCCACAGCGCTCGGCGGCTGGCGCGCTGTCATAAATAAATTCATTTTGTTTAAACTAATGGCGAGCAGTGAAATTTTCTTCCCGAACCTTAAACTTAAATTAATAAAGCATGTGACCGATGAAAAAAAAATGCATTTTTTTACCAAGAAATGAGTTAAATTTTCATTTGTTAACTTAAAAGTTAGTTAACAATACGAAAATAAACAAATAATCTTAAGTCGTTAATATATTCTTAAAGTATAGACATTTGACCATGGATGCTGAAAATTTCATGAATTTATCTCTTACGGTTGATTTTTAATCCATTTTTTAATTAAAAGTGCTTAAAATTTTCATTGTAAAAAAAAATGTTGTTAAAATCAAAATTTTTAAAAATCGTTTGGGGGATCATTTTTCCATCATAAGTACTTATGAAAAATATATATAGATTAAATTTTTATGATCAAGTGGTAAATGGGGGGTCCACTTGACGTGATCTTACTCTATGTCATTGCATAAAAATATCAGTAATGGGAAAATGTGTAAGTGTAATCAATAAAATTGACAATAAATCAATTTAAATAATGTGATTATGTGGATATATTAGACATAAGATGTTCGAAACAAAGGTTTCCGTAGTCAGTTGTTCATTATGTGCCGGAAGTAGTTAGTGATCAACATGAAACTAGTTAGCGTATTATTATGCGTAGTGTATGCAGTACGTAGTGACTGCCTCGGTGGCGTGGTGGTATTTCGGTACGACTACGGTTCTGAGGTCTCGGGTTCGATCCCCGGGTCGGGCAAAGTGATATTGGATTTTTCCATATCAGCCTGGAGTCTGGAATTTGTGCCCGATTTGGCGATAGGCTCGCCCCCTATCACATCTGGGACGGAACTAAGCCCGGCGAAATGTGGATGTTCTAGTTCGCTAGTGCGACTCTGCCTACCCCTTCAGGGATACAGGTGTGAGCTTATTGTAAATGTATTCAAACTCGTTGCGCACTACTGCCGATTGCTAGGGATGTATCAGACATAATGTCAATGGTTACCGGATTTAGTTCATTAGGTGCCAGTAATAGTTACTGATTTTGAAATTAATTGAATGAACGTATTATTATGCGTAGTGTATGCAGTACTCACAGCACATGCCGACGATCTCGAGCGTGTCGCCGTGGTCGTGCACGTTGACGCTGACGGTCATCTCGTCGAGCGGCGTGAGGTGCGCGTGCTCGTGCGTGGCGCCGTACTCCCCCAGCAGCGCGCCCGAGCACAGCGACCCGCACTCCGACGTGTCTATGCACGCCCTGCGACCGACGCGACACACCACCGTTACACACCAAGTATCCGTCGCCCGCGCCCTCCTCACGTGACGCACAGTGGTTGTAGGTCATATAATACATTGAAATAAAACTATTCTTACGGATTCTGTCACGATTAGGTTTTAATTAAAAACCTAATCGTGATAGAATCCGTAAGAATAGTTTTATTTCAATGTATAATATTCACGTAAACTTAAGAAATCATATAATACACCCACCCGACTAATCTAGACAAGCGGTCGGCAACACGCGGCCCGTGAGATCCTATTTGCAGCCCGTGATTGTTTTGTAAATTAGTCATAAATATCTAAAATGTTATAGATTATACCTCTATACATAGAAAATATGAGGTGAGGCCAGCCTTTACTGTATTTTGCCACCTTGCGGCCCCTGCCTGCCAAAAGGTTGCCGACCACTGATCTAGACAATGCTCATTTACATCCTGGCAAAGCGAGATTTCCTCAATTTTACGTTAATTTTTTAATCCAAAGAATATAAAATGTCTCATGTTTATTATTATTATTTTCAAAATCAAAATTTACTTTATTTCGTTGGCCTAAAAGGCACTTAAAATCATCATTCAGAAGTACACACATATACACATGTATTTATATAATAAGAAATTATTACAAGTACATGGTACAGAAACGACATTTGTTTCGCGTCTGAGAAAAACGAGTCCAAAAACTACTTATAGTTTCTGACAGAGATATATTTAATAAAGCAACTATACTAAAACTATATAAAAACAGCCCACTTGCATGCGCGCCACGAAAATTTTGGCCTTCGCTTTTTGTCTATGGACAATAACATGCATCCTCATTTATTGTCATACAATATTGTAGACAACATGTAGATAACATCTCTCTCTCGTTATCGAGATATATCGCGACACGCATGCTAGCCTGAAGAGATAAAAGTAACAATGTCTCACCTCCACACATCACCATCATGGAATAGCACACAGTCGTATGTGGGCCCAACATCTGTGTATTTCTTCTCTGCAGCTTGTAGCACCTCTACTCTTGCTTCTAACTCTTCTTTCAGCAATTTCTCTTCAGTAGTCAGTGTCGGATTCTTTGATGCTGCACAAAATATATATAACAGTAATGAAATCGTTTTTTGTTTCCACATAACATATTATAATACTTCACAAATAATCAAAATATTTTCATCTTTCTTTAAAAAAAATATGGCCTCCTTTAAAAACTATTCAACTATAAAAGACTACTATTATCCCTATGTAGATGTTCGTGTGGTAGATATAATTATCCATAGCTATATTTTTTAACTGTGGGTAACCACTCCTACGGACGCAGTCGATAGGAATACGTTAGGAAGATCGTGCAGAATTTTTTAGTTGCTCTTGGGCTGTGTTATAAAAAGTTTGTTAAACACAGTATGACTGTAAGACTTACAATCTCAAGATTTTAATGAATGGACTTTAATTTTGCTAGAAATGTTAAAATCTTAACTATATTTACAAACACACTAACCAACATCGTTTTCAAAGTCCTGCAACTGTTTATTAGCCTCCGCAAAGACCGGCTTGTGTCCAACGTCCCAGAGATGTTCCTTCCGATGCTCCTGTATCCTCTCCTTCAGTTTGGTGGGATACAGGCTGAATGGATGCACTACTCCTATACGCCATTCTCCTGACGGATTCTTCCATGTTTCTGGTATCTAATAATAATAAATAACACCCAACAGTCACATACATAGTCCTGTACCACTCTAAAATTGAGTCTTGTGTCGTGGGTATCAGGAACTATTAGAGACTTCTGGTCTCACAACACCCAGACCCAAAACAAATATCTATAGGCCTTACAAACATTTGGCTCAGTGCGGGAATCGAACCCGCGGCCTCTCGCTTTACAGCCGGCTACTCGCCCACTGCGCCACGGAGGCTGTCAATCTGTGAAAAATCTATAAAAAGAAGAAAACAAATGTAGATAGACAGAGATGTAACAACTAGTTGACCCACATTTAGCCTCATTCTACATTTCCCTCCGTGGGATATGTGAAACCTATTACCAGTACCTATAGTTTTAAGTTTTCCCATATATTTTTAATTCATGGTAGTTTCCGCACAGCGGCGCTATTAGTCAAATGTATGAACAAAACACATACTATCGTCGATATCGAGAATCGAGAACTGTCAAAATAAACTGCTACAAATTCTTGCACCCAATGAAACACCAAAAGAAGCAACATTTTTATGTACATGTTGACAACTATAGCATTATTAATAAAGTGAAAATTGAACTCCCAACACCCATGATGATACAGGAATTTTGGCAATTTTTTTTCATAAGAGCAAACTCATCAGGACAAAAGTAGGATATATAATTATAAATGCGAGAGTTTGGATGTATCCATGTTTGGTATGCAATTTTAATAGCCTGGAGAAGCACATAGGCTTTTTACTTTTGATCCCAGAAAATGTATGGTTAATGGTAAATTGTGGTACTGATTTCTTATAAATTTCCACAAAAATGAAGTCACGAGCTGCAGCTAGTTATGTATAGCAACATTATGTCCTACTACTGCATAGAAAAGGCAAACCAACAAACACAAAATATAGAAAGAGAGAAACCCAACTCTGATGAAAACATCTGAGTCATTTAGTTTGGTAATAACACAAATGTACTCATTTTAATATTATCTTTACACAGATGGTAGTCTTAGGTCATCATGATTTCTCAGTATCACTAATATTAGAGACAGAATAATCTCTCTGAATTATGACCTATATTTAACCCTTGACACAAAAACAGAGATGTTATAATTTTGTCTCCTGCATTGTACATCCTTAAAACTTAAATTAACCAATGTATATATGGTTTTAAAATGATTTTATCAAAAAACTTTTTTGGCAAAAAAATAACATTGAATAATTACTGCCTTGGTGGCGTAGTTGAATTTCGGTACGACTACCGTCCTGAGGTCTCGGGTTCGATCCCGGGTGGGGCACAGTGATATTGGATTTTTCCATATCAGCCCGGAGTCTGGAATTTGTACCCGATATGGCGATAGGCTCGCCCCTATCACATCTGGGACGGAACTAAGCTTGGCAAAATGTGGGTGTTCTAGTTTGCTACCCCTTTGGGGATACAAGCATGAGCTTATGTTATGTTCATTATAAATTATTGTTAAGAATTTAGTAGGTCTCAATTTTACCAAATGACTACTGGGTATGAACCTCCTCTAGTAATAGGAATTAAACCTAATATTTTTTTAACAATAACATTTAAAACCATGACTTAGTAAATGCTTTTTCTTATACAAAAATCCATGTTTTTACCTAAAAATGTTATATACAATTAGATATGACTTGCAAAAAGTTATTTTATGTTGACATGTTGAAATGGCACCAATTTTGTATTTTGTTCCATTTTGAGAATGAAAAGAGAAAGTGATTTCCTAAATGTACAGCAATAATGTTTTAACCCGTTGAAGGCAGCACATATATTATATGTTAAATAAGTGTCTCTGCCTTTAGAAGCCGAGCTGCCCTTCATTCATTAAGGATTATGGGAGCTAAACCAATTTCGAAAGAAAGGAATGATGATTGAGAGGAAGTTATAATATTCTGGGATTTCAAGTATCTAGATCTAGTAAATAGAATTTTAAAATCATTTTCCTTGCTGAGTAATGAGTGAGTTTGTACCATAAATAATAATGTATTTTTATTTAAATAGTAACTTAATTTTAATGCAGATGTGATCGACAATCAATATCTGATTGACGAAATATCTGACCCGTTTTTTTAGTTTGAAATCATAAATGTTATTTGCGATTTTGTATCTATGGTAAGAAGATGTCACCCATAGCTCTAGTTAACAGATAGCATTTTGGTGGCAAACTAAATTATACATATTAATTTTTGCTTTTTTTAAGTATTATATAAAAATAAATTAAAAAATATTTATTTACATGTTTAGGATAAACTAATAAATAGCCCTGAATACTTTAAAAAAATAGTCAAGTACCCAATTGTCAGTAATAAGTAAAACTTAAGTATAAGTCTGCCTCAATGGCGTAGTGATATTGCATGTGTGGTTCAACTATCACCCTGTGGTCTCGGGTTCAATCCACAGGCCACAAAATGATATTAGATTTTTCAGTATCACCCTGAAGTTTGGAATTTATGATAATATGGTGATAGGCTTGCCCTCTATCACAACTGGGCTCGAATTAAGCTCGGCGAAATGTGGGTGTTCTAGTTTGCTAGTGTACCTTTGGCTACCCCTTTGGAGATACAGGTGTGAACTTATGTTAATTTTAGGTAAGATATAAGCCAGCGTACCGTAGAATGTCTTTAAATCCAATAATGCAAGCAGAGCAGTAGGCAAAAGATAGTAGAAGATAATCTTTAGGTTCCATAAATAGGGTGTACCTATTATCCTGAATTGTTGTTTAGGTAGCAGTGCATAAATTTATACAAACAGGAAAAATCATGTTTTTGCAGATAACTTCTCGGGATAATTGTCACCTCAACAATGATGTTAATGACCAAACAAAAGGTAAGAATCCCAAGTCAATTTCTTAAAGACAAGTATAAGAATACACACGTTTTAACCCTACTCATTAAAAGGGTCTTCTTACGTTGTAATATTACGTGTACCCACTCATAAAAGTCCAAGTTTACCTTTAATTTTCTACCAGTCAGGCCAGTGATACATCCATCTACAACTTTTTTTACAACAGTGCTAGTGTCCACATCTCCGCATCCGCTGCAATCAAACCTCTCTATGACCTTCGTTTCACCCGTGCTCGTCACCTGGAATCCAAAAAACATGTAATATCGTCCGAATAACACAATAAAACTACAATCAAACAATCGTGACAAGACAGAAAAAAATACCTTGAGCCCTTCAGCCGCTGGATCGACGCCGGAGTCAAGAATTGCAATAACAGTACCCCGACCATCATATTCTGGATATTTGTTTAAAAACGAGACTACCCCCGTCTCTTTTTTCGGCATCAATCCCCAAACGGGGAAGTCACAGTCGATCGGGACGTCTGCCATTTTTGATGATCCGATGTCAAGTGTTGGGATAGAAAAAAAATAAATCATGGATTTAAAATGTTGCCAAACGAATAAATAAAATAACCAGCAATTTTTTTTATTTTATTCTTGTTCATATAGGTAGTTTGGCATTTTCGGCATCGCAAACCGTGCTATATAAAATAATCTTAAAAATAATAAATAACATCTAACACTGGGTAACAACCACACACATAGTCCTGATACCATACCATACCTTAGCTGGTAGGATATTCGTATCCGCTCGGACGGCGACCACTGTATATATGGTGCTAAACCTACCATTTGAGTGGTGGAGTCACGCTGTCGATAGTTACGTATGCCGGCTCGACCGGTTTATACCACTGTCTCACAGAAAACCGACGTAAAGCAGTACCTTGCTGTCGCGTTCCGTTCGGTGAGTGAGATTTCCTGTTGCCCATTTCGGCCCCTCTCTTTCCCAATCCCTTTTCCCTTCCATTCCATTCCCTCCTTTTAAGTTGATAACGATCCCTTGATTCTTTTTGTGTCTTGGGTGGCTATGGGCGGCGGAGATCACTTATCATCAGGTGACCCATCTGCTTGGTAACCAGTCCATGCTATAAAAAAAAGTAACCCACAGCCAGTAATCAGCCAGTGTACTTTTGGATCTCTCGTGGGGCTTGAGACATGACTTGATGGTTGGTTGTGTTGACATGGGGTACGATCCTGTCTGCATTGGTCATCCGCATGTCTTGTCTCAAGCCTTCGATTTGCTTCTTCCCTCTTCGGGTGCGGTGTGTGACTCTTCACACTATAGTGACGCCTTAGAGTAATAACGTATAGAGATATAGTCTCATACAAAATTCCTTCGGAAATTGAAGCCGATAACGATTCAATGTGTGCATCGTCGGCGCGTAACTACTTGAGCCGACACACACATACGCACGTAAATAGTGTTGCAAGTAAAAGACATTTTACCAACAAAATAGGGAAATCGAAAGTGTTCTAATAATGATACACTTCTTTTATTCTGAACTTAAAAAACATTTGTATAGTTTTGAACCGACTTTAAAATAAAAAGGTTCTGAATTTTTCTGTATAAACATAACTTTTTTTATCAATTGTTCGATAGAGTTGTTCGTAATGTTCGCGTTCGCGTTGTATGTGTATGCTTGTGTATGTATAAATATTATGATTATGAATTTATTTATGTATATTATATGATATATTCTTTTATAGCTATATATCGCAATGATATTTAATATTATGAGTATATGTAACATTATATTTAATACTTTTTTTTTCTTTTTATATATTATCATGCGATCAGTCACGAAGACAGATGAGCAGATGCGGTGCAGTAGAATTTAACACTACCCTCATTTTTATTTTCTTCATATACACCCGCCTTGTCTTTTCTCTGCACCACCCAAAGGTTGACTGGTAGCGAATGCCGCTGGCATTAAGTTCGTCTGAACATATTTGTGTATAATGTGTTTGAAATAAAAAGGAGACGGAAACACTTCCATACAATCTTGGGCCTAGATTGTAAAAGGATGAAAGTAGTGTCAATTAATAGATAGTATATTATGAGATCATTACTGAACATTTGGCGACTTTTTGTAATCTGAGAACATAGTTATGAGCCTCACTTTGACTTAAATAAAAGTGAGGTTATGGAACAAACTATACGCAAACAACTGATGTTTATAAGTACAAATCTTACGTATTGATATGTTTTAATGTAGATAACATACGCTCACGCCTATATCTCCGAAGGGATGGCAGAAACTCGAACACCCACATTCGATAACTAAATGTTGATCACAAAGACGATTATTCTCAGGAACATAATATTTCTACAGACTGAGCAACATTGTTCTATTTAAAAGATGGAAAACACCCAAAACGCACACGCACGAAACAATACGAAAACGAAGCAAATGAAAACGATTTTTTTACAGGGAACCAGCTAAGGTCTGAATGCATGCCGCCAAGCTATTCAGTTACTGTTTTTTTTTTCAGAACTATTTATTGTTAGTTTTTATGTTTTCAATTATTTTTACTTGAATTAATCATCCGGGTCTAACATTATATATACATACATACATATATACATATATATATATATATATATATATATATATATATATATATATATATATATATATATATATATATATATATATATATATATATATATATATATAAAATTCCTTCGGAATTATATATATATATATATATATATATATATATATATATATATATATATATATATATATATATATATATATATATATTTAACTCATTCATCTTAATCGGTAAAGTAATCGATTCTATTTTAATAATGTCCTTTACTTATTTTTCAAATATCTCATTTTCTAGATTGTGAATTGGGCAGATTTTTTTATATTTTGAAATAAAAAAAATGACAAATTTTTGGGCCATATCTCAACTCATTACATTTTGGCCCAAAGATCCCCGTCTCCTTTTGGTTTTTATTTGTTCGTTAAAAAAGATTAAAAAACAGAAAATCCTTTAGGTTTAATCATACCTATTTACATAAAAATCGGTACAGTGATATAACCATGAAAACGCAAAAAACACACTTTCCGATTAGAGTACGCATAAAAGTTGAAAATTATTTTCTTTAACCCTTACATCACCAATTACTATCATCATAATCCCCATTTTGATATCAAACATAAGCTAAGCTGTGTTATTTGATTTTGTTCATTATTTATGTTAATAGCAAATTGTCAGGATAGGCAGTGTAGCTTTGTCTGTACGAAGTGCACGCCACTGCACAAACAGAGTTATCGCAGAGTTAATTAGTTTAATATGAATATAGATTTGCATTTTAACTAGAACATCATTTGTTTGCGTATAGTTTATTCCATAACCTCACTTTTATTTAAGTCAAAGTTTTAGTAATGATCTCATAATATACTATATCTATTAATTGACACTACTTTCATCCTTTTACAATCTAGGCCCAAGATTGTATGGAAGCATTTCCCTCTCATTTCATTATCCCTAATAGTATTTAAAAAATGGGTAAATTGGTTGGCATTATTGGCAACATTCATAATGATTCATAACGTAAATGGCGTCTGTCATTTTTACAATTTTATTTGTAGTTTTGATTAATGTTTTACTTAATATTAAAACATGTCAGCAATGAATTACTTGTGAAATGTTATCTTTATAGTTCCTTGGTGCTTGTTCATTGTATTGTGACATCCTTTGATAGCGCAGTTCGTCATAATATAATTAAATTTGTGGGAGCTCTTCATACTAAGACTTGACATAGGACACTGACACGCCGTGCGGCGTTGGGTACCTAAACCGGCTCACCCAGAACGCCTTCACGCCGTGGCCCTGTACTGCGGTTCTATGTATGATATTTCTATGAGTGACGCATAGAGGATTCTGGTGACTATTTTTTTTTTGACTACACAGCACTTACCATCAGGTGTAGTGTAGTCACTTTGCCGTGCTCATATAAAAAAAGAGTCTTGTTATGGGTATAAAGAACTACGGGAGTCTTTCGGTCTCACAACACCAGGACCCAGCCCCGACCGAATACAAATATTTGTGGGCCACTTAAACACTTATCTCGGTGGGAAGATTGAAACCGCGGCCTCTTGGTCACAGCCAATTATTATTCGCCAGATGCGTAACGAAGGGTGATAATGGAGACCTTGTGGTTACCACACCACCTATTCACACTTCAGCGTACCAAGTTCGAAATGATGCTACCTTCGGTATATGCAATCTCACAAGTCTGGACGCACCTTTAGTGGGAACCAGGGCCGTCTTAAGTCATGCATAGGCCCGGGGTACACAAGAATTGGGGGGGCGGGGCTTGGAGTGTAAAAAGATGGTGTAAGACAGGGGTTGCCAAGTTTATTGTCTCACGACTCCCTTGTACCTAAATGTATAGGCCCACGCCCCCCTCAATGTATGCAAACCTCAAACTTACCAGCTAGGGCGTAAGCAAATTGTTTACCTAGTGGGTACCAAAGAGAATGTAATGTTTAGTGGGTACGGCGCACAGTGGACCCATTATCAGATATGACAGTTATAGGGGTCGAAGTCGGAACTCTGAATTTCAACCTGATTTTTTAAACTTAAGGTCTTTGAGTAATTCTAAACAACTTTTATAGATTAAAGATTTTTGATATTCCAGCTCGTTTCCGAAAAAAAATATTGTAGTTTTTTTTGTATGGAGAAAATTGGTTTTCTTAAATTATTTCACAAATGGGTGGCTGCCTTAAAACTAAACTAAGTATGGATTACAGAGGGAATCATGTAGTACCGTCTTTACAATAAAAGCACGCAGGACCCGTACCCAGGGGCCCCGACCTCAAGGGCCCTCCAAAAGGCTCATGAGTACTTAAATTCTCTTACACAGTCAATTATTTCTACTCTCAAAGGGGCCCCCGTTTTTTTGTGCCCAGGGGCCCATGCATGCCTTAAAAGGGCTTTGGAATCATGTTACACGTTTTATTCAAATGCACTTTCTTCATATCTTTGCTGCGGCGCGTACGCAGCTTTAAGCATAGAGAATATCCTTAAGACTGAAAATAATCATATATGCTCTAAGGAAAATAATGATGAAACTGCAAGAAGGATTTTCAAAGAGTATTTATTAATAAGAAAGGAAATTAAATACGGATCTTTAAGGAAGAGCATAGAGAATACTTTAATTTTTGTCTTAAAAATTGTGTTTCCTGACATTTGAATTTTGATTTCAATCATCAAAAATGTGGTTTAATATTTTACCGTCCTTTGCTATAATTACTTGTGGTTTGACAGCATCAGGTTTTGCTACTTGGTGGATGCATTACTTGATCGTGGGGAACGTAAGTTTCCCCTTATTTATCATCTGCTCTTGCATCAGCGTTCATACTTACATTACTCAGTTTTAAAAGTTATAAAATCTGTAACTGGCCAGCAACGTAGTGCACGTTGCAAATGCTTCTTTCTTTTGGACCGTAGTTTTTTGTAAGATTAGAATTCGAAATGAGCTCGCTTCTTTTGCGTCAGCCTACCCCCACGGGGATACAGGTGTGAGTGTGTATGTACCTACATATGTATGTAATAATATTACTGTGTTTAGTGAGTTTCATCATTTTTTACCAGTGTCCAATATGGAGATGGACTTATAGGATAAAAAATACACCACTTTTATATAGGTCCATGGTGCCCTTAGATGGTGCCCGATTAGTTGCTGTCGGGATGTCTAGATTTTTTGTGTTCGCGTGGAAAATTATTATACCACTACCGCCACGCATAAAGGAAGATGTGACAGTTATATTGGTTTAGTCATTCAAGTTACTATGTATATGACTTCAGACTTCACATTTGGCCAAGACCAGACCTCCCAGAAGGGGGGATTGACGTTATGCAGTCATAAATGCTCTAAGGTCATGCAACCAGACTGGTTGAGTTGGGTTGGGTGGTTGGTTACGATCAACTGGTTGAAAACGCTCGTAAAAATTATGCTAAATCATTTCTGCAACATGATTGTAAAAGTGTGTTGCGCCGATCCTACATACAGGTAGGAATAACGCAGGTGAAAAGAAAAAAAGGTTTTGTTTAATCTATAACCACGTATAAATAATCTTAGAGAGTTTACAAAAAAAAGTCCTTATAAAATTGAATAGAAAAAAAAATACCTTTTTGTTTTACCGACGTTTCTTGGCAACACTGTGTCCAATGGTATGATTTAAAATTTATTTCTGGCAAGACACAATTCACTGTCACTTTCTGCAAAGTACTTGTGTAATATTTTTTTGTCGTACGAAAACTCGATAAAATGTGGTATGAAATTCTGCCTGCTTTCGGCATTATCACGGGTGCGTTATTTCTGCCGGGATTGGGGTTATATCACATTCACAATTTATATTTAGGGAACGTAAGTACATCTACAATTCACAGTTAGGTAACACTCCGTGGAATACTTTTACACAATACAGATAAAAAATCGCGTTCAGATATTATCTTCTTTTCTAGTGTTTATATTTAAAATATTCACTCACTAGGTGCAGGCCAGAGGCCTTGAATTTGCCTAAACATGATTATAAACAGATCAGCCAAAGGCACTAAACATTACTAAATGTATTATTTGATGTTCCCCAGGATAATGTACATTCAAAGAATGATTTTTTTTATATGTATGTTAATTTTCGCAGCATTACAGGCGCAGCCTACTAGATAGATGGCAGCGTCACTTATACCAGAGGGACACCAGACTCACAGGCAATCCTTACAAAGTAAATGTATGTATTATTGATTAATAATTTGTCATAATATTAGTTATTAGTATCTATGTGTCAACTATCGAGAGTATGCAGTAAATGGTTATTAACACACTTCTGAGGCCCTAGACAAAAACCAAGCATGACGTTTGATAACTCTAGGCATTTAACACAAATTTTTTGTATCAACCAAGATTGGCAACAGCCATGTGACTTTTCGGATGCCAGTGTCAACTCCATACAAAGAAAACAATAGCGTTAATGCCTAGCATTATCAAACATCACACTTGGTTTTTGTCTAGGGCCTCTGACAAGAATTAAGCCAGCTAGGCATCTGTTTAAAGGTAGGTAAACACCTATCATTTTAATTACATGCAATATAATGGACATGATTGGAAAGTGGTGATTTTATAAAAATCAGATATTTTAATACAAGATATTTTTCAAATCAAAATAGTTTCAGGTTCTAGGTTCTACAAATATAGATAAAATATTATTTAGTCACTTTTTAAATTCATGTATTTGGGAGATTAGTAATTTATTTTCATCCAACATGATTATTCTTGCCAAAATAGTATTACATAATTTCTTTAGATTTCCTTTCTGCTTGCCCTTATCCCACCGTGTCTGGTTGGAGCAACACAGATAATCTTTGGCTTAGTTTTTACAACCGGCTTCCTGCCTGAAGTCAAGACCATACCGGGGATCCTGTATCAGACAAATCATGTTAGGAAAACATTATACTTGACTTGGGATTTGAACTCTGGATCAAAACCCAAGTAGACACTAGTGACTAGACCAAGTAGGTGATTTTATTTCTTTAGAGTACCTGTCTCCAAAAAAAATATTCTTACATGTTGTATCCAATAATGTTTTAAGGAAAAATTATCCTAATACCTGATTCTCCTTACTCATTTCTCTGTCTTATGTTTTTTCAGGGATTGGAGTCTATCCCAGACAATTAAGTCCTGCAGTGCATAGTTGAATATTATAATTATCAAATTAGATGTTATTGTGTTAATAAAAAACTTAAAGTAAATTGGTATAGTCTTATTATTTTTAGAGAAATTAATTTTTTATGTCGAAAATTGTTTTAATCTTTGCAGCTCAGGCAAAACTTTTCAAATTAGAAAAACGGTAAATACTGAGCTGATTGGGATACTCATCTGTTATATATTATGCAGAGTTAGGGTTCAAATCACTCCCACAGCCGGTCGTACATAAGAACCTAAGAACTAACCAGAAACCTATGATAAGCAATGAATAATAATAATGTGTTGCGCATGTTGTTGGAAAGAAAGATGAAAGAATAATACGTAGCCAGTGAAACTTGGTTTTAGCTTCATTTGAATTCTAAATTAAATTTTGGCGGTATTTCTATTAATGGTTGACTTCCGACTTGAGCCGCGTCTCCTGCATATATTTTTTCGAAATAAAACACAAAAAACACCTACACAAAACGAGGTTTTTCTTTGTTTTCAGCTCAGTGCTTACTGCTCATTGTAACAAACAATAGACCATAGACAAAAAAACGTAGAAATACAATGTTTTGTATTGGTATTTTGTGTAATGTTTTAGTGCAGGTGTGAGGTGACGGCGCGGCGGCTTTAGAGCATTCATGAGTTCAGACATGAGTTCACGACGTCATAAAACAATAAAGCCGCGTGCCCTGCACTAAAACATTACACAAAACATGATTTCTCTACACATTTTTGTCTATGGTCCATTGTTCTATGGGCAGGAGACAGCGAAAATTATTGTTTTGCGTATGTGTTTTTGTGTGTGTGGTTGATGATGATGTATGTGTTTCTGCTTTGTTTCGAGAAAAACAAGTGTAGGAGACACGCCGTTACTATATCTTGGCCGTATGGTCTCTCACCTAAGCCGGTTTCTAACTTTTTATTGACTTTGCTATTGACAGTGATGTTTGTTTTGACAACTGACGTTTATTTATTTATATTAAACATTTTGAGCAAAATGTATTCTTTTTGAATTGTTTCTTTCGTTACTTTACTCATTTACCGAAATTTATAAACCATGGACGCTTGTTTTATAGACATTACTATAGAATTCCTGGCCGTAGCATTCCACAGCATTTTATACTACACATCAGTTTATCCAGCAGGCATCTTCGAAACCAGAAGAAAATACAACCTAGTGGTCTACCGATCTATCCATCCAGAAGTTAATCAATACATAGACTCATGTTTAAAATCCATTACCGAATGTTTAAAAGGTGGTCGTTTAACTCGTATAGAGTTTGCTATAACAGACTCAGATTATAAAACGCTTTATAAGTTTATTTTTGATTTTGACAAGAACGAGACCTACGAGGACACTATGGATGCTTATCTAATTCAAATTGAGCAGAATTTGCGCGCGTTCTGCTTGAAATTGCCATCTTTGAGTCATAAGCTGAAGAATTTGGCAGAAGATTGTAGTTTTAGCATATATATCCATACAGATGAATCGACTGCTGTCAATATTGCTTGTAATGCTGATCTAGAAGATTTCCCAATGGTGGAGAGGACAGAGAATGTAGAAGAGTGTGATAAAATTATACCATTAAGAAGATTTTCAATCAGAGGATACAATTTAGACACTTATATTGAAGTTACATAGGTCCTTTTTATAAGAAGGGCAAATAACAAAGTTCACTTTTTAGCTTATGTGATCTCCACTGGTCACATATATCCACAATAGAAAGAGTAACAGGATTAACAATATAGGAGATTTTTATTTATTTTTTCTTAATTTAGTAATTTTATGACTACAAACATTGTAAAAAGATTCCATTTAAAATAATATAATATGTTGTGTAATATGTACAGTTAAATATAAAATAAATACTTCCTTTCTTAATTGAGGCAAAAATATATAATAATAATAATAAATTATACCCAGAACACTCCTGACACCACACTAAGATACAAGATTGTGAGAATCAGGAACTATGAGAGACTCAATCTCACAACACCCAGATCCGAAACAAATATCTGTGAGCCACACATAAATCAAAAATCTATAAATACAGTATGCTTAATTTTAAGAATAAACAAATGTTTTCTTACAATAAAATGCTCTTTATGCTATTATCTATTATTATAGGTAGGTGCAATAATATGTTCAATAAAACATCTGAAATTGGAAAAAAATACATTGCACATACCTTTAAAGGAATTAACTGATTTGCACTATGTACAAAATAACAATCTTTACCTTGTAAATTGTCATAATTTATTTACCTATGATTTCCACTGAATTCGTAGCAAGCTAGCTAGCAAATCCCTTCCTCATTTCTCAATTTAACCTTTAAGCATCTTAAACGCGAGTAAATCTCGTCCCAATCTAAGTAAGCCCCTATGATTTTCCTCACATTATTGGCGTTATCCTCGTATGCGCTTCGGCCGTGTAGCAACCGTATATTATCAAATGCGAGTATATCGCCCGGCTGCGTCTTGAATTTTGCCGCGAATTCATGATTCAAATTCCAAAATAAGCTGTGTGCTCTGTACCATGGCGACACTTTCTCTATAGGGCCTGGAAAGTGGCTCCCTCTTTGAGGTATAGAGAAGTTGATTCTAATAATGTCGCCGTGTGAATTAAGACATATGACGGGAGAGCGGTAGAGCTTGAAGAACTCGTTACCGGCTTCTACGCCGACGTCGCTCCATTCTACTTCTGTGTCGGTTAGAAGAGTGTATTCTTCTGGACAGTTCTCCTTCATATATTGCGCTACGTAGTGACAGTCTGAGAGAAGGTTTTCCCCTCCGTTGCTCGCTGTCTGTACTAAGCAATGGAGAAGATTAGATCCAGGACAGTATTCGTAATATGGTAAATCTGTATGGATCTGTAAATTCCCCGATAAGTATGCGACATTGCTCGTGTTTTGTACATGTTGCACTACAAACTTGACGCCATAGTGCGTTCTCCTCGTGAATCCGATTTTGTCGACGATTTTATCTACCGCTGTCTCGGATTGTGGTGCGTTTTGTATTAACGCAACGCCGTAAATTGAGAAGTTGTGCAGCCAATTGTAAAGAGCTTCGTCCGATCGCAGAATCTCATCGTAATCGTGCTTAGTAAACACTTTATCAAAGTCCTTTCCATGCCATGTTACTTTCTTTGGTTTGTAAATAGTTTCGCTGTATCTCTTCTGATTTTCGGGAGTGAAGCTTCTGAATTTTAACCATTCAAGATTGTAAAATGATTGGTGGCCGTCCGACCATGTGACTCGTACATGATTACCTTCCCTAGAAACGTTTTTCGGTTGAACATTCAAGTCGAACTTACTCCAGTCAAGAATGCGACTCTTCGCCGTTTTGTGAAAGCATTCTTCACATTGGCAATTATCTCTCAGCCAGACAAAAGGGAACTTTAATGACTGGCCTTTTATGTCTATATTTAGATGCTCGGATTTTTTTAATAGTGTCGTATTTGTATAGATTTGTCTCAATAATTTCGGTAAAGTGAACTTTGCACTCGTGATTCGCCTTACTACGAACATAATGGACGTGCTTCCCCGCTGTCGGGATGCGATAAACTGAGATAAAAGTTAATTGACTCGCCAAACAAGATCCTACAACCAGCTTGAGTTTATTATCTTAGCAAACTTTGTTTTATTTGCAAATGAGATTACGCCAAAGACTGTCGACTGATTCTATTTGCAGAATGACCATTTAAGGTTTACATACATACCTACATCAGTTCACGCCATGTACCTACCTGTCCACCTTTGACTCGTAGAAAAGTAGCCCTCATTGTGTCAGTGTGGCGGATTAAGCCCTAATAATTAGAAGCCGTGAATAGCGTTGGATAATCAAATAACGCAATGTACCCAGAAGACTAACATGAATATTGATATGACAGAGATAGAGGTCCGATGATCATTGTGAATAGGACCGACCGTGCAAATACTGTTACTTTTTACACCTAAAAAGGGTATAAAATAGACACCATCTCGCCTATAGGATATACAAAAACGCACCTGTACAAGTGTCCTACGCACACAACATGCTCAGTCGCCGCCATTACGTGTCGATATATCGAATGGGCATTTTCTGCCCTGCTTCACTTTCAATGTTCCTAGCGCTTCGTCTATCTTCTTTTTTACGTCCCTGAGTAATTAGTGGAATTTGGTATTTGTGCCCGATATGGCGATAGGCTCGCCCCCTATCACATCTGGGACGGAACTACTCTCGGCGAAATGTGGGTGTTCTAGTTCGCTAGTGCGCCTCTGCCTACCCCTTCGGGGATACAGGCGTGAGCTTATGTTATGTTATGCTATGAGTAATTAGTTACCTATACTACGTTCTTTATTTAATTGAAAATAATATATGTCGGAGGGCCAACGCTGACGTTGTTTTTAAAAACGGTGACGTCAGCAGCTGACGTCACTTTTGACAATAAGATGATTACTCATCTTATTTATCAACTGTGAATACTGAAATTCACTAACTCCCTTTATTAACGGTGCTCAAGAGCACCGTCTAGTCAGGAATGTGGACAGTCCGAGTGCCGGAGCACGACTGTGTCGAATTTGCTCTGAACACTCCTTTTATAGGGTGCAATATTTGCAACTACCTACTCGATACCGAATATCGTGTTGAAAGTAACAAAATGTCATATAGTGCCATCTGTTGTCACTCTACTTAAACTGAAGTGTGAAAACTGTTTAAAAAAAAATAAATTCCACAGTCTATGCCAAGATTCCGGTGTTTCATTATAGGTTATGTGCCGCGCACGATTGTAATTCGAGTTTTATTGTAAATAACAGTGAAAATGTCTACAAATTTGATATCGAGCATCGCGAAGCTAAAAGGAAGAGAAAATTATGAAGACTGGGCATTTGCTGTCGAAAATTTCTTGATTTTGGAGGGAATGCAACAATGCATCCAAGATGGCAACAATGACCCAAACGACGCAAAAGCGAAGGCTAAAATAATATTAACTATCGATCCCAGTTTGTATGTGCACATTAGAAGTGAAGTGACTGCATGTGGACTGTGGAAAAAGTTACGAAAGCTTTTTGACGACAATGGATTCACCCGGCGTATTGGATTGCTCCGTAACCTCATATCTATTCGTCGAGAAAATTGTGAGAGTATGTCTCAATATGTAACTTCGTTATTAGAAACAAGTCAGAGATTGAATAATACAGGTTTCAAGATCAGTGACGAGTGGGTCGGTTCCTTATTGTTGGCGGGATTGCCTGAAAAATATGAACCGATGATCATGGCGGTGGAACATTCGGGAATTGAGTTAACCGCAGACGCCATTAAATCGAAGTTGCTGGATATCGACGACGGAAATGATGGGGGCGCCACTCAAAAAGCATTCGCGGCGAAAGGTTGGCAAAACAAAAAAAAGCAAATGTCATCGCCAAATGTCAAATCACATGTCAACGTCAGATGTCATAAATGTAAACAAATTGGACACTTCATGAATAAATGCCAAAATACTCCGAAAAAGAAAGAATCAAACGCATTTAGTGCAGTATTTCTGAGCGGAAAATTTAGTCAAACCGACTGGTATGTGGATAGTGGAGCCAGTTGTCATTTGACGTCCAGAAACGACTGGTTGTTAAACAGCACAAATCGACCTGTGGACGAGATCGTTATTGCTGATAAATCAACAGTTCCCGTCGAGGATTGTGGAGATGTGCGAATAACTACTGTTGTTGGAAATACTGAGTATGAGATTCCAGTCAAAGGAGTATTGTATGTTCCGAATTTGGCAACAAACTTACTGTCTGTTAGCCAACTGATGAAAAACGGAAATAAAGTTGCATTTGAAAATGAACACTGTTATATTAACAACCAGAAAGGTGAACTCGTGGCCACTGCAGATTTAATAGGTGGTGTGTACAAGCTTAGAATGAAACACATTGATTGTTTGTTGACATCTTCTAGAGAGCTGTGGCACCGAAGATTTGGTCACATAAACAGTAAAGATCTCAACATCATGCGAGATGGTGCTGTACAGGGAATGATGTACAAAGATAAAGCACAGGTAGGTAAAGAAAACTGCATAGCATGTTGCGAGGGCAAGCAGGCTAGGCTACCATTCACTCATGTTGGTAGCAGAAGCCAGGAGTTGCTAGATGTTGTTCATGCTGATGTATGTGGGCCTATGGAACAAGTGTCTATCGGTAAAAAGAAGTATTTTTTACTATTTGTAGATGACTATAGTCGAATGGCATTCATCTATTTCATGAAAATGAAAAGTGAAGCATTTTCTTGCTTTAAAGCATTCAAAGCTTTAGTTGAAAACCAGATTGGCAGAAAGTTGAAAGTGTTGAGGACAGATAACGGGTTAGAGTTCTGCAGTGGGGAATTTGAAAAGTACCTACAGGAGGCAGGGATAATTCACCAAAAAACTTGTCCTTACACACCAGAACAAAATGGTCTCTGTGAAAGGCTTAACCGAACAGTGGTGGAGAAAGCTAGGTGTATGTTGTATGATGCAGGATTGCACAAACGTTTCTGGGCAGAAGCAGTAAACACTGCAGTTTATCTGCGAAACAGATCAATAGCATCAGGACTGAACAATAGAACGCCATATGAAGTTTGGACAGGAGATAAGCCAGATGTCAGTAATCTACGTATATTTGGAAGCAAAACAATGGCACACATTCCAAAAGAAAAAAGGATGAAATGGGACAAGAAAGCAATACAGGGCATTTTTGTTGGATATGAAGATAATGTAAAAGGATATCGTGTTTACAATCCCAACAATAACAATATAATAGTGTCAAGAGACATTGTTGTGATTGAGGAGGGGAGTGAACACAATAAAGTACATATCAATATCAGTGAAAATAATAGTGAAGCTTCCCCAATAAAGGAAGTAAAAGAAGAAGAAAATACCCAAGAAGTGGGGGACTTACTTAACACAAGAAAACCAGATGATCAGAGATTAAAGACAGAAGTCTCAAGCACAGAAGAAGAAAGCACAAGCTCTGAGGGAGACTACTTTCATGATTCTTCAGAAGTGCCTGCGGCAATGACTGACCCTACGTCAGTGGCTGAGCCTGCAACAATGGTTAAGCCTATAACAATGGCTGAACCTGAGACTTTGGACGAGCCTAGGCAGTCGGTGAGAGGTTTCACACCTGCAGCCAGCTCTTCGGCACCTAACAAGGTGACTTCAAAGCGTGTGCGTAAACAACCTGATCGGTATGGTTGGTATAGTGGTTTCAATGAAATAAGTGCATGTGAAATATCTCTTGAAGAAGCATTGAATGGACCCGAAAGTGAAAAGTGGAAACTAGCTATGCATAGTGAACTTAAATCATTTAAAGACAATGATGCATGGGAGTTAGTTAACATTCCGCCTAGTGGCACAGTCGTACAATGTAAATGGGTCTTTAAACGAAAATTTGATAATGAAAATAAAATCAGATATAGAGCTAGATTGGTGGCCAAGGGCTTCTCCCAAAGGCCAGGCATCGATTTTGATGAAACTTTTGCACCTGTTTTAAGACATTCAACATTGAGATTGTTATTTGCTTTGGCTGTTCAGCTTAATTTAGATGTAAGTCATTTAGATGTGAACACTGCATTTTTGAATGGTTTTTTAAATGAGACTGTTTATATGATGAAACCACCAGGTTTAGAGTATGATGATGTAGATGTAAACAAAGTATTACGTTTAAAACGTGCTATTTATGGCTTAAAACAGTCCTCAAGGGCTTGGTATCAACGAGTTGATGAGTTATTACAATCCCTGGGTTATATAAAATCAAAATTAGAACCTTGTTTGTTTACAAAGAGTACTATAGATACCAAAATTATCATTGCATTGTATGTTGATGATTTCTTTGTTTTCTCGAATAACATAGCAGAAACTGATAAATTAAAGAAAAATTTGTCATCAAAATTTAAATTTAAGGATTTGGGTTGTATCAAAAATTGCTTAGGAATGAGAGTAATTGTTAACAAAAAAGAAAGTACAATAACTATAGATCAGGAACGTTATATTGAAGAATTATTGTTAAAATTTAATATTCAAAATTGTAAGTATGCTGATACACCAATTGAATCAAAAATTAATTTAACAAAGAGTGAAGTCTGTGATACTAGATTACCCTACCAGACACTGATTGGCAGTCTCATGTACATAGCTGTACTTACTAGGCCTGATATTGTATTCTCTGTTAATTTCTTAAGCCAGTTTAACAACTGCTATAATGATGAGCATTGGGCCTATGCCAAACGAATCCTAAAATATTTAAAAAGGACTAAGTCCTATTGTCTTAAGTTCTCTGCAAATGGAAACAGTAAGTTAGATGCCTATGTAGATGCAGATTGGGCTAGCAATATCAATGACCGGAAGTCCTATACTGGTTACTTTTTTAAGTTGTCCAATTGTGCAATCTCGTGGGAAACTAAAAAACAGGCAACTGTGGCTCTCTCCAGCACAGAGGCCGAATATATGGGGCTATCAGAGTGCTGTAAAGAGGCAGTTTATTTAAGTAATTTAATATATGAAATTACTAATGTAAGGTATACTATACCCATTTTTAATGACAATCAATCTGCTCATAAACTTGCTGCTAATCCTGTACATCATAAGAGATCCAAACACATTGATGTGCGGTACCATTTTTGTAGAGAGAAAATTGCTGACGATGTTGTTAGAATTGAATATTTACCTACTGCAGAAATGCCTGCAGATCTGTTAACCAAAGGGTTATGTAAAACTAAACACAATAATTTTTTGTCAATGTTTGGTTTATTTGATAAAAAATAAAACATGTTATTTATTTTGTTAAGTGGGGGTGTTGAAAGTAACAAAATGTCATATAGTGCCATCTGTTGTCACTCTACTTAAACTGAAGTGTGAAAACTGTTTAAAAAAAATAAATTCCACAGTCTATGCCAAGATATCGAATGTCAAAGAAATAATTATAACGATTATTTTAACTTTTTAGAATCTTTTAACGATTCAGCAGTTTAACAATTGTAAAATGAATTAATAACGTGAAATAACAACGGCTTTTTAAATAAGCTTGCGATTTTGCGCCGATACGGCCATACTGATAGGCGGTGCGTGCTCTGCACCAGCCTTGTAATTTGTTGTGAATACTCGTAGAATCAATTTTTTTTTCTTTTCTTTTTTCTTTCTTTTCATTTGAAATAGCACGTGCTCCTATTGAAAGCTTGTGGTTGTACGCCGATACGGTCATTTTGAAAAGCGGTGCGCGCTCTACACCAGCCTCGTTTATTTTTTCGAATTTAAGATTCCGATTTTTTTTTAAACTACCACGGGATCCAAACGCGGCCCTGCCTGAGAAGACCCGGCGAAACAAACTCAGCGGGCAAAATTACCTTTCTCACAAAACAATTTCCCGAATTAACCACTCAGGGTTTTTCAAATTGACCACTTATGATTTTCCAAGTTGATCACTCACGTTGACATTTGGACTTCAAAAATGACTGCAACAGTGTCACATACACCGTCTCGATCAATCCTGACCATAAATCAGGTAGATTTTGTTTTTGCATTGAATTCTGAGATGAAATTGCACACAAATCAAAATACGGGTATTTAGACGCACCACGTGCCCTGGTTTATATGGTTTTTAGAGGAGGTATCCGACCAGCCTTGCTAGACCATATTATAAACATTTGTACAAATGTTCCACACAATGCACAATCAGTAGTCAGTACTTAGTGCGAATGCTCCACGCATCTATGCACTTTTCTTACGGGGATGAAATGCTGTGGTGCTGAGCGGTCTTTTACGCCGTGGTCCACAGGGGTTCTAAAGGAACGGGAAGGGTCGACGCTGTGGCGCTGAGCGGTCCTGTACGCCGTGGTCCACAGAGGCTCTGAAAAGGTTTTTTTTTTTCGGCAAATATTCCACACATTAATGCACTTGTGCAAATGCTCCACGCATTTTTGCATTTCTTATTGTTAAGGATAATGCTGTGGTTCTGAGCGGTCCCGTACGCCGTGGTCCACAGTTTTTTTTTTTAGCTGTGGTTCTCAGCGGTCCTGTACGCCGTGGTCCACAGTTTTTTTTTTTTGCAAATGCTCCACGCATTTATGCAGTTTTTTTTTATTGTTAAGGATGATGCTGTGGTTCTGAGCGGTCCTGTACGCCGTGGTCCACAGTGTTTTTTTTTTAGCTGTGGTTCTGAGCGGTCCTGTACGCCGTGGTCCACAGTTTTTTTTTTTGCAAATGCTCCACGCATTTATGCAGTTTTTTTTTTTTTATTGTTAAGGATGATGCTGTGGTTCTGAGCGGTCCTTTACGCCGTGGTCCACAGGGGCTCTAAAGGAACTGGGAAGGACGATGCTGTGGCCTGGGCCTTTATTATTGACCGTGGTCCACAGAGGCCCTGAAAAACTAGTTCGAAAGTATCGATCGAACTGAAAGTATCTCGGATTGAAAGTATCAGTCGGACTGAAAGTATCAGTCAGACTGAAATATCAGTCGGATTAAAAGTATCCGTGGGATTAAAAGTATCCGTTGGATTGAAAGTATCGATTATCAGGGCAGAAAGGTTCAAGTTAAATGAGTGGGATAGTGATCCCACTTCTGATGTCGGAGGGCCAACGCTGACGTTGTTTTTAAAAACGGTGACGTCAGCAGCTGACGTCACTTTTGACAATAAGATGATTACTCATCTTATTTATCAACTGTGAATACTGAAATTCACTAACTCCCTTTATTAACGGTGCTCAAGAGCACCGTCTAGTCAGGAATGTGGACAGTCCGAGTGCCGGAGCACGACTGTGTCGAATTTGCTCTGAACACTCCTTTTATAGGGTGCAATATTTGCAACTACCTACTCGATACCGAATATCGAATGTCAAAGAAATAATTATAACGATTATTTTAACTTTTTAGAATCTTTTAACGATTCAGCAGTTTACCAATTGTAAAATGAATTAATAACGTGAAATAACAACGGCTTTTTAAATAAGCTTGCGATTTTGCGCCGATATATAGGTATTAGCTTCGAGTTCTATTGTACACTCTCTTCATTTTAATAATCTATGGAAGAAGTAGGTCTTAGATATTATATAACAAAACAATAAACGTACTAAAGTAAATTATACTAGAAGATACGATTATCATGAAGTAGTCTTATCTATATTTTAATAAGCGTCGGTAAATACATTTTACCAGAGGGCAAAGAAAACTTAGTTTACGAATTGCAATGTATATTTGATGGTTGAATTGTGAGCTAAAGCATGTGAACTAGGGATGATCGATATTAGGAAAACATCGATGTTGACATCGATGCTAACATCGATTCAAAAGTATCGATGTACGATAAACATCGATAGCAAAACATCGATGTTTTCTATAGCAAACAAAACTGTCTATTCTATTATTTTTTATTCATTTCTTATTTTTTAACCTATGTGTTTATTGTTATTTTTAAACACAATATAGGAAAATTTTTAACATTTCTAGTAATTTTTGGGCACACTCTGTAAAAAAATAACTTTGTCAAGTGTTTTCCCTTTAGTCTGTGCATTGAAGTTGACAGTTTTTTTTAATCCCTAGGAAATGCAAAAAAATAACTATTCGTATGGCTTACTTCGATGATGTTGATCAGTGTCATCTAGTGCTATAAAGTTGGACTCATAGTTATCTAGTCCCTAGCTAGTCCATCCAACGCTAGATGGCCCTAAAGAATATATTGACGTTTCGATATTTTGTTCTCATAACATCGATGTGTCGATGTTATCGAAATCAAAACATCGATGTCAAAACATCGATATTTTTCAGCTAAATATCGATGTTTATTAAACATCGATGAATATCGATCATCCCTAATGTGAACTCAGATTAAAGTGGGTAATGCGAGGTTTTTAGAACCGTGTCTAGAAAGAAAGAAAGATTTATTCGGCACAGCATTGTGCGACACAATGGTATAAACAGAAAGGCGATAAAACACATATAAAAAAGGAGACAATAAACTGATAACAATAACTACATAACCCACAATAATAATCCGTAATAATTAATTCCACATATTCAGATATGTACCACTTATCGTTAGGTGAACCACTTGCTCGTTTGCCCCATATTCTATAAAAAAAAATAACTCCGTCAATACGACGAAATATTATGCACGTACACTTATTGAAGGAAACAAAATATGTGAAATAAAAAAATGCAGACTTACACTATTTATTAAAACAAAAAATATACAAAAAATAACAAATTAAACAATTATTTAACTTTGCCAAAGCATTTTGTAAAAATATTATATTATACAGCCTTTCAGGTTCATTAAGGATTATAAAATTCTAACATTTGTTGATTATTTATGTGGATTAATATAAAATTACCCTCTAAAATTGTGATATACTCAAATGTACGTCAAGTACCATACTTTTATTTGGCAAATAGTCTTATATTTTTATCTCAAATGCTCGATTAGTGTTTCCGTATTTGAATGTTAATCCATCTTAAATTTGAAATGTAGTTTAGTTTTATGTGTAAAATGTCCTTAATTTGCTTACACCTTTACCCAGCACCATTCTTAGCTATATTCAAGAATAACTACTAAATACTATCCGAATCTCAAAAGTTTTTAAGCCATATTCGATCTCAATATTTATTCTAAGCCCTCCACTAACCTTTTCATCGAAAAAGATCTGTAAAATAAGCTTAATTTTGATTATAACTACATACTTAAGAATTTCGTACAAAAAACAACCTATATAATCAGTTTTTTGTCTCTCTTCAAATATTAACAAATACACTAATTAATCGTACAAACCATTAGCCGCATGTCATTAATCTAAGCATAGTTTAAGTTCTGACTTTGGCTAACACAGTAATTGCTTCACGTGCAATAAGATCTGCCATTTCATGTTACTTTTGACTAGATTATATGAATATAGTATTAAATTTTTGGTAGTTTTGTTACACCAATACTGCTGTCATACAAAATATGTAGATTATTATGAATTAACAAATATTATGAAAGACCTACTAAAGTAAACTAACAAAAAATAAGTTAAATAGTTCTGTGAAATAGGCAAATATGAATATGACAACTAAAATTAATTGGAGCAGTGTAAAATACATAATTACTTTGCCTTGCGTCCTCCAGAGGGGGTAACGTCAAACGGAGCCAGTCGTAAAAACTAACTAACTTAAATAATTTTGCCATTATTAGGGGATTCCATCCCAGGATTCTTTTATACTTAAATCCCGGGATGGAATACCTTTGTTATTTTACAGCTCCCATCTATTCGAAAGGTTGGTGACCTCTGTTTTAAATAAAGAGCTATTTTAGCCCAAAATCTAACTGCATGATTACTACGTTCATCATGTATGTAGTCAAAATCTAGTTTTTAATGTATAATTATAAATGGGGAATATATTTTTGCCTTGCCTTGCCATGATCTTGCAGCCGGATCTCGGTCTATTTGTTTTGAATTAATTTCTTCGTTTCTCTACATAACCGGCAAAATTGTGTTGGCAATGTTGGCAGAAAATAAAGAACTGAACCTCGATAAGCTTGCCACACATCATTTGACAGTTAGAAAATATAATCTAATATATTAGTTTGATTTTGATTTTGTGATAAGCGTTGCTGAGTATTCCTCTAATATTCCATATGTCGTCGAATTTCTCCGGCTGTGTGTTGAAATTACTGTCCGTCGCCTTTGCCCATAGATCCAACTAAAAAAAAAAAACAATTTTAGCAGTCATACTTTACCGGGGTTCTATGTTTTGATGGTATTACAGGTAACGGGTTTAAGTATCCAGATTCCTTATAAGGCTGGCTCCACGGTCTGCGGAGATGTGGAGATGTCTCTATGACTCACCTCCTGCTGTCCCTTGGAGACAGGCACCCTGGCAGTCCACAGCGTCCATCCGTAGTGGGTGTTGGGTGGAGCGTCATCGCAGACCAGCTCGTGTGCCTCTATCCAGCTGGCTCCACGGTCTGCGGAGATGTGGAGATGTCTCTATGACTCACCTCCTGCTGTCCCTTGGAGACAGGCACCCTGGCAGTCCACAGCGTCCATCCGTAGTGGGTGTTGGGTGGAGCGTCATCGCAGACCAGCTCGTGTGCCTCTATCCAGCTGGCTCCACGGTCTGAGGAGATGTCCACGCGTATGATCTTGGCTCCACCGCCGGAGTATGCGTATCCTGTACCAAAACAATTAGACCTAATGCACTATGGAACAATAAACACGTATCTCTCTGTGTGTGGTAGAACAAAGTCTTTAATATTACCAAATGGTATGTACTGACCTCTAACCTCGACATGCCCATTTTTGACCTTGACATGCTCCCCATCCCCAGGGTCGCAGATTGCTGAGGTGACCGGCAGGCTGTAGACTGGCGGGGCTGAAGCGAAGTCTGCGGTTTCCCAAGTCTTGGATGGATTGAATGCGCGGTAATCTTTCTGATGCCAGTGTGATGGCGATTCTTGTTCGGATACTGTTATGGATTCTATGAAAAAATAATAAAAAATGTGGCAGTTGTTTAGCGAAAATAAATCGATACAAAATGCACAAAACTAAACAGACTGGCTTGAGGTTGGGCTTGAAGATTTATATATGTAAATCTATTAAAAATTGTAACGTAAAATGTAAATTTTCTATTATCGTAGCTTATGCTAATTTGTTCGTAACAGTTTAACCGGGCTTTATTGCAGCGCGTGGTCGGGGGGCAGCGGGGCCCGTTCATGTGGGTCACCAGCAGTGCTCGGTACTCACCCAGCCACTTGACACTCCTCACTGCAGGCGCCCCCGGCACCACGGCCCGGAGTGGGGCGCCGTGGTCGGGGGGCAGCGGGGCCCCGTTCATGTGGGTCACCAGCAGGACCCCCCGCTCAATGCTTAGCGCTGTGTCTAGGGGAATTGACGTACTAAAGTTCACACCCGTTGCGTCTATGTCGGCACCTTGAAGCTAAAAATAAACATTAAATATAGGCTTATATACAAAGCATTAGCACCTTCAAAATAGTAACGGAACTTTAAATGTTTGTTTTGTTGTTGATATTACGTAATGAGTGGCTGGTTACTTTGTTGTTGTTGAATAAGCAAAGGTTGAATCACAAAAAAAATTTACGTAAAAAATTACATGAAAACTGCTTATAAATACTTTTCGACTTGAGCTTTACATAAAATATTTGGGGCCTTACTTATAAAAGCATTTTCGCTTAAATTTTTGTTTAGAATAGCCTGTCACTTTTTTCCTTGCTTTACATTGTATAGAAATGATAGGGACAACCTATGGTTAAAGATAAGCCGCGCTTAAATATTTTTATAAATAAGGGGCTTGATGTATAATTAGCGCCGTACAATAACGTGTTTCCCCTTGGTATCGTGGGGGTCGACCCCGCAGTGCAGCAGCACGTCCCGCAGCCGCACGCCGCTCCAGGTGGCGTTGCTGATGGCGCCGCCCGCCCACTCCAGACCCTTCACCGGCTTCACCTGCTTTGGGATACCGAACGTTTATTTCACATTACACTACTGTCATGTTGTGCTAATACATTATTCAGATAATACACAACTAAAATAAAAAAAAAATATTTAAAAACTGAAAATTTATTTTTCAATTACAAGCGTAGCTTTGTATCGTATGAAGACTTTTGTGTCACAATAATCAGGTACTTAACAAGGTGACACAAATACCAATGCAGTCTTGCAAGGGTATCAAACCCGAGGCCCATCGATTTCAACCGGCTATCAAAAGTGACCCTTGTCCATATCTAAAATAAGCCCGAAAGTGATCAACAATATCGCCTAAAATACGTACATAAAAATAAATGAATTGATTTTTTTAATCGGTTAATATATTATTATTGTAACCTTATTCATCTCACTTCGTCGATTGCCGGCGCACATTAGCGCAGCCCTGATAGTCATCCGTGGGAACTGGTCGAGTTGCTGCAGACTGAATGTTTGGGGGTCACGACCCTCAACGTTGACGGAGACCCGGTGAGTCGCCGGGTCCAGCTCTGGAACAGGCATGTGTTGACGGACGTAAAATAACTCGCTGCAAACAAAACACATCAAATGGATATCTGTTCAGTTCAGCGGGGGGAGGAGTGGGGTGAAGTTCGTTATTTTTTAATACCCCACTAAAAATGGTGTTAAAGTTTGACTCTTGCCTATTTACGCATGCCAGCAATACAAATCGGGGGATTGCTTCGCAGTCTGTGATTTTGAGCCTTAATATAAAACGAGTTCTAACTTTAAACTTACTTTAACCCAGGTTGAAACTGTCTAGTTCCTACGAGTTACTGTTATAGTCAATGCAAATTAACTCAAGTTTAGCATTCGTCAGTAAATACTCATTAGGAAGAGATATGATCAGCTAGTATTATTAGCACACGAAATGCGAGCCAATAGAGAGGTAACAAATCATTGACAGCCTCCGTGGCGTAGCGGGCTAGTAGCCGGCTGTGAAGCGTGAGGCCGCGGGTTCGATCCCCGCACCGAGACAAATGTTTGTATGGCCTACAGATATATGTTTCGGGTCTGGGTGATGTGAGACCGAAAGTCTCTCGTAGTTCCTGATACCCACGACACAAGACACGATCTTAGTGTGGGGTCAGGACTATGTATGTGACTGTTGGGTGTTATTTATTTATTTATTTATTGATAAAGCATCAGATAGTTGTGACAGAGATGATACTTTACCTAATTACGAAGCTGAAGCTAACCTTATAAACCCTAATAGACCGAGATCCGGCTGCAAGATCACTATGTTCTAAATCTAATTTTTATGGATAATTATTAATTATAAATCTATTTTTGCCAAGATGCCATTCAAAATTTGCCTGCGAGTATTCTTCATTAATATTATAATTATGCATAAAAAATAGATTTTGATTACAGACATTATGAACGTACTGTAGCCCAAGCACGAAAAACTAATGTAAATGTAAATGTATTCGAGTTCGCTGCGCACTGATGACGTTTGGTTAATATTTCATACAAATTTCATAGACGCGCATCGAGTTCGAATACATTTACGGTTGTCAGAAATTTTCCTGCTCAGGCCGCTGATCTTGCAGCTGGATCTCGGTTTATAAAGATTGATGTGCATTATTTATATCCGCTAAGTTAAGATAACGTAGTACAAGACGTGATACATACTTGGGCGTGTCTAAGTGCTGTATCTGCAGTTTGGGCGGTATTTCTGCGTTGAACGGGCGCGGTGTCTTTATTATGAGCCGCTTGTCCCTTGACGGCTCTCGAACCCACATCTCCTCGTCCGAATGGTCCACCACGTCATCGTCGTGTAGATTGCCTGGAAGACAATATGTGATTGGAAGATCTTTGTCGGATAAATGGAATCAATCCAGACTTTGATGTCTTTTCTTCCTACCTGCCCTTATGCCATCCTCATGTGAGGTCGACACAACACAGGTTTTACGACCGCCTGTCTGCCTGACGTCATCCCCCTCTGGGGAATCCAGTCCCAGGCAAATTAAATAAAAAAAGTCGCTTTACCCGGGAATCGAACCCACGACCTCACGGTCGACAGTCCATATAGGCTGCCACAAAACCAAGGAGGCGACGATAAATTGGATGTAGCGGTATACTCTGATAAATAAGCTGGAATAATTAAGGTCATGAGACTCCAAGTCCTGGATTTTTAATTTATAAATACTCATATACTAGCTGACCCGGCGAACTTCGTTCCGTTCTGTCATAACAGTCGATTCTTTAATTATTTTTTTGTTATTATGTCTAATATAAACGTAGCTAAGGTTACTCCTCATTACATCAGCTACCTGCCAATAAAAGTCCCGTCAAAATCGGTCCAGTCATTTCAGAGATTAGCCGGAACAAACAGACAGACAGACAGTCAAAAAATGAAAAAAATGTTATTTTGGTGTATATACCATATATATATTCATATACATGTAGTAAAAAACGGGTATTTCAATATTACAAACAGACACTCCAATTTTATTTATACGTATAGATGTAGTAAAAACCTATATTTAGTACAAATAAATTACTTTCACTAAATAGGACAGGTTAAATAAATTTCCTCACCAATCCTATATGACTCCAAGAGAGTGTACACTTCAGGAGTCTTGTGCATTCCATAAACATTCCAGAATGGTTCGATGCTCAGCCCGGCTGCGTTCAAGATTTGTTCACCTCCTGGATGCGAGGGGAGGAACTTGGTCACATCGTACACTCCATGCTTGTACGTCACCCAGAAACTCTTTCTGCAATAAAATACTTGTGGCACTTATCACTTGTGAACTGTATATTCTGGTATTATCATTGGTAATGGATCATTGAGATTATTTACCGTCATTTTACCTATTCACTTGTAAGGTAGTATCCATGCCTAAAATTAGTTTTGACTTATGTCAGTTTCCGAGAACGTTGTTATTTCTTATTTTGTTCAAACGTTAGTTCATTTTAATATCTACAAGTGGCACTAGTCAAATGTATTGAGAAAATAAAGTGTATCAAAACTCCATCAATATAATATAACCTAGATGCACAATTCTTTGCAAAGATCCTCTTAAAAAATGGTCTCAGCAATAAAACAAAGAATAATATGTAATTAAATCAACACAGGTATAACCCTATACACATGTTATAATGTAGCAATTTAAATGAAATGAGCAAGCATTCTTAAATTTAATGTTTGAAATTCTGTCAGCATCCGACTGTAGGCAAAAGCAGTGCTTGAGCACTCCCTTGCTGTCCCACTTTCTGAGCGGCAACTGTGCATCTAGGTATATAATATATTGATGCAAAACTCTTACGCCCGAATGGTCAAACGCTGCTCAACTTTAACGGCTGCTTACATTGATTTTCGCCATACAATTTTGACGGATAAGGCGGCATTAAACGACATAAGGCGACCTTAAGTGTATGAACATTCGGCGGATACTAAACAATAATAAAAATGGTATGACATAACACTCACGTAGTATCATGCTTGCTGACTTCCTCAGCCCTGTAGGTCGGCAAGTCAGGGCGTTTAACACCTGCCTCCACAATGAGATCATCGTTTACATTTTTGTTCACACCTTTGTTCTTAACTTGATCTGAAAAAAAAATAAGCAAGACCCATATTAGTAAAATATGTTATTGGAAGACTACAAAGAGTTAGTAAACTACTTATACCAAACTAGGTACTATTAAAAAATGTGCATGTATATATAAATTTAAAAAAAAAAAATAATTCAACCAGCATGAAGTTGGTCACAAATGGTGTTGAATAGTGCACAAGGTCAAGCCATTTTGTGCATATTGTATTAGTTCAGTAGGTACAATTTTGATCTAATAAAAATACTTATAATCATTACATACTGTAAGAGAGTTAAATGTGGAAACATTTTATATCTACACTACAAAAATAAAAATACATACTCTTTTCCACAAACAGTTTTAAGACTGCAACAAAAAGAAATCTCAGTATTGAAATATACAATACTATTTTATCATAAAAGTGTTGTAATAGGTCATTAAACATACAGCAGTTTTCTTTTAATTTTAATTCTAAGATGTTTTGCAATCAATTGATTGAAATTGAATAATAGTACAGAACTACAGAGTTCAGATAAGGATGTTATGGTTGCTTAATAATTTATTGTTGTATGTTATTTTAAATAATTTAAACTTGTTTTGCAAGAGATAATGTTAATAATATAAATAAGTTTGTAGTAAATAAGTTTGATGTTGCCTCATTGGTCTAGTGGCAGTATATATGGGCTTTTGACCGGGAAGTCTTGAGTTTGAATCGTACTATTTGTCTATGACTGGAGTTCATGTTAGCAAATAACCAGTGGCAAAAACTATGCCAAGTTCTTTCTGCAACTTGTTTGAAAAAGTGTTTCATTTGAACGCTACATAGTGGATTAAGAGTAGGTGAAAAAATAGTATATTACCTGCAACAGCTGTACCAATGAGTACGGATCCCAGTACAGCACCAGTAATAACTCTACTATACCCTCCCTTTGGTTCATCTTTGTTCGTACCTCGAGAGTGTTCATTATTGGATGCTATCGAAGAAAACTTTATAAATTTGTTCTTTTTTGTTATTGCTCTGTAAAATAATACAATGTTTGAAATATTTGATGTGAAGATGTTTTATTTTATGTATAAGTTCATTAGCCATTCACATTCAGATTGTTTCCCATTAGATGAAACAACTTAATAGATGTATCTACTTACAAAAATATATGTTATTTCAATCTTATAGTTCATATTAGCTATAGGTAAGTAGGTAATGCATTATGGAAATATGGCAACAAATTCAAACTCAGCATAGGAAAAATACATAATTATCGTATATTGTCATCATTTATCAGCAAGTACAGCGATAACGATATTATTTGTCTTAAAAATCCTTGAAACAAAATGACTGACCCACCTTAGCAACAGGCCTCTAAGAGACATTTTCTTAAAATTTTCCACTTATCATAACACAAATTATGTTAATACATATGTAATCTCACTAATTTATATTAAAAATATATCGAGTTTGTTCATAATCTTTGCCGGTGACCCGTACCAATTTATTTGATATCGAATGTATCGAATTACGAAACTTTAAATTACGAACCACCAACAACTGGCAATAAAACAATAACATATCAGTGTTGCAAACGCAAAAAATCAGACTTCCCGAATTATGACAACTAAAAATTAAGAGATTTTTATTGACAAGAAACATAGGTTTGTAAAATAATGTATAATAAATAATTTATTACATATTATTATCGTAGGTGAGGTTGAAGAGTTAACCTAAGTCACCGTTTGGTGGTGGTGGTTAAAACCTCAGAGTGAGAAACCTCACCAACCAACCCAATATGTGCCGTCAGCCGTGTCAGTTTGCTTTAATTACCAAAGAAAATTACGAAAAAGACGTGTTTACATACTTTAAAGCCGGTTCCACCATTTTAGTTTCGCGATCTATTTGCATGAAGTTGTCACCATGTCCTATGAATGAAATAGCTTATAAATACTTATTGATTTTATTACAAAAACAGTGTTTTATTTACAATAATACTAATTGGAATACATACATACGAATGGTAGATTTGGAAGAGGAAACCCTCATAGAACATTCTCTGACTAACCGCCGAATGTTCATACACTTAAGGTCGCCTTATGTCGTTTAAGGCCACTTTATCTGTCAAAATTGTATGGCGAAAATCAAATTAGGAAGCCGTTAAAGTTGATTAGCGTTTGACCATTCGGGCGTAAGTCAGAGATATACCTCAGTTGAGAAAGGTCCAACTTAAAAGTACCCTAAACCGACGTGCAAGCACGAAGAATGTAGTGAGACTAAATGAGGAGAAAGAGGTGTGTAAGGATCGTAGCAAATGGAAATCCGTTGTCTCTGCCTACCCCAACGGGAAAGAGGCCTGAGTCTACGATGTCTGTATGTACATATGTAATACTAATTTTGGAATGTGAAGAAGATGCCTAACAGCTATATTAATGGAATCTTTCTTTTGTAATGGCGCCATTTTGGTTTCTCCCTATACAATATACATTAAGCATGCTTTATTTTTCGTATTTGTAATATTATCAACATCACTGTTTATTAAGAATGTGTCTCCTTGGTCTATGGATAGCATATGTGAATCAAGAGGTCCTGGGTTCGATTCCCAGGTTGGGTGGGCGAGTTTCAACATGATTTGCCCAGGAATGGATCCCCCAGAGTGGAGTTGACATCAGGCAGGCAGCTGGTCGTAAAAAGTTAAGCTGAACGATTTCTGCAACATGCTTGAAAATGTTTATTGCGCCGACCCCACACTGAAGTAAGATAAGGGCAGGTAGAAAGACAAATAACTTCAAAAAGTGTAGTTAGGATCTAGGGACAACTGGAAATATGGTAGTAAAATTGTGGACGAAATATCTGGAGTCTGGAAATCCCGATAATTCGGGAAGTTTTGTATCACTGTAAGCTTAGACTGAAATTGCGCGTGTTTTTTCCGTTCTGTCAACGTCAATAACAGCTGTTTATCTATGTTGTGGTTAGGCAAAGGTTCCCGAACTATACAGGCTTGATGTCTTGAAATTGTGGTTATATGATTTATCTCTAAGGATTTATTGCACCGTTTCGAGCTTAAACTACATTGCTCATACCATAGATTACTCAAAGAAATTTATTTAATAGATTGTTGTAGTATTAAAAATCGATTCCCGACTGAATCGAATCGATATAGAAAACTATTTTAACTATTTGACTATTCTATTATCTATAGTCTATACCTACTTTAAAGTAGTTTTTGAACTAAAGTTTAGCGATCTCCAAACAATAACAAAAGTATTAATTTGCCACCCACAGTTATATTTTATACGGGCGATTTTGTACGGGAACAATTTTCATTTTCATCATTGGAAATCATCATCAAGAAAATACGTTTCAATTATGTTTTTTTTCTAAAACCTTAAAAGTACATAGCTGAAAAGCGAACAAAGGTGCGGCTGACAAAACTCGAGGTAGGTTGTCCATAAGTACCTACACACGACCCCCCGAATGAAGTTGAGCATTAATTTAAAAACTACAAGACCAAACTTCATCAGCTGATAAACAGTCGCCATTTTGTTCGTTAGTTAAGTACTTAAGGTACCTAATGCTTAACGATTTCGTTCTTCGATTTCGGATAGGTATCTAACTACCTACACTGTACAGCTCTCGTAGAGAGTATTATATTCCTTACTGTACAGTACTGTACACGTTGAAAGGTATCCCAAATCCCAATGGTCGGTCGGAAGTAATTACCTAATAGCCGACTGACTGGGTGATAGTTTGTTCATAGGTATACCTACATAATCATTAACGTAGTTTAATTATTATTTGAAACCATATTGAGGGCTACACAATTATTAACGTACATATTTTTATTTGAAACCAGATTGAACCAGGTGTGGCGGGTGCCGGGTGTGAGTTCGATCCTTTGCATTACGGTTGAAGGCTCCTGAAGATAAGTGCATAATTCATTATAGATAGGTATAAGTTAAATTGTTGTTATATAACAATTAGGTACCTACAATGAAATGGGTAGATCACAGACGTTTAAATAAAAAAGGCACCATCTCGCTTATACTTAAACGCGCCACAGAGAAGCCAAGCACACAAACGCGCCTATACTAAAGTGCCCCACGCACACACACGCCATTACGTGTTGATAGATCGAATAGGCCGAAAACCCTGCCTCACTTTCAATTTTCCTAGCGCTCCGACCATCTTTATAAGATTTCAAAGCCAAATGGCAAAAAAGGAACCCTTATAGTTTCGCCTTGTCCGTCCGTCTGTCTGACCACTGTTTATTTCCCACTGGGTATTATATGGGTATATTATAATGGTATATTATAATTGTAGTCACATTGCTGTTAGGAATCATATAAAAATGTTTACACTCGATAGTTCACTTTGTAATCTACTATTTAAAAATAAGTTGGATTTTCCTTCCTGACGCTATAACTCCAGAACGCACGAACCGATTTCCACGGTTTTGCATTCGTTAGAAAGTTCTAGGGCTCCGTGAGGTTTATAGCAAAGAAAATTCAGGAAAATTTCAACAGAAAAGCGGGAAAATCTTTTTTCACATACAGCGCCATCTCTGATACATAGCATGTACTACAAACCAATATGTAGTACATGCTATGTATCAGACAGTAATATGTGGCGAAACGGAGTTCGCCGGGTTTGCTAGTTTATGTATATTAATCGGAATTAAGATAGGTAATATGTACGTATTTATAATTCGATTATATTTTATGTTACACATTAAATCGGTATATAGTAGGATAAATTATTTGTTAATAGCTATAGTTTAGTTGTGGGATTAAACCAGTACCTATTTTTTATAGCAGGCACTGGTAAACGAACGTATGGGTCAGCTGATCGTAAGTGATCTCCACCGCCCATAAACACCCGAACCATTAAACAAATCATCGGTGCGTTTTCAACTTAAAAGGAGGGAATGGAAGGGGATGGGCAAGGGATTGGGAAAGGAAGGGGGGAAATGGGCCCCGGAAATCTCACTCACCGAACGAAACGTGACAGCAGGCTGCCACTTTGCGTCGGTTTTCTGTGAGACAGTGGTATCATTCCGGTCGAGCCGGCCCATTCGTGCTGTAGACGTAACTGTCTACAGCGTGGCTCTACCACTTAAACTTGTTCAGTTCACTATGAATTAATTCATATCGTGGCTACTGTCTGTTTACACTATTTCTCAGTTCGCACTATTGCTTGGTGTCACCCCTTTTTCAACGCTAATGAGTTTTTAAAGACTTCATACATTAGTTGTACTCGTTTTATATTTTAGGGTTACGTAGGTAAACTCTTTAAAAAATCAGACAGTTCTGGGATCTTATGAGTGATATATAATATGATAATATCATGTATGATGATAATATGTAAATACGTCGTTACATATCCATATGTCATAAGTCAAAACCTTTGGTCATAACTTATTGTTTTCCATATAAATTTGAGATTTTTCTGGATGTCCAGGACGAGAAAATAGGGATAATTTGAGTAAAAAAAGACGAAATCAGTATTTTTAAATTTGAAATCATAATTCATAGTCAGATAACATATCTGCTCTACAAACATTCATATGTGTTATTGTTCAATAAAGAAAGCACAATAGGCGTAATATATTTGGGTACATTTTTACTAAAAATATAATCTAAATGATTAAAAGTCTTATCCGAAACCACACATTTGAAAGCGTTAGATAAATACGACAAAAGTGTATCTACATCCCTCAAATCTGACACGTTGTCATTTTCGCTTCCAATGAAAACCCACTGCATTGTAACATTACTTAAGTCAATTAGTGGCGGAGTTGCTTTACCATATTTTTCTAGATTACCTTCTTCTCCAAAATCGTATTCAGCAAACCCATTGGTCTTCATCTGTCCCCAACGATTGAACGTTTTCAACGACGTTCCAGAAGGATCATGGCCGACCAAATCGGCCAAGACATCGGCTGTGATTTGGAATCCATTGTAGCCGAAAGTGGCAAAAATGAGAGAAGAACACAGTGCATAAGAAAGTACGTTACCACAAAGTGTTTGTCCCGCTGTTTGAACTGCTCCACCTCTTGGAAACAGTTCTACGTTGAGTCCAGAGGAGCTTGCTAATGTCATGAAAGGAGATAACGCTTGTTCTATGGCGATGACAGAGAAATTTGCGTGATTAAGCCATGCTGTGGCGGACAGTCCAACTCCGAAACTAAATCTATCATTGTACTCAGGGATCTTGGCACAGAGGATGAGCAATAAAGCGGCTCCTTGAGCGTGTGATACGTATCCTAATTTCGATGCGCCGGTTACATTCAGGATGTAGTCTACAGTTACTGGTAAATCTTTAAGCGCCATTTCATCAATGTCGAAGTCCCAATACTCCTCGTCCGTATCGGGGTCGTAGATTTCATGTCTTCTGCTGTACACGTTACCTCGGGAGTTTGGTGCCCAGACATCATAGCAGTTGTCGGCGTAGATGTAGCAATGTCCGACGTCGGGTCCTGGGATCAGGCAGTCATCACTACTTTCGTACATTCCATGCATGTAGATGATAGGTATTTTCTTCTCATCAGTACTACAACTGCTTTTTAAAGGTAGTCTATGTAGAGTAAGGATGTAGCCGTCTTCAGTCACCACTGTATGGTTCTCCGCGATATAACCATCATATTTAGCAAGTTCTAAGAACTTCAAGTTGATTCTCGGTGACGCCTCACAGAAGAAAGGTACGAAAGCGCACAGCCATAATAATAAATTCATTTTTTAAAGTCGCTGCTCACAGCAGCAGCTAGTATATTTATATTTAGTTCGTAATTTCGTGGTTAGCGGCGAAATTTTCTTTAGAGAATGATAAATTCGGTGTACACACATGTCTTTTATAAATGCATGATAACAAACATTGGTCTTTAAATTCAATTTGCTTACGAGTACACATGTATACACATGTAGTCATTTTCCCGTGGCTTTGTCAGTTTTACTGCTGTTTATTAAAATATTTCGTTTTCTTCAATAAATAAGTTTGAATTGTAAAATATTACCAGTTGGTGGTGACGGCTCTTCAGAATAGTATGATCTGGATAGTGACTTGCCTAAACCAGCCGATATGGCGCGGCAGGATTTTTGATCATGCTTGTGGTGATTACCAACCTCGTGGATTTGAGTTTCTATGTCAGTTTCTGGAAAACCTTGTCCTTTAAAGCATGTTACTAAAAAGTCTTTTGGTCATTGGCTGCCTGCCTGACTTCAATCCTTACTGAGAATGCAGTCCCGGGCAAATAATGTTACAAAAACTGCTTTACCTGATCTAAGATTTGGACGCGGAACCTCTCGACCCACAATCCTTCTACGATGCTATATACTAGACTAAAGAGGCGACCAAGAAGGAGCACTAACTACAAGCTCCTTAAAATTAAATCTATGTACCTAGGTGTGCCGCGACGTGCCCCGGCAAATTTTACTAGTTACTTGATTAATTATTGATTTTTGCTTGTATGTGATATTTTCACATACATACTAGTAAATAAACTGTCGCCTGTATCCCCGAGGGGTAGGTAAAGGCCAACTAGCGAACTAGAACACCTATATTTGTCCGAGCTCACTTCCGTCCCAAATATGATAGGGGACAAGAGTATCACATTTCATTTTATCACAATTAATTTGTATACATAAGCTCACATCTGTATCCCCGAAAGGGTAGACAGATGCGTACTAGGGAACTAGTACACCCACATTTCACCGAGCTTAGTTCCGTCCCAGATGTGATAGGGGGCGAGCTTATCGCCATATCGGGCACAAATTCCGGGCTGATACTGAAAAATTCAATATCACTTTGCCCGACCCGGGGATCGAACCCGAGACCTCAGGACGATAGTCGTACCGCGCAGGCAATACCACTACACCACCGAGGCAGTGTATATTTAGTAATAAGATGTTCAATTAAATGATTTAGGTTAGGTAGGTAGTTCTTAAGGTATATGAAGATACCAGCATCACATACTATTTCTATACATATAATACAGATGCTATATAATCCATAAAATCGCATGTAATACGTTGCAGAGACACGAACAGACAAACTTTAGAAATATTATTTCCTATGCACGTTATTGCATAAATTTTCCAATGTTTGACTTATTTTTACTTGCGTAGATAATATTTAATTTTAAGAATGCATGTAGTTTATTATATCATTATTGCAATTCTTTAGTTAGCCAGGTAATATACACACTGTACGTAGATATTGTCATTAAATAATTTGTCGTCCGCTTTATCTGTATATCTACGTAGAAACAACGGCTGGTCTCAAGTGTTGGCTCAATATTCTTTCTTTCTACTTTATAAAAGTCAGGTTCTCCATCTATGTATTAATGCCTTATACGAATATCAAGTTCTTCGCCTACGCATGTGGAGAACTTGACTTACGCCCGGTTCTAATAAACAATCTCAGTTCGAATGTGCAGGTAACATAACATAAGCTCACGCCTGTATCCCCAAAGGGGTAGGCAGAGGCGCACTAGCGAACTAGAACACCCACATTTCGCCGAGCTTAGTTCCGTCCCAGATGTGATAGGGGGCGAGCCTATCGCCATATCGGGCACAAATTCCAAACTCCGGGCTGATATGGAAAAATCCAATATCACTTTGCCCGACCCGGGGATCGAACCCGAGACCTCAGAACCGTAGTCGTACTGAAATACCACCACGCCACCGACGCAGTCTAGTCAGGCAGTCAGTATGTGCAGATAGATTACAAAAATTAGCCAATAAAAACACAGTTTGAACATGAACTCCGTCAAATTACTTGATTTGATTGGTTCATAATCGCGATCTATCTGCACTCTAAACCGAGATCGTTTATTGAAACCGGCCGTTAGTCTTCACTTCTCCGCATGCAGCAGTAACGTGACTTGCCACTTGGTCATCATTCACCCACCGGCTGATATAACTTAGCAGCTGATATAATACGTTACATTAAACAGGTGTTAAACTGAATAACATGTTAAAAATAGATTATATACTTGGAATTTCTCATTAATTTTATATTGTTGAAATTATTATAAACTCCGACTATGACTGCCTCCGTGGCGTGGTGGTATTTCGGTACGACTACGGTTCTGAGGTCTCGGGTTCGATCCCCGGGTCGGGCAAAGTGATATTGGATTTTTCCATATCAGCCCGGAGTCTGGAATTTGTGTCCGATATGGCGATAGGCTCGCCCCCTATCACATCTGGGACGAAACTAAGCTCGGCGAAATGTGGGTGTTCTAGTTCGCTAGTGCACCTCTGCCTACCCCTTCGGGGATACAGGCGTGAGCTTATGTTATGTTATGATTATGTAAAATTAATGTCCATTAAATTCCTTGATTTTAATATGGGGGTTTAGAACTTGTTCGTACAAGGCTCTTTTAATGCTGGTTGGTGCTATTGCATTCGCTGTTAGAAGCTATTAGTTGACAAGGTACACCATGGCGGGGTTGGCTGCAAACTAATAGTTCAGCCACTCTTGTAGTCAACCATGTGGGTATCGAGACTGACGTGAGATCCGAAGTGCAAAAGCCCATAAGATTCCAAGTAGTTTGCAGGTCTTTTTATTGGCTTACAAAGGCAGACGAGCATATGACCCCACCTGATGGTAAGTGGTCACCGCCATGGCAATGCCAAGGTACGTGGTACCTACGCAGTGCACTAGTTGTGGTCGGTACGTATTTTATGATTATACTAGTGGTCGCCTATTGGTCGAAATTCGAGCATAATTCATACAATTTCAGAGCCGTTGTTGTCATTATAAAAATTTTACATACATACATAAGCTCACGCCTGTATCCCCGAAGGGGTAGGCAGAGGTGCACTAGCGAACTAGAACACCCACATTTCGCCGAGCTTAATTCAGTCCCAGATGTGATAGGGGGCGAGCCTATCGCCATATCGGGCACAAATTCCAGACTCCGGGCTGATATGGAAAAAATCCAATATCACTTTGCCCGACCCGGGGATCGAACCCGAGACCTCAGAACCGTAGTCGTACCGAAATACCACCACGCCACCGAGGCAGTCATATCAAAATTTTGACATTCAATAAGACCAATGAGAAAAAATAGCTTTATGCACGTCTTCTCCATATAAACGTCTCTTGCACTTGTTTTTCTCGAAACAAAATACATACGCAAAACAATGATTTTAGCTATATCCTGCTCATAGAACAATGGACCATAGATAAAAATGTGCGAAACCATGTTTTGCGTAGATGTTTTGTGTAGTGTTTAGTGCAGCGAACGTATTCGTGTCGCCCTTGGAACTTGGTCACGACTAACGACCCCCCATCACCACAGTGACCCCCCGACCTGACACCCCGTGTTAGATTATACATATAATATAATTATCTAAGGTTTCTATTTGTTTTACGTGCATGGATGTATAAAACTAAGCCGGTACGTGTGATTATTATCGTACGATATAACATATAACGATCTAACAATAACCTTCGGTAGATACATACAGACATGCCTTACTTAGGAGCTCCTCAGCAATACCTCCGTTTCGGCAGTCGACTACGCTTGTAAAATTAGACCAAAAATGTTAAGAATGTACATACATATGAGTACATACCAAAAAGTACGATAAGTACAGAACTGATAAAGAATGACCATTTTCAAAAGTAGCTAATGCTACTTTCTCTATTGCTAATTAATAATAGACAATTATTATTGTAATGCTTATTAAAATGCTTTCCCTCGACGCAACGGCCTACGTTATATTTGTCCAGAATAAATGTATCAATGTAATATAATATAAGACCATCTGTGGCAATACACAACCACTATCACGATATTGAAGTAAATTTGAAATTTAACATCGCCAAATAACTTGAATATAATCCTCTTTTATGTGTCTCTATCAATCTTTTTAATGTTACCGTGGCCACAAGAAAAGAGTCATTACGTAAAATTGCAAAAGTTTTATGAGCCGATGAAATTACTATCTCCTCGCAGAAAAATAACTCTATCGACGGGTGTTCGTTATAAAGAAGTGTAAATTACAAATGAATGAAGATTTTTGTATTTCGATTTATTAAAATTGATGTGTACTGCGGGCTAACGGCCGGTTTCAATAAACGATCTCAGTTTAGAGTGCAGATAGATCGCGATTATGAACCAATTAAATCAAGATATTTGACGGAGTCATGATCAAACTCTGTTCTTATTGGCTAATTTTTGTAATCTATCTGCACATTCGAACTAAGATTATTTATTGGAACCGGGCGTTAGACAACTTGGCTAAACCCGCAGATCGGCAACAGAAAGTTCTAAGTGATTTAATATTTATTTTAATATTTATATTATAAATTTAATATTTTTCGACCTGCCTTTATCCCACTCTAATGTGAGATCGTCGGAACACATTAAATAAACAAAACATAATATAAGCTCACACCTGTATGCGCGAAAGGGTTATCAGAGGCGCACTAGCCAACAAGTACACTCACATTTCGCCGAACTTAGCTTCGTCCCAGATGTGATAGAGGGCGAGCCTATTGCCATATCGGGTACAAATTCCAGACTCTAGGCTGAACACATTAAATATGTTGCAGAAATTATTCAGTTTAGTTTTTACGATCGGTTGCCTGCCTGACGTCAATCTTCTGACCTCTTTGGGACATCCAATCTTGGGAAAAACGTGTTAGAAAAATCGCTTTGTCCGTCATGACATTCGAACCTAGGATCTTTTGGTACACAGCTCACATACGCTGTGTCACTAGACCAAAGAAGTCAGTTTTGGATTTCTTATATTCTAGTAAATAAAACGTAAAGGCTCGCCCCCTATCACATCTGGGACTGAACTAAGCTCAGCGAAATGTGGGTGTTCTAGTTCGCTAGTGCGCCTCTACCTACCCCTTCGGGGATACAGGCGTGAGCTTATGTTTATGTTATGTAAAACGTAAAGATACATAAATTGGTCTGAGCTTACGCCTATACGATACGTCGTATACGATATTGGTTTGTGGTCAAAGAGCGAAAGATATGAAAAATTCATACGGAGAAATAAAAAGCCACCACGGTAACGTTTAGGTGTGTAGTAAAATTTTATGGCGCGCTTAATTTTTGCCTTTATGGCCGCCATTAAGGGTTAATGGATTTCGTCTTTTGAGTTATTTTGTACAAAAAATCATATTCCGATAACACTTCATAATAAAAAAGTGGTTGTGAGCGATTAAGAGGCTTTTAAGAAGTGTGAATTGAAATAGAAAAGTGGATTCTATTCGTTCTGAGTGATCATGATTTTTTTTTTCCATCTTCCCTTATCCCGCGCTAAAAATGTGCAGTCGGCGCAACACCTACATATGATTTTTCAACGGACTTCACAAAAGTAGAAGGTCCTCAATTCGTCTGATTTTTTATGTACCTATGTTCGAGAGATCACCAAATATGGATCGATTTTCAAGATTATTTTTGTGTTCGATAGAGCTTAGGGTGGTCCCATGTAAATTTGGTCACGATCAAAAAAGTTTTGAAGTCGGTCCCTAAGTTTCTTTATTATAAGTTAATTGTGTTTTCATTATGAATTATCGCTTGCTATAACGGCTAAGGAAAACATCGTGAAACCTGCATACCTGAGAATTCCTCCAGAACAACTTCGAACGTGTGTTAAGTCTACCAGTCCGCATTAAGCCAGCGTGGTGGACTAAGACTTAACTCTTCACATTGGTGGAGGAAGCCTGTGCCCAGCAGTGGGACAGGCATATAACAGGGGTGTGTTACGGAGACTGCGGGACGCGGGGAAACTCAATGTAACATCATTCAAATGATCCCTACTTTCGAATGATGACAGCATATTTTCTGGTATTGTTCACGGTCTGATTATTTCGCGTGAATAGCTGTAACAAACCTCTTAATATATTTACGCAGTATTCTGGCGGTCCAGCAGGTCGATTCTCTAAGGTTTCATTTGTGAAAACATCGTTGCGGCATCGTTGCGTCAACGATGTTGTCATTTTTGTATTCAGCAAGGTACAAAGCGCACGCAATAGCGCTATGCGTGATGACGGCGCTTATGCGAACTAGCTCTCTCGAGCGAGGCGTTTGACATAAATGTATGGAAAATGGTATTCTCTAAGACCTAACAACGTTGAACGCTCCGTCGATCTCAACGATGTGCACTGCGCGAGCTCGTCGTCGATCGCAACGTTGTGGCATTTCTTAGAGAGTCGACCTGCAGGAGCACCGTCTCTGACATGTCAAACAGTCTTTGTGGACACATCAGAAAGTAGGTACGTACCTATAACATGTTCCGCTATGATTGATTAATATAATTGAAAAATAAATAACTACCTACTCTTCTTTACTTCTTTTCCTCTTAAATGACGAAAAAATATTTCTATGATTTTATGAAAAAACTCATAACACATTTAAAAAGTTTTGCCTAACTACAAGGCCGCTGGCCGCGTCTAAAGGCGAAAACTCCAAAAATCACACACGATTGTTAAGAAAACCTAAGTATTGGTAAGTTTATATCTTTGTAGGTTAGGAGCGGAGCCTTGCGGCGTAACGAGCCCTATTTATTAGGCTTTACGAGGTGGGGCGCCAGTGACAACGGAAAGAGGCGCAAGCTAGCGCAACCATTTCGCCAAACTTGTTTTCATCTCATAATGTGATAGGCGAGCTTATCGCTGTATCAGGCACAAATTCTAGACTCCGGGCTGACATTGAGCAAAAAGACCGTTTCGATCTTAGCCTTAGACCTAGACGTCAAGTGGTGGTCATATTGGAAATTGGCGATACAACTAAGCCGTAGAGACAGTATTTTATTTACACTTTGTAATACACAAGTTGTACATATGATGGCGAGCATAACGCAACTTATGACTTGCACTCCTTGTCGACATTAAAATGATGTAGAGGTTAATGAAATAAGTGCAAAAATAATATCTAATAATTCGTAAAAATTAAGTTGAATCCATTCTGCAACAGGTGTGCCGTTGTCTGACGTAATCCTATTACATGACACAGCTCTAAACAAGAAGGCGACGACACGCATAGGTGTATTCAAAATATAAATAATAAATCGCGATCACTGCGACCCCGCACAAATCCCGAGGTCCGTTCCCGGGCCTCAAGTTCCCTGGGGACTGTTATTGAAAAAGTTTAGAAGCGCGGACGACGACTCGTCAGGAATTAATGCCTGATAAATACCTACAGTACTTGCTGAGTTTCTTACCCACAATACGATCAGCAAACAAGTATATAGCACCTATATAGCATAAGTTGACGCTTACATATTTAAATAAAAATAATTTTCAACCGAGATCAAAGGAGGCTCTCAATTCGTCGTATTTTTTATGATGAAGATTATTTTTTTGTGTTGAGATAACTTACTCCATGTGCGGTGGGTTGCTGGTTCCCATACTTATATAAATTTTGAATTAATTTAAACGAAGAATCTTATATATTTAAATGGAAGAAAGACTGCCTCGGTGGCGTGATTGTATTTCGGTACGACTGCCGTCCTGAGGTCCTACGGCCGGTTTCAATAAACGATCTCAGTTTAGAGTGCAGATAGATCATGATTATGAACCAATCAAATCACGTCATTTGACGGAGTCATGTTCAAACTGTGTTTTTATTGGCTAATTTTTGTAATCTATCTGCACATTCGAACTGAGATTGTTTATTAACCTCGGCCGTGAGATACATCAGAATAACACATTCCCTACTTTGTATACCGGAAAATTTTCCACGCGAACGGAAACGTGGGCAACAGCTAATATTGATAATTCAGAAACTGACTGCCTCGGTGGCGTGGTTGTATATCGGTACGACTACCGTGCTGAGGTCTCGGGTCGATCCCCGGGTCGGGCTAATGATATTGAATTTTTCCATATCAGCCCGGAGTCTGGTATTTGTGCCCCATATGGCGATAGGCACGCCTCCTAGGTCTAGTGGCAGCATGTATGTTGTGGACCGGGAGATCGTGGGTTCGATTCCCAGGTCGGGCAAAGCGAATTTTCTAATTTAATTTGCCCGGGACTGGACCCCTCAGAGGGGTTGACGTCAGGCAGGCAGCCGGTCGTAAAAACTTAGCCAAATCATTTCTGCAACATGCTTGAAAAAGTGTGTTGCGCCGACCCCACATGAAAGTGGTATAAGGGCAGGTAGAAAGAGAATGGCAATAGGCCCCCTATCATATCTGGGACGGAACTGAGCTTGACGAAATGTGGGGGTTTGAGTTGGGCGTAGGCGTGAGCTTATGTTAAATGGAAAAAGTTTATCGCACTAGGTACTCATAAGGAATTGTAATAGAAGCTGTCATTAATGTGGCCAAATCATTATAATTTGAAAACATTACCCTCCTTTCGGGCAGTCGGGCAAAAATAAGGAAAATATTTGCTCGTTTAAAGACTGATACGAGCAATATTGAACGCAAAAAATATCGAAACATTTGATTACCAATTTATGAAAATAAAAACGTATTACAATAAATAATATTACAGAATCTCTTACGTTATGAGAAGATGAATGATTAATGAAAAAATTGAGTGATCGAGGCGCCGATGTTTGCGATGAATGATGGATAATAGGACCCGTGGAGATATTCCGATCAGGGAATATTGATTGGTGCTTCCTTAGCTTTATAACTCTTTACTTTCCATTAGAATACATTTGTTATAAGAGTATTATGTAGGTACAGCCTCATGGGACGACATCCGAAAGGTTCCGGTACTGGATCCCTCAGGGGGGTTGACGTCAGGCAGGCAGCTGGTCGCAAAAACTTGGTCAGATCCTTTCTGCAACATGCTTGAAAAAGTGTGATGCGCCGACCCCACATTAAGGTGGGATTAGGGCAGGTAGAAAGAAACAAAGATTTTATGAACGTAATGATCTTTTAACCGAATCTCGGTCTATCATTGTACTCGTGGCAGAGATCGGACCACAGATATGGGATCAGACAAAGCAGACTTTGAGTGGGAGAGCCACGCTGTAGACAGTTACGTCTACAGCACGAATGGGCCGGCTCGACCGGTTTGATACCACTGTCTCACAGAAAACCGACGTAAAGTGGCAGCTCGCTGTTGCGTTTCGCTCGGTGAGTGAGATTTCCGGTAGCCCAATTCGTCCCCTCCCTTTCCCAATCCCTTTTTCCTCCCCTTCCATTCCTTCCTTTTAGGTTGGCAACGCACCCATGATTATTTTTGTGTCTTGGGTGTCTATGGGCGGTGGAGATCACTTACCAACAGGTGATCCATCTGCTCGTTTGCCAATCTCTGCAATAAAAAAACGACACACCCTGAAACTACATAAGGAAATATGGTGGATCTAGGGTCTCACGTGTGGATTAAATAAGCATTTGACAGATATGGAAATCGAACCCGCGTCCTCTCGTATCACTGCTAACTACCCCACTACGCCACGGAAATTCAAATTATACTTTAAAGATTACTAAATCCCTCCATATCTAGAGAAGTGTGTGTACAACATTCAAGATAGATGTGGGGGCGACGCCGCGTGTAGTGGTGTAGTGCACAGCAAATACGGAATGTATCGTGGTCAGGCCGATATTGTGTACACCGAGCTGGTAACAATGGACGAGCTGTAGAATTTAATATTATCATCATCAGTAATAGGACGTCCACTGCTGAACATAGGCCTCCCCCAAAGATTTCCAGATCGACCTGTTGGAAGCGGCCTGCATCCAGCGACTTTCTGCGACCTTTATCAGGTCGTCGGTCCACCTTGTACGTCCTACGCTGCGCTTGCCGTTACGTGGTCTCCACTCGAGAACATTTCTGCCCCATCGGCTATGAGAACTTAATATACTAAAGATTATTGAGAAAGTTGGTTTAGAGGAAGGGTTGGCAAAATAATTTTTTGATTAAAACCAAAGAATTTAAAATTAAATCCAATATTTGTTGTCAAACTTAAAAAATAATGTGGTAGTGATTTGAAACGGGGAAAATTGGCCTTCTAGTATTCTCATTCATTGAACGAAATGTAAGGCGAGTTAACACTTTATACTTCATCTCGGTTTCCAGCGAGATAAAGAATCAAACCAATTGAGCCGGTTACTACAGTTTTGTCTATAGCACGAATAGATCGTTAGCTCTGTGCATTCAAAAATCACGCGATGATGCTCCAGCTGTCATTCGCTTTTCTGTTACTTGTCTTATTTGTCATACACATTGCTCTTGCGATAAGATAGCAATTAAAGCCTTTATACACTGACGACTATATAATATTTGTACTAATTTAAAAAATATTTATCTTTATTACCCCCCATTGGTGTAATTACAGTTTCGAAAACATCATGTGGAAGATTTTTTCTTAAGAATATCGAAGGCGTCGTTAACTCTACCAACCCACATTAGGCCAGCATTGTGGACTAAGGCCTCATTAGTAGAGGAGACCTGTAATCTCGAAGTTTATAAATAATAAATAAATAACACCCAACAGTCACACACATAGTCCTGAACCCGCACTAAGATACTAGTCTTGTGTGTCGTGGGTATCAGGAACTACGAGAGACTTTCGGTCTCACCCACCCAGACCTGAAACAAATATCTGTAGGCCACACAAACATTTGTCTCGGTGCGGGGATCGAACCTGCGGCCTCTCGCTTCACAGCCGACTACTCGCCCGCTGCGCCACGGAGGCTGTCAAAACGGAGGTTGCTATCTGTTTGTTTGTTTTGGCATTTCACGTTAGCGATTACGTAAAATATTTGTATGAAAAACACCCGAACGCCTCTAGCGGTTACTTGGGGAACTGACGTTTTTCATACAAATTTTACGTAATCGCTAGCGAGAATGACAAAAAAACTTGTCGAACTACTGTGCATATCAGCGGGTCCGTAATATACGGTGTTATATTATTAAATTCAAATATTTGCAAAGTTACCGCATCCAATATTCCTAGTACAGAAATGGAATCAATAGAATGTTCAGAATGTCGGAAATGAAAGCGGCCTCGGATATTGGCTAAATTAACTGTTCTTGCATACTTCGGATGCGTTTGATTGCGGTCTACCGACTTATAGTTCTGTTGTAACATATCTAGTAGTTCTAGATGTTTCCACGACTTAGTATTGGGGTTATTTATAATCTTTGTCAGCTATCGAATTTAGGAGGTCGCTATTCGCTAATTGTTACTTTTGATTTGGAAAACTTTGCTGGCTCACGTGTTCCATCTCTCCTGTCTATGACAGTAGAGTGAAAAATTATTAATGCAGGCCGGCGTCAGTTGTCGGTATTTTAGGACTACACTATAACAATTAGATGTAATGTAGTCACTTGATAGCTTTGCTGTAGTGTAGTCTAAATAATCACAAGTTTAAAAACTTAACAGACCGACTTCAAATCCGATCGTGACCAAATTTATATGGGGTCAACCTTGAATCGAATCCAAAAGAATTTTGAAATTCGGTCGAAATTTGGCGGATAAAAAAATATAGACGAATAGAGGACCTTCTCCTTTTTGGAAGTCTGTCGATAAATAAGCGGCCATGATTCTGGCGACCACTGGTAAACCCATTGTTCGTCAATGGTCGCTAGTTTTTGGATTGCATTACGCTTACCATCAGGTGCAGTGTAGTCACTTTGCCGGGACCGAAAAAAAAAAAAATTTACTTATGTGTCGGCCTGCTAAACTTCAGTACAGTCCCCTGTCGGTATTATATTTGCTTGTTAATATCAAAAGTTTGTGCAGAACTTAGGTGCAGATGGACAAGTCTGGCAACCACTGTGTTCGGTAGGTAAGCCATGTTGGCTATCTTTCGCAAAGGATTATTTTCTTTAAAGTGGTAGAGCTACGCTGAAGACAGTTACGTCTACCGCACGAATACCACTGTCTCACAGCAAAACCGACGTAAAGTGGCGGCTTGCCGTCGCGTTTTGTTCGGTGAGATTACCGGTGGCCCAATTCCCCTCTTCCTTTCCCAATTCCTATTTCCCTCCTTTTAGGTTGGCACCCATGATTTTCTTGTCTTGGGTGTTTATGGGCGATGGAGATCGCTTACCATCAGGTCACCCATCTGCTAGTTTGCCAATCTCTGCTATAGAAAAACGTCCGTTTTATTGACTGCTATATTGTTTCTCACGATTGCTAGTTACCACCAGCCGCTCGTAAATCCATGTATGGTTCCATGCTTCATTATATTTTATTTACGCTATAAAATTACATCGTGTATTACTATGAAAGTCGTATAAAATTGATGGTCGGAACAAAGTAGTTAGATATAGGAAAGGAGTTAGGTGTAATGGAGGACGTTGGCAAATCCTTTTTAAGATAGGCACGACCTTTATAAATTGTATCACACTTTAAGTAAAGTTGTCGTACGACATATTCTTTAGCATGATGCATAAAGAATTTTCCTTGAGTTTCTACAACTATACTTTTTTTTATATACAGTGTAGAGATATATTCGGCGGAGATAAGTAGTATTAAAAATATCACATTATTTCAGGAACTACTCAAAACATTGTGTTTTAATTTTCGTTGAAACTACTTTTTGACACCTGCAATTTCGTATTTTTCCATAACATTAACTCACGCCTGTATCCCGAAGGGGTAGACAGAGGCGCACTGCCGAACTAGAACACCCACATTTCGCCGAACTTAGTTCCGTCCCAGATGAGATAGAGATCCTATCGCCATATCAAGCGCAAATACCAGACTCCAGGCTGAAACTAAAAAATCAAATATTACTTTGCCCAATCCAGGGATAGAACCCAAGACCTCAGAACGATAGTCATACCGCGTACGCAATACCACCACGCTACCGAGGCACACTATTATAGTTATTTTTCCATAGTTTTAGTAGTTTGAAATTATTATTATCACCAAAAATATTTAGAAGGAGTCAGGAGACCCAATTTTTACCTCAACAGACCTAAGCAAGTACCCCATACAATAATTAGTATAGTAGGATTGCTAATTAAACGGAGTTAACTGACATTTCGAATGTTGCCACTTTTTCGTGAAATTTAAATAGTGCTGAGATAAAAAGATCAAGATTATTTAAAAATTTCAATTCAGTGGACCATTTCATCCTTTCATTTTCTAAATTCCAACTAAAAATCGTAATTTCTGCATAATATGTAATTAGTACTGCATGTCTACTGAATTATAGCAATAGTAAATTATTGCATCCTAAGTTATGGCATATCTACTGGAATTATAGTCATGGTTCATTATAAACAAAACTTACAAAAACTATGAATGTGCCGAACGTAATTTGTCTCAAATATCAAAAATAATATTTGTAATTTTCATTGTTATCATTTCGCGTATTTGTTGTGATTATCTACGAAAAACTACACAGACATTTAGTCAAAGGTTTATGCCAAAATTTCTAAAAATATGCAATAAAATTCTAATTTTGCAAGCGAGTGCTGAGTTATTGTTTTTTTTTTAATGATAAAAATTGAACTGGATTTATCACTAGGTTTTGAAAGTAAGCAATATTATTTTGGAAAGTGACATTTCGATCTGTCAGTTTACTCCTTTTAATTAGCAATCGGACTATAGTAGTACATATGAAATACGAATAGGTAGATTATAGAACAGGAACAATTTATAAGCGTCAAATGTAGTGTCATCAAATACAGTGCCAATATGTGACGTGTCCGGTGTCAATAAAGTCATTAACTAGATTAGGGTGGACATAAAATGGAACTAAACAGGACTATGGTTCATAGGTGATAACCTGTTACTACATGATATTAATTATCTAATGGCATTAAGTACTTAATGATTTTGCATATAATATTCTGTACTATGCTTTAATTCTATTTGCTTTTATCTTACCTCAATGTGGGGTCGGCGAAATTCACTTTCAAGCAAGTGGTGTTAGAAAAACACTCGCCCGACCTGGGAATTGAACCTAGGGCCTTTCAGTTCACAAGCTAGGTTACTAGATAATGGAGGGGGTCAATTTTGCACTTTAACACTGAGACAGTCTTATTTTAAACAAGAAGTGTGGTCACCGTAAAAGTGATGTGCATGTTCCCGTAATTGAGTTAGGCTGTGGCCTGTGACCGATCGGGGGTGACAACAGTTCAAATTAGTAGTAATTACGAGACTGACACACTTACGCCTGTTTATAGTGAAGGGTAGGCAGAAGCGCAACTTGTGCACCACATCTCACCATATTGGATGCAAACGAAATCTGGGCTACCACTGGGCAAACGAGCAGGTGGATAAGACCGCCCATTGTAACATTTTATAGTTTAAGGTTCTTGTTGATATTGTTTTCAAATTATGGTGTTCAATAAAGAGTTATCTATCTATCTATCAGGTGGATAGTAAGCGGTAGACACCAAAGTAATTATGGACCCGTTTGGAAATTTTTTGGGGTCGCCTATGTCCAGCAGTAGACGTCCTGTGACTGATGATTATGATTCATTTTATGCTGCTTTGGTGCTGAGGTCGGTATTCGATTCCCAAATCGAGAAAAAGGATATACTGCTCAGTGCTTAGTATCAATTCAAAGTTTGGAGTTTTTGCCTGATATGGCAACGGACTCGCTCTCTATTACCTAATCGGTCAGATATTATCTTGGCAAAAAGTGGGTGTACTAATTGCACCTCAGCCTACTGCTTTTCAGAGTAGGCGTGTGTATATATTTATTTTCTAAATAATGGATTATCTTTATCGCGGGTTCGATTCCCGCATTGAGACAAATGTTTGTGTGGCTCACAGATATTTGTTTCAAGTCTGGGTGTTGTGAGACCGAAAGTCTCTCATAGTCTCTGACACCCACGATACAGGTTATACCTAGTGTGGGGTCAGGACTAGATGTGTGACTGTTGGGTGTATTTATTTATTTATTTATTTATTTATTTATCATTTCTATGGAATTTGTTTCCGATATGGCGATAGGCTCGCCCCCTATCACATCTGGGACGGAACTAAACTCGGCGAAATGTGGTTGTTCTAGTTAGCTAGTGCGCCTCTGCCTACCCCTTCGGGGATACAGGCGTGAGCTTATTATGTTTCCATGAAATGTTGAATGCTGTCAAATTTATTTTATTGGGCACCACCGAAGCCCTGCCTACAATGGATTAGGAGAGGACTTCAGGGTCTCCAGAAAATAATTCAGTGGTTTCATTTTGCCTTAAACGTGTATTCAGACAGTTTCCATGACCTCTGGGCCACCGGAGGCCGAGCCGCCCGTGACTATTTAACAGTATACAATATCACCAGCCAGTCCATTATAAGCTGGACAAACCTTCTCTGGTTTTCCTGGTATAATAATTCGTTGACACATTCAAGTGTGTAATTTACTCGAGGCAACGACCGCCTCATTTCACAGCCATTGGCCACCCTATAGACGCCACATTTTAGGCTAAACACCCCACGTTGGTGCTAGGGAGACATTATGTTTCATACTACCTTCAACTTGACTGGTGCGGATTCAGGGATAGTTATGGGGGACAGTAACACCCTCAAGGAACATCGAAGTACCTTATATGGTAATGGGAGGACAGTAGATAGTGATAAAAATAACCAGCGGTTAGTAAATCCCGTGACCCTCGCGTGGAGGGATGTAAGGCCTGGTATTTCGGGCAAAGATTTTTCTCTAATAAGACGGCTATAATGCCTTTGTCTATTCCATCAAGCTAGTTCCAGTATAATTGATGAAAAAAAAATCTACCTGCCCATACCTTAATGTGGGGTCGGTGCAACACACTATTTCAAGTATGTTGCAGAAAGGATTAGGTCTAGTTTAGGCTGTCTTCAACCCGTCTATCGGTAAACAATATTGGAGTATATTAAGTACAGAGACATCCTATCACCTCCACCACCACCCTCCTTTATTGACAGTGCATGTAGACTGAACAAGGATGTCGTAGTTTCGAATCCCTGGTTGGGTCACGTGGTTTTCTGAGACGATTTAAAATAAAGTTTCCTTTATAAAACATGCTTAAAAAGGAGTGTTGCGTCGACTCTACATTGAGTGCAATAAGGGTAGGAAAGATGCGACACTCGCCTCGGCTTCATTTGTAAATGCGAAACAATTGACACCTCAGCGTATTTCTAGATCCGTGCATGGTTTGTGTACTATGAATTGGTGCTCTTTAATGTTCACGTCACGTTACGTTGCCAATTCGTGGCTTTTTGTTAAGTATTTGAATATTATGTAGAAAATTTACGCTGGAATTATGTTTATGAGATTTTTTGTGATATCACCGTCTGAATGTTACATATTATGTTTCTTTATTGCCAAAAACCGAAAAAATTGAAGCAGAATATTGTGACTTAGACCGTTAAGCATTGGGTCCATTAGGAAAATACTTTGCGGAGGATTGTTTGGCTTCCATTTGTTTAGATAGAGCATTTTATACAACACCTGTATCATGTTGACATTACACATATACGCTCACGCCCGTATCCCCGAAGGGGCAGGCAGAGGCGCACTTGCCAACTAGTACACCCACATATCGCCGAGCTTAGTTCCGTCCCAGATGTGATAGAGGGCGAGCCTATCGCCATATCGAGCACAAATTCCTATCATTTTGAGTCAACACATTATGAAAGTACGCATGGAAAATGTAATTGACGTCAACACAACCTATGTTCACAAACTACAGCTTGCATTCTAAAGCTTTCTCCTTTTTATACCTTAGAGGCGGCTAATCGTAAAAGCTAAGCCGAATCATTCTATAAATTGTTTGAAATAGTATGTTGTATTACTCCTACATTGAAGTAGGATTAGGGTGGGTGGAAGAAGTGACAGGTAGTTCAGTCAGTCACAAACTGTATTGGCTTACGCCCGGTTCCAATAAACAATCTCAGTTCGAATGTGCAGATAGATTACAAACATTAGCCTATAGGAACACAGTTTGAACATGACTCAGTCAAATGAGTTGATTTGATTGGTTCATAATCGCGATCTATCTGCACTCTAAACTGAGGTCGTTTATTGAAACTGGCCGTTAATGAATCCGTAGCCTAAGTTAAAAATAACGTAATCTCAAAGCAAAATGCTTCTGTACATTTTCAACAGGCGTTGTTTTATTAATTAGTGACTGCCTCGGTGGCGTGGTTGTATTAAGGTACGACTACGCCTTGTGGTCGCGGATTCGATCCCGGGTCGGACAAAATGATGTTGGATTTTTAAATATCAGCTCGGAGTCTGGAATTTGTTCTCGATTTGGCGATAGGTTCGCCCCCTATCACATCTGGGACGGAACTAAGCTCGGCGAAATTTGGGTGTTCTTGTTAGCTAGTGCGCCTCTTCCTACCCCTTCGGGCATACAGGCGTAAGCCTAAGTTGTTTTATTATTTGCAAATAATCCATAAAAATATGTTTTTAAGAAGAATCGTGTATAGAAATCCCACGAATTCCGTCTGACACATAACGTAATACAGCGTCACTTCGAATCCCACGCCTAATGGATAGCTACTTTGATAGGGCCTCTAAAAGTGATGCTCAATCCGCTAGCAATATATTATGTATTGACTAGAGCCTAGGATAATATATTTTTTTTAATTATTAAGAACTCAACGACTGTTACTCTATATACATAAATTGCCATACACTAAGTCTGAGATGTATAGAGCGAACTTCGACTAAGCCGAAGTCAAAGAAACGAACTCAGTGAGGATTTGGATTTTTTAAACAGAACTTTTAAGGCGAAAGAGGTGTGTAAGGATCGTAGCAAATGGAAATCCTTTGTCTCTGCCTACCCCTATGGGAAAAAGGCGTGAGTCTATGTATGTATGTATGTACTTTTAAGTAAAAGTTCTGTTTCTGTCCGAGCCATTTTTTATAAGAAAAACAGACTGACAGACAGACTAAGCAAATATTTTCTGGAAAACATGACTCGGACTAAGTCGAAGTTCATTTTATAAATTCCAAACCCTGACTGAGTTCGTTACTTTGACTTAGACTTAGTCGAAGTTCGCTCTACAAATCTCAGCCTTAGTACTAAATACAAGCCAATTATAGGTTTACCTAGTTTAAACTTATACATGATTATGTAGTAACTAAGCAATATTCGGAGGAGTACATACGTTACAGTACAGTTATGGAGCGCAATTTTACAAAAAAATAACCATGCTTATTATGTGCCTCGGTGGCGTAGTTGTATTTTGGTACAACTACCGTCCTATCTCGGGTTCGATCCCCTGGTCGGGCAAAGTTATAGTATGTATTTTCAGTATCAGCGTGGAGTCTGGATTTTTGCCCAACATGGTGATAGGCTCGCCTCCTATCTGGGACGGAACTAAGCTCGGCGAAATGTGGGTGTTCTAGTTTTCTAATGCGCCTCTATATACCCCTTCCGGAATAAGGCGTGAGCTTAGGCGAGCCTATCGCCATATCGGGCACAAATTCCAGACTCCGGGCTGATATGGAAAAATCCAATATCACTTTGCCCGACCCCGGGATCGAACCCGAGACCTCAGGACAGTAGTCGTACCGAAATACAACCACACCACCGAAGATTTTAGTTATAAAGAAAATGTAGTGTATATTTCGCGCTGTTGCTATGGCCTCGTGACGACGTCCTCTTCGATTCCTCTCACGTAGTGGCTCGGGCCTCTCATATTTTTATTGACCGCAGCAACTCAAGAAAACGGCTGGCTCACGAAACAAAAGCGTTTTAATGTCTCCTTCGTGAAAACAACTTGACTTATCGAGGGCCTCGACTTGGCTGAGGTTTTCCAGTAACTTTAGGGTCTGTTAACAAAGAAGTGGTTTGAATATTGTTTTTAAACTTTCTGCCCCTTACTTATAAAAATATTTAAGCGCTACTTATCTTTAACCATAAGTTGTCCCTTTCATTTTTATCTGAACTAACACTCCTGGACACGGGCCTCCTCTACTAATGAGAGGGATTAGGCCTAAGTGTACCACGCTGGCCTAATGCGGGTTGTAGACTTCACATACCCCTGAAATTCTTGTGTAGAAATTCTCAGGTATGCAGGTTTCCTCACGATGTTTTCCTTCACCGTTATAGCAAGCGATAATTCACAACGAAAATACACTTAACATAGAAAAGTAAGAGGTGTATATGCTCCTTTTTGGGGTTGGTCTCGAACCTCCGACACTCGTCTCAGGAGTCCGTACCATTCCCAACTGAGCTATCGCTGCTTAAATCCAGAAATTAATAGTTTACGTAATATCAAAAGTTTTAATTAAATCCTCCAAACTATAAACTGAAAACCATCTAAACCAATTAAAAACACAGATTTAAAACAACTCCCAACTCTTTCGTTTACTGCTCCAGTAAATATTGGCTTTAGCCCAGTTTACCTGGCTGTACTGTAGTTAAAACACGCGGGATTTACCCGTGAGTTATCTAGTGAGGGTAACAGCTCGGAGTTAGTAGTAAACTTGCCTCTTTTTTTATAGCAGAAACTGGCAAATCAGTTGATAAGCCAGGCTAAAAGAAGCATGGATGCGTTGGCAACCTAAAATCAACGAAATGGGTATAAGAAAGGGAAAAGATATTCGCGCCAATGGACATCGTCGTTCGTTCGTTGATGTATTCTGTGGGGTTTTAGAGGATTTTCATAAAAAATGTCGTTTGAAACTAAGTACAATTTTCGGAGTCCGAAATATTCCTCCGCTTTCCCATTCCCTCACTTTTCGCGATAGGCAACTGCTTGGATGTACTCTTGGCTTTGCCAATGTAGATTATTAGAAAATAAATACAAGAAAAATTTTCTTTTCCCTTAGGATTTCAACGCATTTATATGACAGGCTATTAGAGTTCAGTTTCACCGTCCACAAGTCGGTGCTAAATCATAAGATATGGTATGAAGTGGCGTTAGGTGACAGTCAATTACGGGCGACGAGTGTGCCCCGCGGGATGCTGTGATTTGCGACACTTACTCCTACACTCGTGGAGAACTTTCATATATGTACTTCCTTGCTACACAGCTATGACGTACGCTTCGGCATAAAGTTACTTCGCTAATTTAAAAAAAGCAAATACTGACCGAATCGCCAAAATTCTTTTTACTCTGCGGCCTGAGCAGGAAAATTCTGACAACCGTAAATGTATTTCAGCTTGATGCGCGTCTATGAAATTTGTACGAAATATTAACCAAACGTCATCAGTGCGCAGCGAACTCGAATACATTTACATTTACATTAGTTTTTCGTGCTCGGGCTACTATTGAAAATCTACGCCATGAAGGTATACAATATCATTGAGAAGTGGAGTACAAGTGTGAGATTAGAATGCATGATTAAGTAGTAAATACTTCAGCTTGTCTGGGCTCATCATGTGAGTGGTAGAGCCACGCTGTAGATAGTTTTGTCCACAGCACATAACAATATTGACTCGATTTCGGATCTGTATCTTTGCTTTGTCATCCTTTTATCCTCTCTACATACTAAAATCAACTCAACATTGTTTTTTCAACCCTTCTTTACCAGTGACGTGCACAGACATTCCGAACAGGACAAAACTTGTAAAATCTTCTTCAACTCTTATAACCATTACTATCGATCCTCATGTCGATTTAAACTTTAATCATATAACCTCTTTTTATGTTGGTTAAAAACAAATGTACCTACAGTATAATAATAAAGCTTTATTTGATTACACAAAAATTAGATTAGATGGGTTAATTAAATTTTAATAATTATATTACTTGAAATTAAACTATTTTTACGGATTATATCACGATTTGGTTTTAATTTTTATGCCCGACGTTTCGAAAGCTTTGCAGCCTTCGTGGTCACGGGTCAGACTAAGGTTTCATTTGTCCAAAAATGTTAATATTACATTATCTACCTTCATTTTAAAATTATACAATTTTAAATTTAAAAAGTTAGTTATTTGCGATCCGATTTACGCAGTATGAGCTCACGGTGTCTTGAGGTCTGGCAGTTGGTCAGACCTCAAGACATGTAATGACAATGTAATATTAACATTTTTGGACAAATGACACCTTAATCTGACCCGTGACCACGAAGGCTGCAAAGCTTTAGAAACCTCGGGCATAAAAATTAAAACCAAATCGTGATATAATCCGTAAAAATAGTTTAATTTCAATGAATAACATTCACGTAAACGTAAGAAATAATTATATTACTACTCATGCAATTTCATCTCCTTCTAATGTGGGGTCCACAGGTCCTCAGGGTAAAAAACCCTACAGTACAAATCCCAATAAAACATCAGAAGACGTTAAAATGAATGATAAGTACCAAGAACGTAGATCCATTTCACAAAGGTTTCAGAGAGCAAACACGGGGTGGGCCACGGTTTGGGAACACACCATCTGGCGCCTCTAATGAACGATATCCAGACCTTTCTACAACGGTATAGACGTCTACGGAATCAAGTTATTAAGTGGTTTGTTTAAGTGTAATCCCTTAAATATCTACCCTGTTTCAAATTGAATAGTGGTTACAAATTCATTAGCGCTTCATAACACTTCGCGGCACATTTGTTTTGGTTTACGAAGGCAGCCGAGATGGATCATCCACTTGAAGTTATAACGGTAATGCCAGAGGCATAGCTAAGTCGCTGCCCGAAAAGGAAAGAATTGTGAAAAGTGGATATTGAGAAGGGAAGGGTGTGTTTGGGATATTGTGACAGCAGAAATTTAAATAGTCAAGTCGTTAATCCAATTAAGTTTAAGTGACACATAAACATTATGGGCCTTACTTATAAAAACATTTTAGCCGAGCAAATGGTTAAAAATAGTCTTGTCACTTTCATTTGCAAACAATGTGACGCAAGGAAAAAAGGGACAAGATTATTTTAACCATTTGCTAAGCTAAAATGTTTTTATAAGTGAGGCCCTATAATATGAACTAATCATAGACCTTGTTAGAATGTTTGTATGCTTTGGGAGTTGCTGCGACACTTCACTAATTAAAACGCATAATTTGAATATCAAATACATACTTTAATTTTATAGAAACCCGAAAACTAAACACATTCGCACAGACCAAGCAGTGCGCAGCAACTGGCGTTAAACGCTTAACCCATACATCCTTTTACACGTCGAATCGCTGGCATATCATTCACTTACATTGTCCCTACAACCTCCTCTACTAATAACATGGGTTGGACTTAAAGTCCGATCAGTTTCGTGATCTTACGCAAGTTCACAGAATCAACAACTATACATTTGAACTAGTAGAATTTTTGCGTAGTAGATATTCTAAAAAGGTACTTAACACATGTTTCTTTGAAAATCCAATAGTAAAAGGCACGTGCCGCACTCGGGGCACAAAGGATGCTGATTGTAGCTGCATCTGAAGCAGCGCTGATTATTCACACCACGAGACGCTCACGTCTCAAGAGATTCAAGGTACTGCAGAAAGGCACAGTGATTACATTTTCATTTGCCCTGCAATGAGGCATGAGGCATCTTGTGTAGATTGTAAGAGGCATGGGAGCAAAATAAACTTTGTTTACCAAGCCTGAAACAAAGGAGCCTATAGTTTTCCTAAAACACAGAAATATGTATATGACCTTGACAACCTTCGTGGCGCAGCGGGCGAGTAGCCGGCTGTGCGGCGAGAGGCCGCGGGTTTGATTCCCGCATTGAGATAAATGTTTGTGTGGCCCACAGATATTTGTTTCAAGTCTGGGTGTTGTGAGACCGAAAGTCTCTCATAGTCTCTGACATCCACGATACAGGTTGTACCTTGTGTGGGTTAGGACTAGGTGTGTGACTGTTGGCTGTATTTTTTATTATTATGTTCTGTGCCCAGTGACGTGCACAAGCAATCCAAACAGGGTAGACAAAAATTGATTTTTTTTTATTCTTCACATCACCATTCCCGACTTAAAATATAAGCCGGGCGCTGCTTTTTTGAAAGTTTGTTTTTGATTAGTTTTTTTTTTGTAAAAAGAAAATTGTCAGGCTACGCAGTGTCTCTTTGTATATACGGAATAAACACTACTGTCTATGTCGGCAAAGATCCGATGATTCAACTTCAATTCAATATTGTGGGTGGTTGGGTAAAAAAAATAAAGCAATGAAAAGCAGGCAGTTTTCTCTACCGTACGAATATATGTTATGTGTCTGCTCGACTGGTTTGATACCACCATCTCTGCGGATATCACTCTCTCACAGAAAACCGTGACAAGCGTGATGTGTCACCATCACTAACACACCAAGTGATCCATATGCTGGTTTGCCAGTCTCTGTTATAAGAAAAAGAATCGTGCGTGACTGTCGATCTTTAAAAAATTTATGGAATAAGGATTTGAATTATGAGCTGCTTTTTTCTTTCTATTCTATTATTTACCCTTTTCCCACCTTAATGTGGGGTCGGCGCGACACACTTTTTCAAGCATGTTGCAGAAGGGACTTGGCTTAGTTTTTACGAACGGCAGCCTGCTTGACGTCAACCACCTCTGAAAAATCCACTCCCGGGCAAATTTAAATTAGAAAATTCGTTTTTCCCGACCTGAGAATCGAGCCCAGGTCCTCCCGGTCCATAGCCCATATATGCTGCCCCGACACCAAGGAGGCGACTATTGTTATCGAAGAATTCAATATTTATTTCTACATGTAAAACTGGGCATTGCAGATTTATCGCACGTCAAAATATTTATGCGAAACCTACAAAAAGTGGGACAGAATTTCATTACGAATCTTCATAATCCAAGAAATTAAAATTATGTTGAATTCTTGAGCAGAATTTTCAATTAAGAGACATCATTAAAATGTTCCTTTTAATGTCAAAAGAGGAAAGCCTATTTGGCTAACACAAAGTAGTCGTAATGAACATTTTTTAAAGCTTTTTCCTCGTACGTCTGTCGGTATAATTTTAATGAAAACGTACATGTATATTACGGGATATCATCATATAATATTCATCACCATCGTCATCAGCCATAGGACGTCCACTGCTGAACTTCCAACTGGTCGATCTAGATATCTTTGGGGGAGGCCTATGCCTCGGTGGCGTGGTTGTATTTCGGTACGACTACCGTCCTGAGGTCTCGGGTTCGATACCCGGGTTGGACAAATTGATATTGGATTTTTCCGGAGAGCCCGGAGACTGGAATTTGTGCCCGATATGGCGATAGGCTCGCCCCCTATCACATCTGGATCGGAACTAAGCTCGGCGAAATGTGGGTGTACTAGTTGGCTAGTACGCCTCTGCCTATACAGGCGTGAGCTTATGTATATATGTAACATACCTTAATTACATTCACTAGTAATGTGTATATTACACGAGGCCGCAGATCAATTTCATTGTCTACGCGTCTACAATACATTACGTTGTGAGGTATCTCGGATAATGGAGAGCTGGTATATCTTATTGTACAGTTTGACATCTCTCTTGTGTTCATTCTACACATTGTGACTCGAACAAATTGTACGTCTATATTAAATTTTGAGGGGGTTTTATGTTAAGCAGTGGACGTGCTGTAGATGATGATAATAATGACGATTCTGTACCTCAGAGGGATATAATAGTTACTCTTTTTTCCAAAATCCTATTTTTTACACCGATAGATGCGCAAAAATCAGATCTTTAGAGGTATAATGGTATAAAACACAAAATGTTGAATACATAAATAAATGGTTTCTGTTACTGTTAATTAAATTGTCCAGTATTGGCATCGATAAGTATTGGTTTCATACTTTTGCGGTGCATTTTCGCCTCTCCTGTTAAATTTATGTTTTGGCGCTTGATGCTGTATGCCTTTGAGGTACAGTTACATTTAATTTGATCTTCGCCGATATTAATTTACATTTTTAGAATTGTACTTTAATTACATGCAATTAACTATTTTTAAACTATCAAAAATCCCTAGGTTAACCTACCTAATCATGTAGGTATCAGAAATTACGCTTAGGAACTTATAAAAATAATTATAAGAAATAATGATATAACTTTTCTTACGATAATTCCAAACCCGGCCTCTTCTATCACACATTGCTTGCGACCACCACCGAGGCGGTTCTAAACTTCAAAATTATATCTAAAAACCATTAATGTGCCAGTCGATTAAATTAAAGAAGGACTAGACATAAAGCTATGGTTTAAACACCTGACAATAAGATTTTAATTTTTATCGTCTATGATAAGAGACAGACTGACACAGCTTTGTTACAATTTCATGAAAACAGACACATAATTTAAGCAAACAAGCCGAGGATTAAACGTGAGATATAAAAGCCGCCACCGTTACAAGTGTCAAATAAGCCAAGACAAGCCCCAAATGTTTCGTAAGCAAAAACAATATTAACTGGAGGCGAGGTCAGCTTAATTTCCATAAGAAAATAAAAATGGCCCCTATTTGTCTACGGAGGACGGAGTACGGAGGACGCCGGGCGGGATCTTTGCTTTGAGACAACTACTATTTGCTAGGGTTTCGGTTGCTATGCGAGTTAGGCGTGGGAATTCAGTACATCTGTAATACAAATTATACCATAACGTTAGGAAAGAGTTGAGAGCGAGTTTTTAGAGCCACGTTAAAGACAGTTACGTCTACAGCACGAATGGGCCGGCTCGCCCGGTTTGATACCACTGTCTCACAGAAAATTGACGTAAAGTGGCAGCTCGCTGTCTGTCGCGTTTCGATCAGTGATGATCGATGAGTGAATTTTCCGGAGGCCCAATTACCCCCCTTTCTTTTAAAATCGGCATTCATATAGGCAACAGATACACATGTAAGTTCATATTTCGAAAACTACTCAACCGATTTTGATGAAACTTGCACTATTCTCTTAGTTGGAAAATACGTAGTCCAATAAAGAAATATAAAAGTCCAATTAATAGTTCAAGAGAAATACGTGGACAAACATACACACATACATACACTTATGAAATTTGGCACATTCGTTTACAAGCCTAGATAGACTAACATATCCGAAAATTATGCAATTCTGAAAATACATAAGGGTCCAATGGATAACCTCCTTTTCTCTAAGTCGGTTAAATATGGCTGTGGTATGTGGGGGACATGACTAAAAATTAAGAGTTCCACTTTGCTCCGGAACCCTAAAAATGATATACCGTGTAAACTGGTATATGTATTGATGAAAATTAATAAAACTCGACATTAATTCGTAATTGTAAAGCAAGTGGTAAGGATTGTAGAGTCCATAATCTGAAACTGAGTGAAACTTGTTATTTCTCATTTGCATTCTCAGAGGACGTGATCTCAGCAACATTTCTAGACGAATGAAAGGTGTGCCCCTGCCTGCTAGTTTAATACGAAATCTCTCTCAAATTAAATTTTTCGGCATTTTAAAAAAATAGGTATTCTAAAACTAATATATTGGTCCTTACTTATAAAAAATATTTAACTGAGCAAATGATGAAGAATAGTCTGTTTCTTTTATTTTCAAACAATGTGACATAAGGAAAAAAGTTACAGACTTTTCTTAACCATTTGCTCAGCTAAAATGTTTTTCATAAGTAAGGCCCAATATCATCAGTTTCGTAGTCTGATCGAATCGCGGGTTGCTTCCTCGCTCGCGTTTCATAAATAATTTCGACAGTTTTGGTTCGAATTATAGGTCTGACAACGTAGGTTTTCTAATGCCATTTGTCGGGGCCTAGATTAGATGAAGTGGCAAGTCCTAAAAACTAAGCCGAAACTGCTGAATCATTTGTGCAACACGCACGACACCATATTGGAGCGGGATAATGGCAGGTGGAAGAAGAAGAAAGTTATTTTAATGAATTTATTTATAAATAACTAAAGAACCTACAGTATTTGTAACCGTCAAGAGATGTTATCGATCACCAAATAAAGGTGAAGTTATCTCTCATACCTAAATCATCATCGTCATCAGCCACAGGACGTCCACTGCTGGACATAGGCCTCCCCCAAAAATTTCCAGACCTGTTAAAAGCAGCCTGCATCCAGCGATTTCCTGCCTAGATATTTGCTGGAAATCCCAAAAAATACGCAACACATCACGATCCCATACTTGTATACCTCTATATAAAGGTTGAAAGTACACCAAAAATTCCTCTGTAATTAGAGGTTTTCGTGTGTGATCTCATCTAGCGACCTTTTTGCCATGCCTTTTAAAATAAAACTTGGGGAATACAAAATCTGCCGAGCCTCCGAGTTGCGTTGTAATCATTTTAATATTCTACGCTTCCACAAAATCCCGTCGGAGTCAGCGCTTAATTTATTTGTTTAGGTTTAATATTGCGCTTAGTTAAGGTCTCTAAAAGCACTGAGATTGTTTTAATACCCTGGATTGCTAGCCGCCTGAGGCCAGCTCTTATTGATTTTTACTCGCATTCTGTTACTGTGTACTATTCCACCATGGTTTCCTCTATCTGTTATCTGTACATGTTTAAAGTTGGTAGATAATATTTTATGTGCCACAGTATTTTCAACTACTGGTACGTTCACTAATTGTATCTCCGAAGGGGTTGGCAGTAGTGATCTAGAGTAGAGGTACCCACGAGTCTCTGAGCTTACTGTCGTCCCTTTATATGAAAGGAGACAAGTCTATCGCCTATACTTTAAAGAGTATAACTCTAACCGCCGAATGTTCATACATTAAGGACGCCTTATGTCGTTTAATGCCGCCTTATCTGTCAAAATTGTATGGCGAAAATCAATATAAGAAGCCGTTAAAGTTGAGCGGCGTTTGACCATTCGGGCGTAAGAGCAATACCTACTTGCCTTTATGTTAAAAATATTCAATCTTGAATTGTAATTGGGATTTGTCCCAGCTCGGGAACATCGTTTTCAGCCTAAGGAAGTTGCCACTAGACTAATGAGCTGGTACATAGTTCTCAAAATTCATGTTAGAATGATGATAGTGAAATCGTTGTATAGAAACTTGAATCGGAATTGGTTCAACTCGTTAGTCCCATTTAGATAATAATAGTTTATCTGACGATCAAGAAGAAGAACTTGAATAGAAAAGTTACAAAATATGAAAAAATATAATATGAATAAAATATGAATCGTATATGACGTGGCTGCGTACTTCATAGTTTTGTATGATATTCTTGCTGATGTGGTACAATAGATTGCCATTATTCAGATATACTTTACTGTAGCTCAAAAGAAAATTACAACCTCAGAAGCATCACTTGAGCATAGCAGCGCCTGATATTTTTGCACACATTTAGGTTATAATTATGCCAACATTAATCCCATTAATGAGAATAACATCTTAATTATCTTTCGTGTTCGTGTACTAATAACATTTTAATTGCGAATTGAAAAAACAATAACAGAAATTAATTCAAAGCAAGCCGGAACGGATGTTTGACCTAGTTAACTGGTGTTTGAAATCATTTGCGTGTTTACTGTGGGTGGGACTAATGTAATGACAAAAGATAAACAAGGACTTGACATAACTACGAAAAAAATAAAATTACTTTATAGCCGGTTCCATCATTTTAGTTTCTCGATGTATTTACATGTAAGTTATCTCCGTATCGTAAGACTTATAAATACTTATTGATTTTAATATAAATACTGTGTTTTATTTATAAAAAAACATTGTTTTGACATGGATATAAGGATATTTTGTAAGTATGGATTTATTCATCCTGCAATGCTGCATTATTTCTATCATACTTGCAGTGCCTTATAGTTTTAGTGGTGTTTTGAGAATGCATAAATTCGTATAAAATATAAAATGTAAAAATTAAATGAGAAAAAAAAGGAAAGTCAATTGATGATGAAAAAAAAAAAAAGCCGGAGTTTCTTTCCGTCTTTCTTCTTCGGGTCATTATCCGTAGCTAGCTAGAGAAAAGCTGGTAGGCTAGCTAGGATAGGGCCTTATAGTCCACGGTGTGATTTTCCTTACTCACATTTCCAGTCAAATCCTACAAGCTTCCTATTTTATTTGTCTGTCAATTCCCTGCTAGCATTCCTGCCATATCCCGTTCGTTCCCTTTCCTACAAATCACAACCATTTATCTAAAACCCCATACTTGTTATTGTGTCCATACCTGCCTGCTTGTTTTCTAAATTGATAGTGTTGTAACATGATTATTATTATTATTATATAAATGTATCTAGACCTTGTTGTGACCTGTCATAAGTGCATTTGATGTGCCTACGTGACCAATAAACATTTTAATTTAAAAAAATAATTCTATTTTCGGAATGTAAAAAAATATGCCTGCTATATTATTGGGATCTTTTATTCGCGAAGTCGCCATTTTAGTTACCATACATAATGCATGCAGGTTTTGTACAGTCATGCCAAGTCCTTATTTCTCTTTTGACATTGGACTAATGTTTTAGTACAAATATAATTTAATAGAAACATTGTATTGCTTTAATACGTTTTATATAATTTGCGGTACGAAAGAAGTATTTTTCCAATAATGTAATTTGATGCATATTACATAGCTTATAATATTTCTTGCCCCCATGTAGCTTGGCTTGGTTTTAACTAGTGAAAATCAATCGTGTCGTGACGCTTAGCTGATCTATGTAATTTTAGTCAATTTGTAATTATCATAAAGGCATTATGAGCGAATTATATTATTTCTTATAATAATATCCGCTTAATAGGTCGCCGTTTTTCCATTCCTTAGGGTCTTCTGTTTTCTCTTCAACGTGGCATTTCTCATCTGACCATTTCGTGAGATCTATGCCTGGAATTACCTCGCATGGTGCCAGTTGGTTTCTGAAACAGCAATAATATAAATCTTTCTTTCTACCTGCCCTTATCCCACCTTAATGTGGGGTTGACGCAAAACACTTTTTCAAGCAAGTTGGAGAACGGAATTGGCTTCGTTTTTACGACCGGCTGCCTGCCTGACGTCAGCCCCCTCTGAGAGATTCAGTCTCAGGCAATTTAATTTAGAAAATTCACTTTGCCTGATCTGGGAATCGAACCCAGGACCTTCTGTTCCACAGCCCATAAATACTGCCACTAGACCAAGAGGACGACAAATTCGTGATATAAATATGTATATGTGTTAAATATAGTTGTGTAGCGATGCCACTACATTTACTATTCCTTCATCATTAAAAGTATCTTTCTCATTTACAGACTCTTTGCGTGTTTAATGATTTAAATTAGATCTTATTCAAACTAGAAATTCAAGTAGTAATGCAAAATCTCACCCTTCGTCAATATTGTATAGAGCATGAGGCTGTATCATATCCACTCTATCTCCGTTGTCGCAGATGACTCTTGCAATACTGGTCGATCTTACTTCATTTAATTGAGCTACAAGTAATATAACACGGTATTTTAATTTATACCCAAAAACAAATTTGACAACATCAGCCAAATTTTTAATTCCTTTATATTTTTTCAGGTTATCTTAGTTTAAAACCAGTGACTGCCTCGGTGGCGTAGTTGTATTTCGGTATGACTACCGTCCTGAGGTCTCGGGTTCGATCCCCGGGTCGGGCAAAGTGATTTTGGATTTTTCCATATCAGCCCGGAGTCTGGAATTTCTGCCCGATATGGCGATAGACTCACCCCCTATCACATCTGGAACCGAACTAAGTTCGGCGAAATGTGGGTGTTCTAGTTCGCTAGTGCACCTCTGCCTACCCCTTCGGGGATACAGGCGTTAGTTTATGTTATTTTAAATCCAGTGGGGCTCGGCGCAATATACCAAAGCCCTCAAAAAGAATAGAGCAGTTCAAACTTAACGTAAACTATGTTAGGTTAAATGAGGCTTAAATCATGGGATGGGTAAATCAATTCGGTAATAAAACAAATAAACTTTCCAAACTACTCTCCATACTCACGTAATGTCAACGCATTAGGCGTATCTCCGTGTTCAAAGAAGAATCTATCGGACTTCCTCCATTCCACCAGGTTCCTTGCCATGATGCAGAACAACGTGGGTCCGACCCAGCCTCCTTTCACTAACTTCTCGCTGTATATCGCCACCATCAGCTCAACGTCGTCGATTTCATCATCATATATGCGCCGGAGTTGCTCTAGTTTCTGCAATAACAACATACACAACATAAACTCACGGTTGTATCTCCGAGGTAGGCAGAGGCGCACTGTCCAACACACACAATTCGCAGAGCTTAGTTCCGTCCCAGGTGTGATAGGGGGCGAGCCTATCGTCATATCGGGGACAAACTCCAGACTCCGGGCTGATATGGAAAAATCCAATATCACTTTGCCCGACCCGGGGATCGAACCCCAGACCTCAGGACGGTAGTCGTACCGAAGTACAACCACGCCACCGAGGTAGACAGTTCTTGAAATATCATAATACTAGCTGTTGCCTACGTTTCCGTTCGCGTGGAAAATTTTCCGGTATACAAAGTCCCCTACTTTGTATACCGGAAAATTTTCCACGCAATTTGTTATTCTGATTAATAATCTATCTCACTGAACAGTTTTATCAAAATCCATCCAGTAGTTTTTCCGTGAAAGAGTAACAAGCATATACACTCACACATACTTTTCACGTTTATACCTCTAATATTCGTAGGATATTTTGTCCAATTGTAGGTAGTAGTGTTAGATTTTTAAATAATTTCAAGTGACAAACGATGGCATGGTTCGTCAGTGGCAGGGTTCTTGATACCTTTTTTGTCTCCGTCTGTATAGCAATACTCGTACTGGTAGGGATATACCAAACATGTGGCTTATTTAGAAGAGTCGTGTTCCGTTGTCGAAAACGGGCTATCGTAATAGGTTATTGATAGTTTATTAGCAGTTATTAGCAGTTTAGTGAGTATGATAAAGTATAAACTAATCACCATGACCTAGAACTATACACAGAGATGTGTATTAATTATTAATTGCACTTTAGGGGCTTCTTACGTCAGGGAATATGGCATCTTCCATGTCAGAGAATTTGTGCGCGTAGGGCAGGCCACACAGTTTGCGGTACTCGTTGTAAGGCGCCAGGCCCTCATCGCGTCCCCTCATCATATCTATGGCCAGCAGGTCTGAAGCTGACTGCAGCTCCCCGAACACACGTTCTGCTAGCTGATCAGCGAAATCAAAACATATTGTTACATAATCACAAATTTAAAAACTTTACGGTCCGACTTCGAATCCGATTGAAACCAAATTTATATAGGACTACCCTTGAAATAAGCTCTATCGAACACAAAAAAAAATTTGAAAATCGGTCCATATTTGGCGAAGATATCACGTAACATATGTACATAAAAAAATGCAGACGAATTGAGGACCTTCTCCTTTTTGGAAGTCGGTCGAGAGTAGTGAGCTACGGTGGTTTATTAGAATCTGGTATTCGTGGTAACACGTGGTTAAGTCCAGAAGTATTCCATTATTAATCTCGGCATCCGTGGCGCACCGGGCGAGTAGCCGGCTGTGAAGCGAGAGGCCGCGGGTTCGATTCCTGCATTGAGATAAATGTTTGTGTGGCCCACAGATATTTGTTTCAAGTCTGGGTGTTGTGAGACCGAAAGTCTCTCAGTCTCTGACATCCACGATACAGGTTGTACCTAGTGTGGGGTCAGGACTAGGTGTGTTGGGACTGTTGGGTGAATTTATTTATTTTATTTATTTATTTATCTTAGGATTACGAAGTCATTATCAAAGTTATGCAATATAATGAACATGACTCACATCGGGATCCATATTATGGTCTGCTTTAGCGGCTCGTTGGCGGAACGTTCCCTGAGTTATATCTGCCTCAGTGTTGTTCACTTCGAGGATTCCGCTCCTGAACTCATCGTCAACAACTGTCCGAGAGCCCATATACTTTCCCTCTCTACTGTATAAGCTGAAATGTTCGGTAAGATTATGGATAGATTTGAGATGTCAGTAGCCCGAGCACGAAAAACTAATGTAAATGTAAACTCGCTGCGCACTGATGATATTTGATTAATATTTCAAACAAATTTCATAGACGCACATCGAGCACGAATACATTTAAGGTTGTCAGAAATTTTCCTGCTCGGGCTGCAGATGTTTAGCAATTTTGTTTTTTGTTAAACATTTATTATACCTACCCCTCGGCCTCTGCCTACTCCTTCGGGGATACAGGTGTGAGCTTAAGCTTATGTTTTTTATGTTATGTCATTATAATGTAGTCTTTAATGTTAAGGATTAGGATTCTGATTTGTTAAGTTTACGCGAATGTTATACATTCAAATAAACCTATTTTTACGGATTCGGATTGTTATGAAACTTCGAAACGTCGGGCATAAAAATTAAAACAAATCGTGATATAACCCGTAAATATTGTTTTATTTGAATGATTAGGATTCTATTGCATAATTATAAATTATGACACAATAGGTAACCCAAAATTCAGTCTGTGCTGTTGTCTGTTGAAGGGTTTATGTCTGCGCCTTCCTTGGGGTAAGTTTATCGAATCGAATAAGCAAAAATAATATAAATAATAATCAAAATAAGTTTGAAAACGCGTGAATGATATTTTAAAAACACACATACATACAAAAAGTATACTCAATCAAACAACTCACTCATTTCTTGTATCTTGGAGAGTGTGGAACCATCGCATACCAACAATATACTCGTGGTAGGTGCCTGGTTTGTATCGAGGGTCAAAGTCATTCACATATCCATCTGTATCGTAAATAATCCCGGCCCCTAAAGAGTTTTCTCTACCTGGAAGGTTAAAATGTGAAAATAAACTTTGTCTTAAGCTTCACGTCAGCTTAACCTTCATAGTTAAAGTGTGAATGTCGTAAAATAAGAACGTGGTTCAAATTGGAAATTAAAGTAAACGAAATAAAATTATTAATAACAATTCAAAAACGTGTCTTCAAATGGGCGAGAGCATTTAGTAATTATGGTGTAAGGGACTCTAAGGAATAAGGGATGTACAGCGTCTATGAGGTGGCTCGTCCGATTATGAACGTTTTATCGTCGTGAATTCACAGTGTCCGTGGCTTTTCCCCTTCCCAATGCCGATGTCTTCCCGGTAAGCAATGGCTTAGCTGTGCCTTTTACATTGCATACCCTTAGCTGGGTTGCCTGCTCACGTAACGCCGCGTCTGCTGCACTAGATTTTCTCGAAACATTACAAAAACACATACGCAAAACAACGATTTAGGCTGACACCTTCTCGTAGAACAATGGACCATAGATAAAAATGTTTTGTGTACTTTTTAGTGCAGGAGGCGCGGCTTTACTTCGTAACGAAATTAATATACATAATATACCTAAAACTGCAGGCATTGTTTCATAGTACACAATGTACTGCCATTGCGCGACGTTGATTTGCCGCGCAGTCTCGAACAGTTTCTGATCATCCCAACATGGGTTGATCTCTGCCAACTTGCGCGCCAGTCTGTTGTGTTCCCGATAGAACCACATTGCAGTCAGGTAGGTTGAAGAGACTAAGTTGCCTCCGAAATTATCACCTGCGAACGTTATAGAAATAGCCAATTCCCGCTCCCTTTCCCAATGCCTTTATCCCTCCCTTCCATTCCATCCTTATAGGTTGACAACGCACCCTTGATTCTTTTGTGTTTTGGGTGTCTATGGTCGGTGGGGATCACTTACCATCAGGTGACCCATATGCTCGTTCACCAGTCTCTGCTATAAAAAAAAACAATTGAATATACCTACGATGGTACCCTGGCATTGCATAGTGAGTCATAATATAATGACGTCCATTAGGATTGCGTCTGTATGGTTGTTTGCACAATTTGTCTGAATTTATTCTTAAAGACCTCGAACAGCTATCTACTAACTTTACTTCGGTTGCTGTTTGTTCAGATAGACAGAGATTTGGTCATCAAATCCAGAACATCGAGGTCGAAGTACAACCTAGACATAGAAACACTTACCAAATTCATAGCAAGAGTTTTCTAGCGGTCGTCTGTTGTTGAGGCAGTAGATGGCCGTGCCTGGAGGATACTCCAATCCGTTTCTCATCTCAGACCTAAGCAGCCCTCCTTCATAAGCTCTAATTTGTCGCTCCCTTAGACTCGTAGAGCCATACACTGTCGACATGTCGAGTACTGGAGTGTTGATGAGGTCATACTGTAGAATAGCACATATTGTTTGATACCTTGCAATAAACCTAGTGATTTTTATGCTCGTGGATCGGACAATGGAACGGACCTAAGAAACAATTGTATGAACTTTGAACCAATCGATACATTTTGAACACGTTACAGTACTTTAACTACTGACCATCGCTTTTATGAGAGACCTTGTAGCAAGCTGAGCTCTCGGAAGTATGTAGATGTATTATAATAATATGAGGAATAAGAAATGAAATTTGAGTATTTTAAATCGCTAGAATGCCCTGCAGTGGGTGCCTTGGCCCCTTCAGCAGGGTTACCACCACCTTTTATAGCAGTATTGTTATAATCGTTCTTCGTTTGTTTTGTATGGGAATCGGTACACGTGTGCAACTCACTCGCTCAGCAGGCAATGTGTTTGGCACACATTGTAAGTCCTGGAACGTGGGGAACCTGGTGAGGTTCATGCAGCGTATCCCGGTGCGGCGCAGGTACGGGTCATCCTGAGGGACCGGGATGGGGATGCAGCGCGGGTTCACGCGGTTCGGCTGGTTGCCAGGACAGCAATCGCTAGCTATTCCGTAGGTCACTGAAAATAAATGTTTACTCCTATATTTGACATAAAGTGAGGCTAGATGAAAAACTGCATTGAGGCGGACCAAAAAGATAGAAAAAGATAATAATATTTTACACTAGTTTATACTTATGGCTTCATATATTAATTAATGTACTTTATAAACGCTTTGTATGAGTTTCATCTACTCTTGGATGAAAGGCGCACAGATACTTCGCGCGGTGGTCCTAAAAACATTTAAATTCATAATCTTATAACCATCCAAGCTTTAACAGTAGTTTTACAATTAAATCTAATCTGCTGGATTAGCATATTTTACATATTATCGTTTTGTAACTACTTACTAAGATGCAATAGACAAATACTAATCTACAATAGAATTAGACGTCGTGATCACTAATACTTACACATTACCAACAAATCAGCAACGTCTGCTATAGAGAACACAAGGAGGTTAGGAGTCAAGGTACTAAACTTGTGGTCTTCATGATAACCATCGCTCAGGATCTTCGTGCGGAGCAACCGAGCTGACGGTAGCATTGAACCGTTCATGGCCGGTCTTATTTCATTGCCTAGGTATGATAGAAACTTGGTTAGAGTAATCTTCATTATTTATGATCTAATAGACTACTTTACAGAGCATGGTATCTGTCCAATATCATACATCCATTAAACATGCTTGTGTACATGAAAGTGCATCCATAGATATATTGAATGCATCATCTGAAGCTCGGTATCGGATATATCCCATAGTTGGCAAAGTAAAAATGTCGCCATTTATGACGTGTATGAATCACGCATTATTCATAAATAAGTTTGGAAAATGCTGGTAATAGGAAATACAATCGTCACCAAATACGCTGCTAAAGCTTCAGGTTATTTGAATGCTATTTACAAAGCCATGGAGTAGGGCACTTGGCAAGGTGCTGTGATGATGAGTAGGAAAAGGGAAGAGGCTTAAATATCCTGCAATAAGTTCCAAAACGCTGTGAATGATGATAATCATATACTAAGAGCGTCGTTTATTAAATAACATACCTAGTCCAAACCTAGCCGGTCTCATCCTTAGATATCGAGCTGGAACTGATCCCAACGATGGGTACTTGGGGTTAGTGCATGTTCCGTCCACTCGTCGACCTTCGTCGTGCTTGCATGGTGCCACGCTTATAGTGCATGGACTAGTACAATGAAAGAAAAATATTAGAAAATGAAAATATTTAAACACCAAAGATTTTTCTGAATTGTAGATTTGGCTATGCTTCCGCTATTATTTATGAAGGAGACGAGAATTTGTATAAGTGTAAAGGAATAGGTAAACAAAGACAAAAAAAGGAGTTTCTTCGTATTATGCACCATCATCATCAGCCATAGGACGTCCACTGCTGAACATAGGCCTCTCCCATAGATTTCCAGATCGACATGTTGGAAGCGGCCTGCATCCAGCGACTTCCTAGACTTTTTCGACTTTTTAGACTATCGGACCCAAGAATTATTTCTTCAGTTTTATGATGCTTGGTGGTCGATCTATCTAGTTCAATAACATAATATCTATGTGAAATATTTGCTCCTTCCTTATTTAAATCCACTTACCCAGTTAAGTTAAGAGCAGCTAACTCATCAGCTTTATCATTCTTGATTGGTTTCCCTGAGAACGCGTCGTACAACTCCTGCCCTAACACCAGATGCAGTATCAAGAGTCTCCACATGGTGCAAACCTTCGCGCGACTCCCAACTCACGTTTATTCGTAGTTATATCTCCTCGTTTGTAGAACAAAACTGTTCAATAATAAGTGCTATTAAACACATGACTGATGTATCCGTTGTATTCGGATTGATTTTACTATTATAGTTTAATTGCTTAAGTGGTTTATCGCCTGCAATATGAAACTACATTTTCAGGTGGATTTACCAGTTTGGAATTACTGTGATTTTTTAAAATTGTGCATTTCCGTGCGTCAAAATAGAACTATTATCGTTTGTGCTTGTTATTTATCTTTGGGGCCGTGGTATCATCCTGGTCTAGGCGTCTCTATCATTAAAGGTACAACATAGCTCTATTCCAATTATAGGTATTAAAATATCTATGTATCATGTCTGCTTTATATTCCCTGTCTCTCTCAGTTCTGGTATTATTAACTAGCTGTTATTCGAGGTTCTATTCACTAATGGCCTGTTTCAATAAACGATCTCAGTTTAGAGTGCAGATAGATCGCGATTATGAACCAAACAAATCACGTCATTTGATGGAGTCATGTTCAAACTGTGTTGTCATTGGCTAATTTTTGTAATCTATCTGCACATTCGAACTGAGATTGTTTATTGGAACCGGCCGTAAATCGGTTCAGTAGTTCTAGAGATTAACGATTTCAAACAAACCAACAATCTTGCCAACAGTATTATGTGTAGACATTTTGTATTAAATTATAATTACATACACAGTATACTGATTGAAAATATAGCACAGTAGCTTATTATGTATACGGCAAATATCATACATGCAACAATTGGCCTCATATAGCACGATCTGTGTGGAATACTCATTATAACTCTAAAGGTACATAGCATGATTGCCTTAATTAATTATTAAACAAATTATACGTAATGTTGTATTGAACTGTTGTATCCTGTGATAATACGTGTAAGTACTCGAATACATTATTTTGTGCTGTGGTCAAGTTTAATCAGGTATTTTGTATAATAATCACAAGTTTAAAAACTTAACTGACCGACTTCCAATTTACCGATCGTGAACAAATTTATATGGGACCACCCTTGAAATAAGCTATATCGAACACAAAAAGAATTTTGAAAATCGGTTCACATTTGGCGGAGTTATCGAGTAACATACATAAAAAAATACAGACGAATTGAGGACCTTCTTCTTTTCTGGAAGTCGGTAAAAAATAGAGATTTATAGATTGTTTAGGTACTAAAATGATATTTGATCGTATTACCTACAGTGTTCTTTCTTTCTACCTGCCCTTATCCCACCTTTATGTGGGGATGGCTTACACTTTTTCAAGCATGTTGCAGAAAGGATTTGGCTTAATTTTTACGACCGGCTGCCTGCCTGACGTAAACCCCCTCTGAAGGATACCTGCTACAATATAACAGACGCTAAATTAATTGTGTTTTGTTTCTTAAATGGCTTAATTAAAATCACTCTACATAATTTGAGATTAATTATACAACATACTTAAATTGTTTTCGTGGTTGTATCAAAATGGTTTTGTATTCAGTTCAAGGGGAGTAAAATTGTATGTTATGCAGATGCCACTTTAGTCCGTTTGAATAAGAGCCATTTTAACAATCAACCATTATTGGGTTTACTCACGATTATGTGATAAAGACTTCTTGTAATTAAAATGTGGGTGTTCTAGTTCGTCTCCGCCTAACCCTTTAGCGATACAGGCGTGAGCTTATGTATAATAAAAGCAAACAAAATGTATCTTAGCGTTATATTTTGTTTGATTGATGTGTTCCATTAAGAGTGAATGTAAGTTTAAGAAGCATCTGACGCTAACCTAACTTAGTACTTGGAGACTTACCACGTGTGCTCTCATTTAGCATAATGGAGAATTTAGAGGCTGCAAACTGAAGCAGATGATACATTAGGTAATGGTAGAGTTCAGAATACAGATTTTATTGATAGAATACCGACTTATAATGCAAGTTTTAATTCAAACTACATGAAAGTTATGTATTGTTGTTGTCTATATGGGCTTCTAAAGTCTTAATTCCTAACAGTTTTTTTTTATCCGGGCACGAATGTAATGAAAATTACTACACTGCACCTGATGGTAAGCGTAGTGCAGTCCAAAAAAAATAGCGACCATTGACAATCACTGTGTTTATCAGTGGTCGTCAGAATCATGCCGGCCTATTTATGCTTTTTCACACTCGGAATACGAAGAGAGAAGAAGCAAATCGAACGGCTTGCGACAAGACAGGCGGATGACCGATGCAGGTACATTGATAATCCCAAACCAGTGTCGACCAACCATCAAGTAATGCCGCAAGCCCCTCGAGAGAACCGGAAGTACACTGGCTGATCCTGCAACGCAAATCACACGCGGAGTGTGGGTCACTATGGTAGGTTTTAGCACCATGTGTACGGTGGTCGCCATCCGGTCGGATACGAATATCCTACCACCAGATGTAGCATATTTTATAAGTGTAGGTACGAGATTTATGGGCCTTACTTATAAAACAGTTTAACTGAGCAAATGATAAAAATTAGTCTGTCCCTTTTATTTTCAAACAATGTGACAAGCAAATAAAATACAAATAAAATGTTATAATCGTATTATTATTGTACACTTGTTTTTATTATAGCTTTTTATTTATCTTATTAAATTATTTATTTATTGTACGCAGCCAACGTGCGTACGTCACACGAGGTGACCACTGAAAACCAGCGTTGTATTGTGGGTGTCGCCACACTACAACATTATGCTGAGTGGTCACCTACCTGTCACAGTCACGGCTAACTATAATAATCATTTATTATATTAACTTTTTTTTTTTTTCTCAATAATTCTGTGTCTGTGACAGACTATTCTGAACCATTTGCTCAGCTAAAATGTTTTTGTAACATAAGCTCACGCCTGTATCCCCGAAGGGGTAGGCAGAGGCGCACTAGCGAACTAGAACACCCACATTTCGCCGAGCTTAGTTCCGTCCCAGATGTGATAGGGGGCGAGCCTATCGCCATATCGGGCACAAATTCCAGACTCCGGGCTGATATGGAAAAATCCAATATCACTGCCCGACCCGGGGATCGAACCCGAGACCTCAGTACCGTAGTCGTACCGAAATACCACCACGCCACCGAGGCAGTCAGTCAGGCAGTATAAAATGTTTTTATAAAAGGCCCTATGAAGACATATTAATGCACGCGTCGAAGATCCACCGCGGGTTTCAGTAGAAGCGCTAACACTAAACCTTCACGGCTAATTAATGAATGAAGCAATTTATTAAGTTAATTAACGGCGACTATCAGCTCTTCAATCTGTTTGGAGACTGCTTCAGATGGAGATAGCGTGCTCTGATAAATGCCTTCTTGTACCTTTCACGAGCACGCGGCAGATTTTACAGTTAAGATTTCATTAACTGTACTGGTCTTTTGTGTGATTTTTTTATCACAAAGGCAGGCTTGATAGTAAATAATCTCCATTCACAGACCCGCCATACTAATTTTTAAAGCGTGTTGCTGAAATGATTCGTGTTACCTTTTACGATCATCTGACGTCAATCCTTTCCGGAAGATTCAGTCCCGGCTAAATCGAGGAAAACCGCATTGTTTGGCTTGGGATTTGAATCTATGCCTGTCGGTCCACATCACATAATTCATATAATATAGGCTACCATTAGGCTAAGAAGGAGGTTTCCACTTATTACATATACTTTTTGGAGTGGTAGAACCACGCTGTAGACAGTTACGTCTACAGCACGAATGGGCCGGCTCGACCGGTTTGATACCACTGTCTCACAGAAAACCGACGTAAAGTGGCAGCTTGCTGTCGCGTTTCGTTCGATGAGTGAGATTTCCGGTGGCCCATTTCCGCCCCTCCCTTTCCCAATACCTTTTCCCTCCCCTTCCATTTCCTCTTTTTAGGTTGGCAACGCACCCATGATTCTTATTGTGTCTTGGGTGTCTATGGGCGGTGGAGATCACTTACCATCAGGTGACCCATCTGTTCGTTTGCCAGTCTCTGCTATAACAAAATACATAATATATTTACATTTAAATTATGTACACCGCTTTTATATAAAAGCTCGAAAATTTGCTCTGCTAAACGTGGATTCCTTATCACTAGTTCCTTTCGTTTCAAGGACCTTTCCTTTCGGGGATACAGGTGTGAGTTTATACATACATATAATTATAATCGGCTACTCGGTCGCTATGCCACAGAAGTTGGCACTTCCATATCTGTGACTGGCACCCATGTTTTAATCGGTGGTTAACAAATTGTCTCGTCTTGGCAACAGCCGAACCGGAGCGGTGTAATATGCTCCGCGGGTCAAGGGCATCGACTTTGCTCTTGGTTGGGTCCGATGTGTAAGACATAGCGTTTTGGATACATAAAGCATCTGCTCGGTGTAATCCCCGTCTAAAAATAAATAATAATAATAAATAAATACACCCCACAGTCACACACCTAGTCTTGACCCCACACTAGGTATAACCTGTATCGTCGGTGTCAGAGGCTATGAGAGACTTTCGGCCTCACAACACCCAGACTTGAAACAAATATCTGTGCGCCACACAAACATTTGTCTTATTGCGGGAATCGAACCCGTAACCTCTCGCTTCACAGCCGGGTACTCGCTCGCTGCGCTACGGAGGCTGTCATAATGTCAGAATGTCAAAATGTCAAAGTCTGTCTTCGTATACACATTCTTCTTCTTCGTCTGGTCTTAAGCATCGTCACGGCGACATACCCTGGTATGTTCTGGCCTAGGCACTGGCAGCTGATATACTCCTGTGGTTTCCTTAAACGTGATCATAACATATTTAACGACTTTGAGCATATAAAAGACACTACTCTGAAATTCTTGCAGCAGTTTGGGTTATTATATTGTGTTTTGCGTAGGAATATCCGCCAAAGATTTTATTAATGTCGTAACGATTTAACAGCCTCCGTGGCGCAGCGGGCGAGTAGCCGCGGGTTCGATTCCCGCACCGAGACATATGTGGCCCACAGATATTTGTTTCGGGTCTGGGTGTTGTGAGATCAAAAAGTCTCTCGCAGTTCCTGATACCCACGACACAAGACTCGATCTTAGTGTGGGGTCAGAACTATGTGTGTGACTGTTGGGCGTAAAAAAAAATACGAATGACAAAATCCTACGCGCTTATTTACTATAATAATAAATACTCCGATCAAAATTCAAAACATTAGTGCATACTGCGAATTGTTTTGTTTCTATAAACAGTTTGTTTAAATCAAGCCGCGTCTTCTGCATTAAAACATTACATAAACACCTACACAAAATATGGTATTTATAAAGTTTGTCTATGGCAAAAGGCTGGTGGAATGATATTCGTATCCAACCGGATGGCGACCACCGTACACATGACGCTAAAACCTGTCATAGTGACCCACACTTCTTATGTGGTTCGCGTTCCAGGATCAGCCAGTGTACTTCCGGTTCTCTCGAGGGGCTTGCGGCAAGACTTGATGGTTAATTGGGACTGGTATGGGTGTATCCCTGGGCCTGCGTCGGTCATCCGCCTCTCTTGTCGCAAGCCCCTCGATTTGCTTCTTCGCTCTTCTGCTTCGGATGTGAAGAAGCGTAAATACGCCGGTATGATTCTGGCGACCACTAATAAACGCATTGTTTGTCAGTGGTCGCTAGTGTTTTTTTTGACTGCGATACGTTACCATCAGGTGCAGTATGATCACTTTGCCCGTGCCCGGATAAAAAAAAATCGCGAGTCTCTTGCATCCTGCACGGTAGTCGGTACATAAGCAAGCCAATTTGTAATGGTATCCTGTAGCGTCCCCGGCGTGAGGTGTTCGCTACTTGAATTTAAATCTAATGTACTGCCTTACTGTTTTTCTACTAATTTGAAACGAAGACCAAGTAATACACATCTTTATTGTACTAGTTGTAGTGCGTTTTGTTTTATACCAGTAAACAATCATCGATTATGCATATATCGTACCATCCGGTTTGGTACCACTGTCTCACCGAAAACCGACGTAAAGTGGTAGCTTGCTCGCGTTTCGTTCGGTGAGTGAGATTTCCGGTGGCCCATTTCCCTCCCCTTCCATTCCCTCTTCTTAGGTTGGCAACACACTCATGATTTCCTTTTGTTGCGCTTACCATCAAGTGACATCATTCACGTTTCCTAATCTTATAAAAGTGTTTTTGTTTATCTATTATTAAACAAATTGATTAAAAGCAGGGTTTAAAATCCTCCAATCAGACACAGTCCATAAAGCCTGTAACACAGTGTACATTCCGCCTGTATCCGACGTGTGTCTGCGCCCGTAGCCTGTCCGTCCGTTATACATGCCGAGTGGAAAGTTCCGATGTGGGCATCAAACCTTGCGCATTGAACATACAGAAGGTCTTGTCTAGGCCGGACTCCAGACTGATGTATGTGTTTTTTTTTAAGTTTTGTTGTGTCTTGAATCGTGATTGTGTTGGCTTGCGGAATCATAGCTACATAGTCTCTTCCTTCTCGGATCGAACTAAGAAATTTTCAATTTTTTTATTTTCGCTCGCCCCCTATCACATCTGAGACGGATCTAAGCTCTACGAATTGTCTCTAGTTTGCCTCTGCCTACATATCAGGATTAGAGGCTTAAACTTTTGTATGTCTAATAATATAAATAATCATAAGTTTAAAAACTTAACTGACAGACTTCCAACTTCATCCAATCGTAACCAAATTTATATGGGACCACCCTTAAAATAAGCTCTATCGAACACAAGAAGAATTTTGAAAATTCCCGAAGATATCACGTAACATACATAAAAAACAACATACAGACATCAGGACCGTCTCCTTTTTGGAAGTCGCTCGAAAAGGCAGTGCAAAGCTATACTTCTGTGCATGTTTTGTTTGTGTGCGGTAGATTCGCGCGCGTCGAGAATTCGCCGCGTCATCACCTCTGATTGGAGGCACGTGCTGCTTTCCCTGTTTGTTTTTATACCACTACAACGTACTAAGGGCCTTTTCACACACGTTTATAGTAAAAGGGCCTTCAGGGCCATGATGTGTAATAAATAGGTATACTATATACCACTCACTCACTGACTGCCTCGATGGCGTGGTTGTATTTCAGTACGACTACCGTCCTGACTCCTGATGTCTCTGGTTCGATCTCCGGGTTGGGCAAAGTGGGAATCGAACCCACGACCTCCCAGTCAACACCTACATATGTATATGTGCTACCACCAGACCAAGGAGGCGACTGATAATACCACAAGTATTTGTTATTAATTGAATTACTTATAATCTGGATGATTATGTATTTGATATGTTGAATGTCGATTGAATCGTCACGTGGGTAACGTGGGAACCACCCAAGCTGGAGGTAGGTTTGACGTGGGGTCGCGGCGATAACGAGGGACCGACGCGACGGATCCACCGCGCCGTTGCTCAGAAGACGCAGTACACTCTATGCAGTAAACCTAATTAACTTACGGCCGGTTTTAATAAACAATCTCAGTTTAGAGTGCAGATCGCGATTATGAACCAATCAAATCAAGTCATTTGACGGAGTCATGTTTAAACTGTGTTCTTATTGGCTAATTTTTGTAATCTTTCTGCACATTCGAACTGAGATTGTTTATTGGAACCGGCCGTTAGGCTTTATGGTTATCGTTGTACAAGAAAAAAATCACAGTACCTAGTAGCATATATAATGAATTTAAAAGGAAGGAAAGGAATACATACATACATAAGCTCACGCCTGTATCCCCGAATGGGTAGGCACAAGCGCACTAGCGAACTAGAACACCCACATTTCGCCGAGCTTAGTTCCGTCCCAGATGTGATAGGGGACGAGCCTATCGCCATATCGGGCACAAATTCCAGACTCCGGACTGATATGGAAAAATCCAATATCACTTTGCCCGACCCGGGGATCGAACCCGAGACCTCAGAACAGTAGTCGTACCGAACTACCACCATGCCACCGAGGCAGTCAGAAAAGGAATAATAGACGACCAAAGAAAAAAAAAATCGTATAAATTCTATAAAATATCCCTTAGATGTAGTTGCTAGTTATGTAAAAAAGGTAGTAAATATGAGTTTATGGACCATACCATTGTAAGTTACCCTTACTTGGGAAGGTTTCACTGTGCATACTCAGATATGCAGCATGCACTTGCCCGGATTTAGATTTCGAAGATTTGACAAAACAATATTAAGCATATTCCAGAAAAGATAGTTATAAGATAAAGATAGGCTTTAGTAGTACTGGTTATTTTTTACTGTGTGCAATTAAAGGTACTCGGCGCGTCGATCGAGCTCCTCCGCATCCCGTCTCCCGTCTCCCGACACATCTTCATTCCGGCTCGAAGGATTACACACTTATCTTAGCTGTCCGTCTGCGACCTGTCCGCCTACAATATACCGCATGGAAATTATAATTATACTGTTATATTAAACGCTAGCTGACCGGACCGATGGCCTGTTTGAATTTTGTTCAACAGCCTACGTGGTGCAGCAGGTTTCAAGCGAAAGCCCGCGTGTTCGATACTTGCACTGAGAAAAGTGCCTACTGCCTACTGGTTTGAAACAAATATGCATGCAATTTTCGACCGTCTTCCAAAAAGGAGAAGGTCCACAATCCGTCTGTATTTTTTTATGTATGTTACGCGATATCTCCGCCAAATGTGGACCGATTTTTAAAATTATTTTTGTGTTCGATAGAGTTTATTTCAAAGGTCTCACATAAATTTGGTCAAGATCGGATTTGAAGTCGGTCCCTTAAGATTAAAACTTGTTATTATTGAGTATTGTGAAAAGAAGTGTCTCGTAGTTTCTTAATGAAGCTAAAATCTTCTATAATCGTGACTGTCAACGTAACTTCGATTTGTATATTCATGTTGGTTTGTTTCAAAACAACGACATTTGTCTTGAGATATGGTCGCTTTACGTGCTAATTCCTTATAAATTAAATATCTTACTGTTTTATTCCAAAAAACAAACAGTAGCTACAGAAAAACTTCTTTCTAAAAAAAGTATGCTTGATAACTGTTATAATATTCGCGATATCTTTCTACCCGCCCTTATCCCACTGTAATGTGGGGTCGGCATAACACACTTTTCAAGCATGTTGCAGAAATGATTTGGCTAAGTTTTTACCGGCTGCCTGCCTGACGTCAACCCCCTCTGAGGGGTCCAGTCCCGGGAAAATTAAATTAGAAAATTCTCTTTGCCCGACCTGGGACTCTAACCCACGACCTCCCGGTCCACAGCCCATACATGCTGCCACTAGACCAAGGAGGCGAATATTCGCGATATATATATATTAATAAAATAACTGCTTCGGTGGCGTGATTGTATTTCGGTACGACTACTGTCCTGAGGTCTGGGGTTCGGTCCCCGGATCGGGCTAAGTGATATAGAATTTTTCCATATCAGTCCAGAGTCTAGAATTTGTGCCCGATATGGTGATAGGCTCGCCCCCTATCACAGCTGGGACTGAACTAAGCTCAGCGAAATGTGGTTGTACTAGTTCGCTAGTGCGCCTCTGCTTAACTCTTCGGGGATACAGGAGTGAGCTAATGTTATTAAAAAAATAAGTCGGAACTCTGAACCCCCGTTCACCCTTAAATATCGACAGAACCCAAGTTCAAGGCCGACCAGCAAATACTAACAAAAATCACAAATTCCAAAGAAATAAATTAGAGGCAAAGATTCGAGAACGCAATATTGGCAAACTTGACCAATAAAAATGTAGGTTGCGCATACCGGGCCGGTATCGGAAGTGGGCAAACTTATTGCCCTGTATAAATGTAGGGAAGTTTTAATTAAGGCAACGCTAGCAGGCTCCAGTCGCCACCTGGCGCGTAATTACAAAAATCTATTTTACACGGATTAAAGAGGAATAGAGATTGGTGATTTTGACCCAGCTGTTTTTAAGCCGACGATTATAATAAGGGCAAGTCCATATTACTAATGTAGAGTTAGTCCTAAAATCGATTTATTTACATTTTATTAAATTCAGAACAACAATTCTTTCTATCTGCCCTTATCCCATCTTAATGTGGGGTCAGCGCAACATATTTTTTCAAACAAGTTGCAGAAAGGATTTTCTAAGTTTTTACGACCAGCTGCCTGCCTGACGTTAAACCCCCCCCTGGGGGAAACAGTAGAACAGACAAATTAAATTAGAGAAACACCACTTTGCCTGACCTGGGACTCTAACCCAGGACCTCCCGGTCCACAGCCCATATATGCTGCCACTAGACCAGGGAGGCAAAATTCAGAACAATATTAGCTATAATAAAGTGTGGCCTATATTTTGATAATACCTCTAATTCTGTTAAAACTCAAATATGAATTGTTTTGAGATTTGAAACCAGGATATGATGTACCTCAACCTAAAGCTCCAGTTATGTTTAGAGTTAACTGTGTTCCTGTCTAGGCCGGATCGACCGGATCGACCGGTTCGATACTATCTCACCGAAAATATACGTGAATTGGCAGCTCGCTGTTGCGTTTCGTTCGATGAGTGCAATTTCCGGAGACCTAGATCCCACTTATCTCTCTTTCCATTATGATTAACGCCCCCATGTTACTTTTGGTATCCGTGGTTGGTCATTGGGCGGTGGAGATCACTTACGATCAGGCCATTTAAATCCTTTATTAAGAGGGGCCTTGGTCCCAGACTAATTGAGAGTTACTGCTCGTACCTCACCTTGGTATACGCAGGCCTAATGTAGATTAGTAGACTACATAATTACATGATTATTGTACCTTCAGATTTATTATGTTAAAACTCAAAGTATTCTGGTCACAATGTTCCCGTCAATGTAATTTGAAGCTATAATTACATAAACATAACATAAGCTCACGCCTGTATTCCGGAAGGAGTAGGTAAAGGCGCACTATCGAACTAGAAAACCAATGTTTCGCCGAGCTTAGTTCCGTCCCAGATGTGATAGGGAGCGAGCCTATCGCCATATCCGGCACAAATTCCAGACTCCGCGCTGATACTGAAAAATCAAATATCACTTAGCCCGATCCGGGGATCGAACCCGAGACCTCAGGACCTCAGCGATAATTAACCATGCAATATATTATAATGGCGTAGTGTGGCCTGGTTTAGAACCTCCACCTTTCATCGAGGCTACCGGTCCCGCTAGGCTATCACTGGTCAAAATTTCGTAATTGAGGTCTGTGCAATGAATTCATCCAATGAAATTCGAGCATTATAATTGTACACACTTAGCTATACCAATATTTAAATATTGATAGAATTTTCCCCTTGAAATAAATCTATTAATTTGTTATAGATACTTGCGTCCGTTAAATTGATATTTTAATGGGCTCCTCGATATTTAATGGGATTATTGTGAAGAGCGAGGCCTTACCAAGGAATTTAATGAAGTGTTTCATAAAATATCTTATTTTCTTCATTGTATTATATTGTGCTTTTGATATTGTTATGTCGAGGCTTGTCATGGCGATGTTTTATTAGAAATTGTTAAACAATTTATGCAGGCCGCTTCCAACAGGTCAATCTGGAAATCTTTGGGGGAGACCTATATCCAGCAGTGGACGTCCTGTGGGTGGTAATGATGATGATGATTAAACAATTTAAAATGTTTGTGTGACCTATAAATATTGTCATCGGATTTGGGTGCTGTGAGAGCGAAATACTCCTATAGTTTCTCATACTCATATCTTACTGTATACGGCTTGGAATTTGTTTTTATATTAAAGTCCATTGATTCTGGAACCAAATTTCAACCAATTCCACTTCACTTACAAGTGCTAATATGAATTTAATTAACACATAGGAATCGTGAAAGCACGACAGTGTAACATCTGTTTCCGTAATACAGAGATTTTACAGTATATATGTATGTATATCTGTATGATAATTATTATCCCTTCAAGGTTATGGTTCAATGTTAAACATGTTACATGTATAGGGCTTTACTTATAAAAATAGTTTAGCTGAGCAAATGGCTAAGAATAGGCTGTCACTTTTTTCCTTGTGTCACATCGTTTCAAAATATAAGGGACAGGCTATTCTTAAAAAAAAGCAGCGACAGCTCAGTTGGGAATGGTACGGACTGACGAGACAAGTGTCGGAGGTTCGAGACCAACCCCAAAATGGAGCATACACCTCTGACTTTTCTATGTTAAGTGTATTTTCATTGTGAAATATCGCTTGCTATAACGGTGAAGGAAAACATTGTGAGGAAACCTGCATACCTGAGAATTTCTTCACAGGAATTTCGAAGGGAGGTGAAGTCTACCAACCCGCATTAGGCCAGCGTGGTAGACTAAGGCCTAACCCCTCTCATTGGTAGAGGAGGCCCGTGTCCAGCAGTGGGACAGTAATATTACAGGGCTAATATTATTATTATATTATTATTCTTTACCATTTGCTCATTTAAACTGTTTTTATAAGTAAACCCCTATATGTTCCTAATTAATTTGATTGTTCTTTTCAATTGTCTTAAAAAAGTGGTTTTAATTTTGAGTTTTTCTATCCGCCCTTATTACGACATATTTTAGCATGTTGCGTAAACTATTTGGCTTACTTTTTTCAACTGGCAGAGTGTTTGACGTCAACGCCCTTAGTAACCCAGTTCTGGACAAATCATGTTAAACAGGCCGTGTTGCTCAACTTGGGATTCAAACCCAGAACCTCATTGCCCATAACTTATTATATGGGGCCACTAGACCAAGAAGGTTAGATCGAGCTTATGATTACAAAACACATTATTATACGACAAAGTCGGTCACAAAGTCAACGCAACAATACGAAAATTCAATAGATTTTATCAGGAACATGTGTTTTGTTAAGAGAATTGCCATTGTGGGTAATCTTGTTAACTTAGGACATTTTAGCGGAATGCTGAAGTGTTACTGTGTAGGTGAAGTAATAGCCTTATATGTTGTCTTCGACAGCGAGAGAGTAGGGTCCCTGGCTCAGGGTGTTTAATCTCCTCGTTATATTGTTTCTTATATTTGTATTGTTTCTTTCCTCAGGTTATATTTGTCTTGAGTATATTTGTGTTTTGAGAAACAAAGTTTTAGTCATAATCACTTTTTAACATAACATTACATAAGCTCACGCCTGTATCCCCGAAGTGGTAGGCAAGGGCGCACTAGCGAACTAGAACACCCACATTTCGCCGAGTTTAGTTCCGTCCCAGATATGATAGGGGGCGAGCCTATCGCCATATCGGGCACAAATTCCAGACTCCGGGCTGATATGGAAAAATCCAATATCACTTTACCCGACCCGAGGATCGAACCCGAGACCTCAGGACGGTAGTCGTACCGAAATACAACCACGCCACCGAGGCAGTCTATAATCACTTTTTTCGTATGAATAATGAAGCACGCAGAAACCGTTTTACGAATATTTTTGCTTGTTAGTTGCCACGTGCTCATGGTGTGTTTTTGGAATGAAAAAAGCAAGTATTATTCCATCTGGTATTACTAACTGCAATACGTAGCACTTAGTAAAACCTACTTGACGGTTTTATGAAGTACGTATTATGTAGAAACTTTACGGCATTGGCACACTAGTTGTGTATTTTAATCGTTAAACACTATTTTTAAAAGAAGAAGAAGTAGGAATTAGGGATATATTTGCGGACTCTGCATGGGCTGGATTGTAAAACGTGCTGGGCAATGGTAATGAAACTCGAGCAGTACGTTTTGGATGAATGACCGGACAGGATGTAAGCATACATAGATGACTAGACACGCTTCACATAGAAAGAAAGAAAATATTTATTCGGCACTGCATTATGCGACACAATGGTATAAACAGAAAGGCGATAAAACACATATTTAAAAGGAGACAAAAAACTGATAACAATAACTACATAACCCACAGTAATACATAGCATTAATTTATATAATTTGGTGTGGGGGTTACGACCTCCCCACTTCACCACCAAGACTAATGGCGCGATCTAACAACATTACAATAACAAACATTGCACTCGAAGCGTTGTCCAGAACTGTTTGAACATCTCAGACATGTCGACGAATAATATAATGTAAAACGTTGGAATGCTCCGCAAACATTCCGCGAACCACTACCGAACGAAACTTCCAGAAGGAACAGACTTGAGTAACTCGCCATGTTGAATTTTATTGCTTTTACACATTTTATTTTAAATCGTCTTGAATGATACGATGGCAACCTGCTTAGGTTGAAAAAGTTCGTAGAATCTGTGATCAAGGCCTAGGACGCGTTTATTTTATTTAATGTCAAAAATATTTCTTATATTTTAAAGTAGCATGAATTATTATTTGGTAGCCACCACATTAGACTGAGAAACTGTATAGATCTAGATGCGATCTCCAGCTTCGTCGTCACATTTAATTTTGAGTATTTAATTCGTAAAATCATACGTAACTCATCAGTGGTTTGTGTTAGATACATTAAAATTATGTTCGCTCAGTAGCATAGTATGACATTAATTAATGAGGAACACTAGATCTTACAATTCTGCCCACCTCAATAATACAGTCGATGAGAAACAGGTGAAATATCTTCCCTCTTTTTCCACCAAATATGGTCTTACAAAACAAGGATATTATTTAATTCCAAACAACTCCAAAGCGTAAATTACTTAGCAACAATCAAAAACATTTCTAACCTAGTTAGAGAGTAAAACGAAATGTGATAACTAATCCTTTTGAGGGCGCAAAGAACGAACGCAAAAAAGGTTTGACGTGAGTGCTTGTAATTAGGCGGGACCTTGGCCGCTTTCTAGACGTTGCTATGCACTGGCTTTGTTCGGAGGTTGGTAGGGTGTGGATGAGAAGATTTGAGCGTTGGGTTTTATGTCATCATTTGTGATATGATTGTTTAAGTATGGTTTTATAACACAGACTGGCTAACGCGTATGTAGGTCACTTTTTTTTTATATGCTAACGAAGGCAGACGAACAGACGGCCCACCTGATGGTTAGTAGTTACCGTCGCCCATGGACATCGGCAATGCCAGGGACACAGCTTAGCCGCTGCCTACCGTGTAGATGTTTTTTAAGTCTCCTTTGAAGAAGGACATGGACAGCGCTACGGGAAAACCGAAGAGGGGAGTTCATTCCAGAGTTTGCAGGTGCGTAGGAAAAATTATCTCTGGAAACGCACTGTACTGGAAGTAGGTGGTTCCAGATAGAATGGATAAACTGTCCTCCGATGACGGGTTTTCAGTGAGATAGTGGTATCAAACCGGTTGAGACAGTTCATTCGTGTTGTAGGCGTTACTGTCTACAATGTAGATTGCACATTTTGAGTTAAGAGATTTTGTTATCAGGCGGTCAATTTACATAACCCGATTTCAAATGTTTGAGCTGCGTTTAATCATTTGGAGGAAAGCATTTAAAGTCGGTTTTATCTTTTCTTAAATAGTTTTTGTTTTACACATTTGAGCGAAAGATTTATCACAAGGGGTGTATAAATTCCGAATTAAATTTCTTTCATTCCCGATTTAAACGTCTCAGGGGTAAACTCTCTAACACAGACCAACTTTGGCGAAAACCCATAACGACAGATATTATTTTTAAATATACGCGTGATTAATGGTTATACATAATATAATAATTTTGAGGTAATAGGTTCGATCCCCGGATCGCGTAACCTAATATCGGGTTTTTCTTCTCAGTTTCGTCACGGATTCTGTATTTTGTGCTCGGCAAGGCGATAGGCACGCTCCCTATCACTCGGACTGGCGAAATGTGGGTGTTCTGCTCTAGTTCTCTTCTGCCTAACCTTTCGGGGAAACAGGCGTTCTTATGCTTATAACAATTATAAGCTGTCAATTTCTTTCATTTACATCAGTAAGGCTCAATTGCACCACTATTATTAACCTAGGGTTAGTCCTAACCGCAAGCTAAATTGACAGAAAATGTATGAATGACATGTAACTTAACTTGCGGTTAGGACTAACTCTAGGTTAATAATAGTGGTGCAATTGAGCCTAAACATGCAGTAAAAATATAAACCATTTGTTTTATCAGTTACACTGCTTGTTCTACGAGAGCTGAAGCTTTCCGCTGGTGAGCGGGAGCTTGCGGGTTCGCGTAGGTGTGAAGAGCTTTGATAGCTTAACTCAAAGATCATCTTTAAAAGCAAGTGCGATCGCTTTACACTCCTATACAAACTTTAAATCTTTTGTTCGAGCTTTGTTGAGTTGTTTTTCGTCGGAAAATTTTCTTGTGACATAATTTATTGATTATAAGATAGATATTTTTAACAAGCTCTGTCAAGGAACGTGTCCTTTATACATCTTTGTTAACGTCTTTAACGGCCGGTCTCAATAAACGATCTCAGTTTAGAGTGCAGATAGATCGCGATTATGAACCAATCAAATTAAGTCATTTGACAGAGTCATGTTCAAACTGTGTTCTTATTGGCTAATTGCATTCGAACTGAGATTGTTTATTGGAACCGGGCCTTAGAGGTCTTCCATCCCATCGGTATTGTAATAAATTGATTTTAATATCTTATATTTCCAAAATCAAACGACAAATGCGTCTATAGCATCCATACCATCTAATTAATTATGCTCATTGAGGGGTAAGCCCCTGATGATGTGGTGGTATTTTTTTTACGGCAGAGACGGGCAAACTTGCTGATGGGTCACTTGAGTAAGGTGAGTGATCTCCACCGCCCATAGATACCTTAGATACCTATGTTAGATACAAAAATCATGGGTGCGCGCCTACCTAAAAGGAGAGAGTTGGGGATTGGGAGAGGGAGAGGAGGAATCGGCCCACCAGAAATCTGACCTATTGAACCACTTCACATCGGTTTTCTGTGAGATAGTAGTATCAAACCGAGCCGGCCCATGCGCGCTGTAGACGTAATTGTCTACAGCTTGGCTCTACCACTTAAAGATATTTGCATATTGGCATCATACTCTGCTTCATAAGTTTGTTTAAAAATGTCCGGATAATGAAACGAGTAGGTCACTCGCCTTATGATAAACATCACGCCTGTCCATCAACAGTAATTTGTCCATCAAAACTATGAATTACGAAGTGCTGCATAGTTCTACACTAATCATCCCGAAATATTAGATCTTGTTATATTACAGCCTCCGTGGCGCAGTGGGCGTGTAGCCGGCTGTGAAGCGAGAGGCCGCGGGTACGATTCCCGCATTGAGATAAATGTTTGTGTGGCCCACAGATATTTGTTTCAAGTCTGGGTGTTGTGAGACCGAAAGTCTCTCATAGTTTCTGATACCCACGATACAGGTTATACCTAGTGTGGGGTCAGGATTAGATGACTGTTGGGTGTGTTTATTTATTTATTACTACATCGACCTTAGGTGCTATAATATCGGGGTTCACCTTTTTACCTAAATATAAACAGCATCAGATATATTTTTATGGTACGAAACGGATTTTACGTACAGTGTTGTTGCACCGACGAAAAATCAGATCTTTATCATTAGATTTTTACCTATAGGAGGTAGGATAAAGTTAAAATAGGTTAAAAATTTTACGTATGAAAAAGTTTGTATAAAATTTTCTCAAATTTCTACCGTCCAAAGGATTCTACTCTCATACAATAAAATAATTATGATATGAAAATGATTCGCCTATATAAAAAGTGATGAAATTTTTATGGACACTTCACCTGAAACTGAAACTTGTAAATGTTTCTATGTCAATAGTTTTCTGTGATACAGAATTGACATTGACTCAGTAAAAATAAAACACAATATTATTAACATTTAATTTTACGAATAATGCCTTGATACGACTGCCTCGGTGGTGTGGTTGTATTTCGGTACGACTACCATCCTGAGGTCTCGGGTTCGATCCCCGGGTCGGGCAAAGTGATATTGGATATTTCCACATCAGCCCGGAGTCTGGAATTTGTGCCCGATATGGCGATAGGCTGGCCCCTTATCACATCTGGGACGGAACTAAACTCGGCGAAATGTGGGTGTTCTAGTTCGCTAATTCACCTCTGCCTACCTCTTTGGGGATACATGCGTGAGCTTATGTTATGTTACTACTTGAGTTTTAGAAGATTTTGTATGCTTATTCTATAACCAAGTGATTTTCGTTACTTATAGCTGCATTCGATTTCGGGGCTTTTTATGCTGCTGCTACCTATTTAAGCGGGATAGCATCTTCAATATTTACTATTTATTTATTAATCTTAAGAATTGATATTCTTCGTCTTAATCGTTTTAACAGAGATTAATGTAAACTGCAAATGTTTTAAAGAGAAAATGAAAAGAAAGAGAGAAGAAAAGAGATACAACGTTAGTTTCTTTTCGAAACAAAAATGTTGAAACCCAACTCTTTCATGTGATCTAAACTTTTTAATGTATCATTCTTGGATTGGTATAGTTACATTGTAATCAGTATGGTTGCATTTACACTGGGCAAATTTATGTATTTTTTGTAAATTATGCTTTTTAGGAATACAATAACATTTTGGAAGTTTAACGCCTGTCTGCATTTTTTTAGATCACCTAACGCTAAGTATGTTTGTTGAAAAAGAAATTAAAGATATTTACTAATGATAATTTATTTTGAAGCAATAGTCACAATATTGTATTGATATTTGAATTAATGATATAGGCACATATTTTTTGCATAATAATAAATAAAATAGAATAAATAGAACACTTCAACGTCATCTGGTACAAGCAGAAAAAATATTTACAAAATATTATTTTAAGTGCAATTACATTTACAATTTTACTTTTATATGTTGTATTTCACGAAAACCATCCTATTTCAACAATATTTTATAAAAACAGCAATTAATATTCTCAAAATGTGTAAAATATGTGCATTGACAATGACAGTGACATTTAACAAGAAAATAAAAACCACTAAAATCATAGTTTTGTAAAGAAATAATGAAAGAAGAGCTGAAATTACCGGAAATTTTTAAGTACCAAGATGATGTTACGAGCCAGGACACGCGCACGTTTAAAATCTACGTCCAGCTCGTCGAGCTCCGCGTCGTGGGCGTCGGCTTCGGAAGTATTCGAGCCGTCGCCGGGTAATGACGCGTCGAGCCTACGCGACGAGCTGCAGTCGCCCCCGCCGCCACCAACACCTGCGCGGCGAAGAGGACGACGACCCCCTCCTCCGGTGGGCTTGGGATCAGTGGGGCCAAGTGTCCCGCCTATGGTCCCCGCTACCGGTGGAGTAGTGCGCCGCATGAGATGGACAAAAAATATTAATGAAAATGTCATGCGGGCCTACTATGGGGCAACAGAGGGGGGAACTAACCTCACGGCGTATCGATCTAGGATGCTGTCTCTGTTTCAGGCTTTGGAACCAGACACCAATGTGTCAGCACAGCGATTGTCGGATCAAGTGCGCTACATTCAGCGGCGTAAGTTGTTGGATGATGGAGTGCTTGACCGGTTGCGTGCAGACTTACATGTTGTTCGAGATGCCGTCGCGTCGGAAGCTACTCAACGAGCGGCTTCACCTATCGCTCATGACGTTGAGGACGTGACGGTGGTAAACTTGGATAACTCTGTAAGTTCCCAAGATCAAGAGCATTTGAGAAGGACTTTGGAGGGTGCAATTTTGCAATTCAAATCTGTACCAACCACCTGTAGACCGCGAGTGCCGCGCTTGCCAACGCATAGACGGAATTTAGCACTGGTGGGAGCATTGGACTCCATGTTACCTACGTATTTGGAGTCCAGTCGGGACCTTGTTGACACGCATTCGATCCTATACTGCGCGGCAGTCGCAGCATGTCGTGTGGCTAATGTGAAATTCCCAAACGGAAATGGAACCACACGAGATGCGGCGATTGTACCCGCTTGGCAGCGTAGGATCGAGGACCGTATTGACAAGGCTCGAACTCTCATCGGCAAGCTAATCTGCTTCAGGGATGGCAATACCAGGCCGAGAGTCATGCGTTTTGTGACGCAGGCCTTTTCTGGGACTAATATCAGGCCACGAAATTACAGGCTCTGTGTCACAGAACGCATAGACTACCTGAAGCAGAAAGTTTATGCGTGGGCGAGCCGCATTCGTCGCTATAGGACTCGGTGGGATAGATTTCAGCAGAATCGCGCTTTTCAAAGTAACCAAAAGAGGGTTTATAGGTGTTGGGAACGTACTCAACAAGGTGTGGGAGATGGGCGGCTGCCAGATGTGCGCAATATGCACGCATATTGGTCCAGTATCTGGTCGTCGCCAGTCTCTCATACTGAAGGCACCTGGTTTAGTGTTGTTGAACGGGCATGTGAGGAAATACCGGCTATGGAGGCCATTTCAATCAGACCAGAGGATATCCTCAAAGCAATCCGTCCGGCCCATAATTGGAAATCTCCCGGCCCGGACGGACTGCATAATTTCTGGTTGAAATGGTTTCCAAGCTCTCATGCTCGTTTGGCAGCACAATTCCAGGAAGCTCTTGGTATGGGATCGTTGCCAACATTTATGACAACAGGTGTTACACACCTCCTCTATAAATCTGGAAGTACCACAGACCCAAAAAATTATAGGCCAATTACATGCCTTCCCACACTATATAAACTTTTGACCTCAATAATTAGACACAAAATTACAGAACACATCACCACATTTAATATTCTTTTTCCCGGCCAAACAGGGTGCAAGACAGGGTCTCGTGGTACAAAGGAACTCCTTCTCATTGACATGACTATTTGTCAACAAGCTCGTCATAATCGTAGGAACTTATCTGCTGCCTGGATCGATTATAAAAAGGCCTTTGATTCGGTGCCTCATACTTGGCTCATGAGGGTACTAAATTTGTATAAAATTGATACAAATTTATGTGCCTTTCTTGCGGCATGTATGAGGCGGTGGACCACTGTCCTTAGGTATCCAGGTGGTGCGGGTCCCGGTGATTGTGATGAGCCGATTAGGATTGAGCGGGGTATATTCCAGGGTGACAGTTTGAGCCCTTTATGGTTTTGCCTAGCCCTGAACCCTCTCAGCACTCTTTTGCTGCATTCAGGGTTAGGATACCGTTGAGGGGGCGGTTCGTAATAAAAGCGCACTACGCTATTCAATAGGTTTATACTGGTTTAACACAAATACAATAATCAAAAGTTTATACGACGTATAACGGTGGCCGCGGCGGGAGCGCGGCGAGCGACCTCCCGGCGTGGCTGTATGTTTCCGACTGGTGGACGGAGGAAAACCGAGTCCGCACGATCTAGTGCCGAACGAGTTCGGGTGTCGGCGCGTGATTCTCCCGCGCATCGGGACGTCGTCGCTGAGCATCGCCACAGCAGCCCCCCCGGAGACCGTTAGGTCGTAAATGTTTCAACGGAATCTGACGCGTCTACCAGACCGAGTGATGTAGTCGGGTTTGGTCGCAGGTGCTGTAGGCTTAGGGATTGGAACCGAAACAGGTGCAGGTCTGTCGTTAGTCTCAGGCTCAAGTTCAGGAAGCACGTACGCAGGTTTGACTCTGTCGATAGAGACAGTAGTGACTTTACCTCCGATGTCGATTTTGAAAGTCTTCTCCGACCGCTCAACAACCCTGTATGGTCCAACGTATGGTGTCTGTAAAGGTCGTCGGACGAAGTCTTGCCTTAAAAAGACTGCAGTAGCTGTGGATAGGTCTTTATGCACGAAAGTTCTTACATGACCGTGGCGAGCCACTGGTGTTGGTTTCAGGCGACGAATGTTGTTACGCAGACGAGACAAAAAGTCGGTGTAGTCCGTGACTTCAGGCGTAGAATTTTGAAATAAATCACCAGGTAGGCGCAAGCTTTCACCGTACACTAACTCTGCAGAGGAAGACGATATATCTTCTTTCCATGCACTGCGTATGCCAAGCAGTACTAATGGTAGTACCTCACACCAGTTTTCGTTATTATGGCACATAATGGCTGCCTTTAACTGCCGGTGGAACCTCTCTACTAAGCCATTAGCAGCGGGGTGATAAGCGGTTGTGGGTAGATGTTGAGAACCGGTTAATGTAGCTAGTGCTTTAAATAAGTGTGATTCGAATTGTCTGCCTCTGTCAGTTGTAATTTTATGTGGGCATCCGAAGCGTGAAATCCAGCCAGAAATAAGAGCTTGAGCAACTGAATTAGCCTTTATGTCCTCTAAAGGAAAAGCTTCCGGCCAACGTGTGTAACGGTCAACTACCGTCAAGCAATAGCGATAGCCACCAGATATAGTTAGCGGACCTATTAAATCCACGTGGATGTGTGAAAAGCGTGAGGATGGCGGTATGAATGCGTGTACTGGAGCTCGTGTATGCCTTGAGACTTTCGAACGCTGACATGCAATGCAAGCTTTTGTCCACTTTCTACAGTCTTTGCGTATATGGGGCCAAACGTACCTTTCTGTCATGAGGCGGATAGTTGGTTTCGCGCCGGGATGACTGAGGCCATGGACGGCTTCGAAAGCTTGCTTGCGGAAGTCAGGTGTCAGGTAAAGGCGAGGTTTCGGTCCGGAGACATCACAGTACAGCTCACAGTTCCTAGAATCAGAAATTTTAATTTTCTGTAAATCCAGTGAATTATCGCTGCGAAGAAGGTTTTTCAGTTCGTCGTCTGTCTGTTGTGATGAAGCTAGTTCCTCGAGGGGAAGTCCTTCAGATATTGCTTCGATACGCGAGAGAGCGTCGGCCACAACATTATCGGCTCCTGAGATGTATCTCACGTCAGTAGTAAATTGTGACACAAAGTCAAAATACCGAAATTGGCGTGGAGAGCTTCTTTCTGATGCCTTCTGGAACGCGGACACGAGAGGCTTATGGTCTGTCCAAATAGTAAAGGGTTTTAGTTCCACCATATAGCGAAAGTATTTCACAGCTTCATATATTGCGAGCAGTTCTCTGTCAAACGGACTATACTTGCGTTGTGCTGGAGATAGCTTTTTAGAGAAGAAAGCTAGGGGTTGACATGTGTCATTTACCTTCTGCTGTAAGACAGCACCTATTGCAACATCGGATGCGTCCGTGGTGAGAATTAGGTCGGCTGACGAGTCTGGATGCGCAAGCAAAGCGGCGTCAGCGAGGCTCTTTTTGCAATTCTCAAATGCTGCATCCAGTTCAAGAGTCCAGGGTATCGGTGTGCTTGGTTTGTTGTCGTTACCAGAAAGGAGTTGGTGCAGAGGAGCTTGGTGTTTTGCTGCGCTCGGTAAGTACCTTCGATAAAAGTTAAGCATACCTAAGAATCTCCTCAGCTCTCTGATGTTCTTCGGTTTAGTGAAATTCAGGATTGCGCTGACTTTCTCTGGTAACGGTCGGGTCCCTTTAGCGTTCACAATGTAGCCTAAGAACTCGATCTCTGGAACACCGAACACACTTTTAGCGGTATTGACAACAGCACCGTGGTCTCGTAAGCGTTCGAGCACGTGTCTCAAGTGGCATTCATGCTCGTAGTGATCACGTGATGCGATGAGTATGTCGTCCAAGTAAGGAAAGGCAAAATCCAGGTCTTTCAGTATCTCATCCATAAATCGTTGAAAAGTCTGGGCTGCGTTTCGCAAGCCGAAACTCATGTATGGAAAATCAAAAAGACCAAATGGGGTCGTGATGGCGGTTTTGGCTATGTCGTCTTTGTTGACAGGAATTAAATGATACGCACGTACCAGGTCGATTTTACTGAATACCGTGCAGCCATGCAAATTGTAAGAAAAATCTGCGATATGGCGTACCGGGTATCGGTCAGGTATTGTTCTGGCGTTTAAACCTCTGTAGTCGCCACATGGCCTATCTGTACCATCTTTCTTTGGCACCATGTGTAGGGGTGCTGCCCAGGAACTATCAGATCTACGCGCAATACCAGCTCTTACCATAAACTCGAACTCACGTTTCGCTCTGCGGAGTCGTTCCGGTGCCAGTCTGCGTGGTCGGCCGCATACGGGTGGTCCAGGTGTTGTGCGGATGAAATGCACTGTTTTATGCTTAACCTTGCGTACCGTCGGCTCTCCAGCTGGTCGCGTGACCTCCGGGAACTGCGAGAGTAGGTTGTGGTAACGTGAGGAACCTGAAATAGTTTTAATATGGCATACCGCAGTCAGAACAGGTTTTGCGCTAGCACTAAGAAACGTCACACTGTCCACCAACCGCCGACTTCGAACGTCTACAAGCAGATTGTAATATGAAAGGAAGTCTATTCCGATTATGGGCTTTGTAACGTCCGCTATTATAAAACGCCAATGAAACGCGCGACGGAGTCCAAAGTCTAGGGTTAGATTTAACCATCCATACGTATTGATTGTCGAACCGTTAGCTGCGTATAGTACGTAATCACTTTTCTTTAGATGCCTATTACACTTGTTGTATGGAAACACACATAAGTCTGCACCAGTGTCTATTAAATATTGAATTTTGCTATTCCGGTCACTGACGAACAAACGGCGTGCAGAGGAGTGACAGTCATCACCCGCCGTCATCAATGACTGTCCTTCTTGTTTTCCGAAAAAGTACACGGCGCGCGGCACTTAGTCGCGTTGCTCTGGAACTTGCGATGATACCAGCAGTGGCCCTCAGCAGTACCAGTTGAGCGGCTGCGGGAGCGTCGACGCCAGCCAGGACGACGGTCTCGAGACTTGGATCGGGAGCGCGATGATGACGCGGATAACGCGGCGACTTGCCGCGCCAAGTCAGTGATGCATTGTCGTAACTCGTTTATCTCGAAGCTAGTCGATGCAGCAGACACTTGCTGTACCTGAGGCTGCATGATGACGTCGTGGATGTTGTCAGCCAGCCGCGCAAGATCATCCAGACTACTTCCGGACTGTGATGCGATGATCGCTTGTAAATTTGTTGGTAGTCTGCTTGACCACAGCGAACGGACAAAGTCGTCAGGTACATCCGGACCGGCTAAATGTTGGATGTGGCGCAAAAATTGTGACGGTTTACGGTCGCCGATGTCTTCGTGTGCCAGCAGTTGACGCACACGCTGCTCCTGCGAAGCTGATAGACGTGTGATTAACTCAGATTTGAGTTTTTCGTACTTATTATGCAGCGGGGGATTTTTAATAATGTCCTTGACTTCCGTCACGTATTTATAGTCCAAATTTGCTATTACATACGTGTATTTTGTTGCATCTGCACTGATATTTGCGAGTGCAAATTGTCCTTCCAGTTGGGCAAACCATAATGTTGGTTCATCGGGCCAAAACGGGGGTACCTTAACGCGTACATGATTCACCACTTCATCAACCGTCGGTTTGTCGCCCGCTTTAACGGCGGAATCTACTGGATCGGCCATCACTAGAATGTTCACTATTTGCGCGTCGGTGGTCACCACAATGAGGGGGCGGTTCGTAATAAAAGCGCACTACGCTATTCAATAGGTTTATACTGGTTTAACACAAATACAATAATCAAAAGTTTATACGACGTATAACGGTGGCCGCGGCGGGAGCGCGGCGAGCGACCTCCCGGCGTGGCTGTATGTTTCCGACTGGTGGACGGAGGAAAACCGAGTCCGCACGATCTAGTGCCGAACGAGTTCGAGTGTCGGCGCGTGATTCTCCCGCGCATCGGGACGTCGTCGCTGAGCATCGCCACACCGTTTACGCAGAGGGAGTCAGCCTATATCTCACTTGCTCTACATGGATGATCTCAAGTTATTTGCATCAAAAAAATCTGAATTGATTGATTTGTTAAAATTAACTGAAAATTTTAGCAACTCAATCAATATGGAATTTGGTGTTGATAAGTGTGCGGTTATCCATGTGGCACGTGGGGAATCTATAGTCTCTGATGACATATCGCTCTCAGAGACTATACGGCTCAGGTCCCTCTCGGAAACGGAAACCTATAAATATCTGGGTATGCCCGAGGCTTTAGGTATAATGGTTGCAGACGTAAAACAATCGGTGAAAGTACGTTTTTTCAGTCGCCTGACAAAAGTACTTAATAGTCTTTTATCAGGTGGGAACAAGATCCGTGCTTTCAACGGTTGGGTTATGCCTGTACTCATGTACACCTTTGGCGTACTCAGATGGACTCAGACTGAGTTAGATGCCCTGGATCGAAAGGTCCGAACCCTAATGACTGCACATCGTATGCATCATCCACGATCATCGGTGATGAGATTGTATATCCCGCGGAGATGTGGGGGCCGAGGTTTACTTAACGCTAAGGACCTCCATAACCGTGAGATGTGCAATCTCAGGGATTATTTCCTTCACAGTGATGTGGATATGCATAGGGTTGTAGTTATGGTGGATAAAGGATTCACTCCGCTCTCCTTGGCGAACGGGAATTGGCGGAGGCCTGTTGTATTGGGCACTAGGGAGCGCAGGGAGATATGGAAGGGCAAAGAGCTACATGGGCGGTTCTACCGTGCCCTTCATGGGCCAGATGTAGATCCGACCGCCTCAGTGGCTTGGCTACGTTTCGGTAACCTTTTTGGGGAGACCGAGGGTTTTGTCTTTGCAATTATGGACGAAGTTATCAAGACGAACAACTATAGGAAATACATCATGAAGGACGGCACGGTCGACATTTGTCGAGCATGCCACCGTCCCGGAGAATCCATCAGGCATGTTATTTCCGGTTGTTCGTATCTTGCTAACGGCGAGTATTTGCATAGGCATAACCTTGTAGCCAAGATCCTACACCAGCAACTTGCTCTTCGATATTGCCTTGTGGCTTCTGAGGTGCCTTATTATCAATATGTCCCTCAACCAGTTCTCGAAAATAGTCATACAACGCTCTATTGGGATCGATCTGTTATCACAGACAGGACTATTGTGGCCAATAAGCCTGATATTGTGGTAGTAGATCGATTGACGCGCCGGGCGATGCTTGTTGATGTCACGATTCCGCATGATGAGAACCTTGTGAAAGCCGAAAAAGACAAAATGTCCAAATATTTAGACCTGGCACATGAGGTTACTCGCATGTGGAATGTGGATTCAACAATCATTGTTCCGATAGTCATTTCTGCCCATGGTTTAATACCACTGAGCCTCGACCAACACCTCAAGAGGCTCTCGGTTGGTGTTTGGGTCAAGAGCCAAATGCAGAAGGCAGTATTACTGGATACGGCACGAATTGTGAGGAGGTTCCTCACTCTGGGGTCCTAACCGCCGGTGGCTTGGGTCCCGAGCCTCGCCATCGGAGGGGAATATTTTTATATTTTTAAATGTATTTTTTTTATAGCATTTATATTTAAAAATGTAAAAAAAAAACTTTAAAAATAAAGAGTACTGAACACAATAAAATAATAAAAATGTTTATTGGTCACGTAGGCACATCAGATGCACTTATGACAGGTCACAACAAGGTCTAGATACATTTATATAATAATAATCATGTTACAACACTATCAATTTAGAAAACAAGCAGGCAGGTATGGACTCAAATCAAGGATGGGGCTTAGTTAAATGGTTGTGATTTGTAGGAAAGGGAACGAACGGGATATGGCAGGAATGCTAGCAGGGAATTGACGGGAAAATAAAATAGGAAGCTTGTAGGATTTGACTGGAAATGTGTAAGGAAAATCACGCCGTGGACTATAAGGCCCTATCCTAGCTAACCTACCAGCCTTTCTCTAGCTACCTACGGATGACGACCCGAAGAAGAAAGACGGAAAGAAACTCCGGGCTTTTTTTTTCATCATCAATTGACTTTCCTTTTTTTTCTCAATTTTACAAGATACAACTCATTTAATTTTTACATTTTACATAGAAGAGTAAAGTAAGTATCTCCACCGCCCATAGAGACAAAAATTATCATTGTCAACCTAAATGGAGGGAAATACTGATTGGTAAAAGGAGGGGCGGAATTGGGCCACCGGAAATCACCGAGCGAAACCCGACAGCGAGCTGTACTTCGGTTTTCTGTGAGACAGCAGTATCAAACTGGTCGAGCCGGCCCATTCGTGATATAGACGTACTGTCTACAGCGTGGCTCTACCACTCTTAAAACATATAAATAAAAATTCTATTATAATGAATGTAATTATCATTAAAATATTAAAATTAATCGTCGGGCATAAAAATTAAAATCGTGATAGAATCCGTAAAAATAGTTTTATTTCAATGAATAACATTCGCGTAAACCTAAGAAATAATTATCATTAAAATTCTAAAATTAAAATATTTAAAACATTAAACTAATTCTCCGCAACAAACTGGCAGTAATTACCGCGTTATGGCGCAAACCACAACACTCTGCGGGAGTTACGACACTACCCTTCCATTTACATGCGAGTACAAGATTCAATCCATTAAGTACAAAGGGCTGGGTCGCGCGACTCCCGTTAGAGGGCCCCTGTGCCCACCACATCCAATTTCCTTACGGTGACGTCTCAGAGAACTCGGGAGAATTGGTTTCTTGGTTGATATGGTTTATTGTTTTTACTTCATTCAATTTTAAAGCGGTGATATATATATATATATATATATATATATATATATATATATATATATCAAATTATACGTTGGGGTATTCACAAAAATAGTCTTGCTATAATTATGTATCTAGACCTTGTTGTGACCTGTCATAAGTGCATTTGATATGCCTATATGACCAATAAACATTTTTATTTTTTTTATAATTTGAACAAAATCTACATTTATGGGAATAAAATCTAGCATTAAACGCGATTACTTACCATAAGTACATTTAAAAAATATCTGTCTATATTAAAAAATAATAATTACAAAACTACAAATGTATGTGTGACCACAGATATTTGTTTTAAGTCTGGGTGTTGTGACACCGAAATTATGGCTAATTTTCGAAATGTCTGTAAATAATACTTTGCCATATGTGTGGTTATTAAAGGACGGCGTATGTATGTAACTGTTTAATTGTTGTCATAAGTCATTATAACGAATTGTTTTGAATTATATTGTAAGACTTCCAACATAATAGCAAGTTCAAACAGTTATTAACAGCTGTATTGTGCAGGCTAGTTTCTAAACAATGGCTGGACAATGAGCTATTATTAGAAATGAAGTAGGCAGTGACACGGTCGTTTATTCAAAGGTTATGTCTTAATTACTTCGTATATAGACTGTTTGTATGGCATGATGGCAAATGAGCAGACGATCACCCGATTGTTAGTGGTTAAGATGAACATCGACAATGTCAGAAGCAATCTTATCTCTTTCCCAATAACATATTATCTTTTAGTAAGCAATGCCACCGTGGCGCAGCGGGCTAGTATGCTGGTGTGAAGAGAGAGGCAGCGGGATCGATTCCCGCAACGAGACACATGTTTTTGCGGCTTAAAGATATATGTTGCAGGTTTGAGTGCTGTGAAAGTCTCTCCTAGTTCTTGATACTTACGACACAAGACTCGTATCTTACTGTGGGGTCAGAACTATGTGTGCAACTGTTCGGGTGTTTTATTTTTAGTACGCAATGTACCCACGATACTTTTGGTAGCCAGGATGCTTATGCGCGGTGGAAGTTACTTCACGTCAGGTAATATATCTCGTTTGCTAGTAGACTCTGCTATAAAAAATACATATTATTTTGTAACTTTTAAAAACATTTTACCTAAACTTCAGCACTTGAATACGTGAAAAACTTCAAGACTATTCTTTCAAATCGCCGGCTATCCTTCAGGGATTCAACGCTTTTCCGGGTTTCCTCTAATGCGCGGTACTTACAATTTATAACTGACAGTTTCAGAATCATTTGGGACGTTGGAAAAATTGCGGTAAGGTAAGGATTGTACAGAAAACTAAAATTGTTGAGATAATAACTTTGGCAGATGGACTTATTTTGTGTTTTAATGTCGTTTTTTTATTACCATTTCTTGAATGTAGGGCTGTCGCAGTTTTTTAAGGATGATTCAGTAATGATTCAGCTTTCTTTTTATGATTTATCTGGGTCTTCAGAGGAAGTTGTCATCAGGCAGACGATCGGTCATAAAAACTTAAGACAATTCCGTTCTGCTACATGTTTAAATTGTGCGCGACCCCACATTATAGTGGGATAACGGTGGGTAGAAAGAAAAGACACATAGTCCTGAGCCCACATGGTATCGTGAGTCTCAGGGACTTACGGTATATATAATCGGATGTCGGAGATATCGCGCAACATAAATAAAAAAAATGCAGACGAATTGAGGACCTTCTCCTTTTTGGAAGTTGGTCGAAAAGGTATTGCACAGTTACGGGTAGGTTTATATTGGGCAGTTGGATTAAAGTTTTAAAAGGCCTGCAATGGAGCCTCCAATTGAACGCAACTTTCAATTCTGATATACCGAGAAAAAACTGCTTCCTATTCCCATTTGGTTTTTTGTCATCAGGGAACTGTGCAAATAAACTTTTTTGAAAACCTTTGAGGCACTGTGGGTGTGTAGCCGACAGTTAAAGTAATATTTTCTTCTGACACGGCAGTGACTACACTGGAGGCTGGACCTGCAGGGTTACCACGACCTCTTATAGCAGTATTATTATAATCGTTTTTCGTTTGTTTTCTATGGGAATCGGTACAAGTAAAATTATAATAATACTGCTATAATTTCATCAATCGAATTCGAATTGGGCTCGCAGAGCAGTGTGCACTAATATTTTTTTTAAATTCAATTAGAGAATCAAGATTTTTTTCTAGATGTATTTATGGCGCTTGCCATAGTTTTATCGGTATACTCTACCTATACATTTCATAGCTCTATGGAACTAAAGAGGATGTACCGGAGTTGAGATTAAGCTTCCGTTTTCCATTGAATGCATCTTCGAAGCTTTTGTTAATAAGCAATCGGGATAGTTAGCTTTCACGGAAACTTACCGGAAGTTTTGAGTTGTGCTCTGAAGATACGGACTTAAAGTTTTTCTTAAACTTTACATATTAATTAGCTTTTGAAAGTTTTCGAAAATTACAATATGCATTAGGAATATTATAGAATGTATGTGTTATCCTAAAAAAACTATTGAAGGAATGGAAAATATCTGGAATAACCCCTGTTGAAGAGTGGGCGAAAAGCTGTGATCAAGCACTGAGATAAATGTTTGTGTGATCCACAAATATTAGGCAATATACAGGATGTTACATAAAATTGGTATCAATAATAAGTACACTTAAAGGCGGATGGTTAGCAATCTAGCGGTAAAGTTTAAAATTTTGTTTTAGAATAATGGAAACTTGAACTTGTGACGAAAACAAATTGTTTTGGCTCATTGGGTCAGCTGCAGTACATTTGCAAACCACCTATTACTGTATCTGTACACCACCACACTTGTGTTAATAAATGATTCTTTCTTTCTTTCTTGCTATTGGGTAATTAATTATTTTTAGCATGCACGAATTAATTCTATGCTAATTGCGACGATTTATACGTCGTATTCTGATTTTAAAATCCCCATGCTTAATAATTGATTTAAAAAATTAAATTAAATTTTTATTTTTACTTTACCATTACGCTTGAAATCGTTCTCCTGTATGTAGAATTTTTATTGGTACCAACTTTATGAAACACCGGGTATAAGTGTAAAACATGATTTTTGTATCTAAAAAGTAGCTTTATATCTAGATTCATTCAGGGTCTTTAGAGAATCCCATAATTAATACATTTCTTATGAATTTCATTAACGTGACGCGGGTGTATTGCGTGTTCATACTCATATTAAATAAAAGCCCTGGTTTAAGACAGCAAGATTTTTTATTGCATTTTTTGCATTCACAAGGGGAAAGCAGCGAATAAACTATTAGATATTATACTCCTCTGCCTCGGTGGCGTGGTTGTATTTCGCTACGACTACTGCCCTTAGGTCTCGGGTTCGATCCCCGGTTCGGACAAAGTGATATTGGATTTTTCCATATCAGCCCAGAGTCTGGAATTTGTGCCCGATATGGCGATAGGCTCGCCCCCTATCACATCTGAGACGGAACGAAGCTCGGCGAAATGTGGGTGTGCTAGTTGGCTAGTGCGCCTCTGCCTACCCCTTCGGGGATACAGTCGTGAGGTTATGTTATGTTATATTATAGTAAACACCGCCGCCGGCTAACACTAGTCGTTTGAACAACTGAGCGTGTGCTAGCGGAAAATAACATATTTGCCGGTTCCTATACGCTGGCGGAATAAAATTTAAACCCGGGTATTATAAATAAATAAATAAATAAAAATCTTTATTAATCACGTAGGCATATAAAAGCACTTATGACATGTCAAAAAAGCATAATTTAGATTTAAGTATTTCATATAATATTATTATATTATAGAATGCTATGAATTTGGAATCAGGTAGGCAGGTTATACAGTTAGAAGAATAGGATCCTATGGGGAAAGGGGAATGGAGAGGTTTGTGGACCGTGGAAAGGGAACGGGATGTGGCAGGTACGCCGACAGGGAAGCGACGGGAATTAATAGGAGTTGGTGGGATTGGATAAAAATACTACAGAGCCCTATCCTAGCTAACCTACCAACCTTTCTCTAGCTACCTACGGATGACGACCCGAAGAAGAAAGGCAGAAAGAAACTCCGGGCTTATTTTTTTCATCATCAATTGTCACCATTTCTTTTTTCTTTTATCAAATTATATTCACAAATTTGGGTACAACTGATAATTATAGGGATTTATGCATACCCAACACCACTACCATATTATATCCAGAAGAATAGAACCGGTGTAGTAGTATTGTAGCATGCATAAACCCATACTAACAAAATATCCTTAATAATAATTTTGATATAATTTATGGCACACACTTTACAAATTGGTCGATCGGTCGTACTGTTTACAATAAAAATATATAAATGATAACAAGTATAATATCTAATAACAATATTATCATCACTATGGTGACAAGCCAGTCAATGTACATTGTCAAATAAATATATATATATACATATATAGCAAAAAAACATATAACAAAACAGAATTTCATTTATAGATAGTTAATGTTATAATTCAAAATTGCAGAAGGCGATTCAGTTCAGTTAGGGTTCAGCAGTTTAGCAGCAGACTGATTCCAGACTTCCGTATCAGTTACATAGTCTGTAACGCTATAATAAGCCCTTGCCATTAAAGTTCGTTTGATGTAAGTTTTGAAATTGCTTTCCGGTAGATTTGTTACTTCGGAAGGAAGCTTATTATAAAATCTAACACAATTTCCTACAAATGACTTATTTGTCTTGCAGAGTCTTAATTTAGGAACTGCGAGTTTGTCTTTATTCCTTGTATTCATACCATGCAATTCACTGTTTTTAGAAAAGCTAATTAAATGTTTACGAACATACATTATGTTTTGAAAGATGTATTCGGCCGGCAGAGTAAGTATATTAATCTCCTTGAACAATTCTCGAAGAGAGTCACGGGATCGGAGGTTGTATATGGCGCGAACCGCTCTCTTCTGTAATATAAATATAGTCTGCAGATCGGCCGCAGAACCCCACAGCAAAATGCAATAAGACATAATGCTGTGGAAGTATGCAAAATATACCAACCTAGCCGTAGCCACATCAGTCAATTCCCTAATTTTTCTAATTGCAAATACGGCTGAGCTCAATTTTCCAGATATTCTTTGTATGTGAGCACCCCATTGTAATTTAACATCTACTGTAACTCCAAGAAAAACCGTAGACGGGATTAAGTCTAATGTTTTATTGTCCAATACAATATTTGATTTTTCTTGATTCCCATTTAGCAATGAAAATTTGATACATTTTGTTTTTGTTGCATTTAATAACAGATTATTCACAGAAAACCATTGTGAAGTTAAGTAAAGGACTTTATTCACAACGAAGCTTGGTGATCAAAAACAAACTTTAATTCTACTACATAGAACACTTTTTTCATTAGTAAGTGAAATGCTTGTTGGAGGCGCGGTGAAAATTGCGCCTTATATCTATATATTTAAAGTATATATGTATCGTTGCTGGTTATCCACGTGTAAAGGTTTGTCTAGATGTTTAGTTGTGGACGACTTCGTTTCGTAGTAAGATGGGATGGGGCCCATGTTTCTCCATAGTTTATGATTGTGAGGTTGACGAACTATTCTAAAGTTTATTGATGTTCGTTCACGGCATTCAACTGATCATTTAAGGATTGATGAATTTAATAAGATAGCAATTTCTCACGGTGCCTGCTTGGAACTTGGAAATGAATTTCTTACTGATAACACTCACGCTTGTCACCCCTAAGGGGTAGGCTGAGGCGAACTAGGACACTGACATTTCGCCAAGCTTATTCTTTCTTTTTACCTGCCCTTATAATGATAATAATAAATACACCCAACAGTCACACACCTAGTCCTGACCCCACACTAGGTATAACCTGTATCGTGGGTGTCAGAAACTATGAGAGACTTTCGGTCTCACAACACCCAGACTTGAAACAAATATCTGTGGGCCACACAAACATTTGTCTCAATGCGGGAATCGAACCCGCGGCCTCTCGCTTCGCAGTCGGCTACTCGCCCGCTGCGCCACGGAGGCTGTCGGAGGCTTATCCCACCTTAATGTGGGGTCGGCACAACACAAGCTTGTTGCACAAAATATTTGGCATAGTTTTACGACGGGCTGTCTGCCTGACGTCAATCTCCTCCGAGCGATCCAGTCCCGGGCAAATCAAATCAGAAAATTCGCTTTGCCGACGTGGGAATTGAACCCAGGACCTCCCGGCACACAGTCCATATATGTCATATTTCGCCAAGCTTATGACTATTTCAAGGCTGAGATCTATATAGAGCGAATTTCGACTAAGCATAAGTCAAAAAAACGAACTCAGTAAGGATTTTGAATTTCTAAATCGAACTTTGACCTAGTCGGAGTCATTTTATACAAAAAAATCTTTACTTAGTCTGTCTGTTAGTCTGTTTTTCTTATAAAAAATGGTTTGGATTAAGTCAAAATTCCATTTAAAAATTTCAAAAGTTCGTTCTATAGATATCAGCCCGAATTTCGGGCAACACCGGGCCCAAATTCCAGACTCATTAATAATGAAAAATAAAATAAAATCGGTAATTTTAGAGATCAAATGAACTTAAAAATCTAGTTAAATACTCTCCATTACTAAATATATAATATGATTATTATCACGATAAAAATGACCATTTTTAAAACCTATCTTTCTAGATCTTTCTAGTCCAAACTATAGTTTCATAGTCTTATGCGATTCTATCAAAGTTTTTAGTAGTTACTTGTCGAATTTTACTGGCTTAGATGTAGCTCGAAGTACTGAAACGTGCAGTAGATTCTTGTGCTACTTTCTTGCACTTTTATTTACTTCCAAGGATATTTGAAGTTTTACCTACTTGTTTGGTTTTAAAACAAATAGCTTTGTGTTAGAAAAAGAATTGAAATAAAATCGATTCGAACTCAAATGTTATAGATATATTTCCACAGTCTTCGTGGTGCAGTGTGAAGCGAGAGGCCGCGGGTTCGATTCGCGCATTGTGGCAAATGTTTGTGTGGGCCACAGATATTTGTTTCGTGTCTAGTTGTTGTGAGACCGAAAGTCTCTCGTAATCTATGAAACCCACGATACAGGTTATACCAAGTGTGGGGTCAGGACTAGGTGTGTGACTGTTGGGTTATTTATTTATTGATTATTAATTTATTTCTACGATATTCCGAGTCGCAGTTCTTGATATTTATGATATAAGTTAAATTTAATGGAGTTCAGTAGCCTAAGCACGAAAACTAATGTAAATGTAAACTCGCTGCGCACTGATGACATTTGATTAATATTTCATACAAATTTCATAGACGCGCATCGAGCACGAATACATTTACGGTTGTCAGAAATTTTCCTGCTCGGGCTGCAGGTGTGAAATATGGGTGAATTATTTAATTTTAGACCGACTTCTAAAAAGGAAGTACTCAATTCGTATGTAGTTAGAATGTATATTACGCGATATCTCCGTCATATAGGAGCCGATTTTCAAGATTGTTAGATTCTTTGATAGAGCTTAAAATAAAGATAGCACCATATAATGGTTGGTCACAATAAATTTAAAGTCGGTTAGGTTTTTTAATTTGTAATTATTAATTATCATGGCTAAAATTTAATACGGTACTTAGGTCTCTTTCGTGTGAAAGGGCGAAAAGCGATTAGGGTCCCTTTTTCCAATATCGCACCAAGTACACAAGGTAAATGGCTCGCAATAAAAACTAGCTTATTGTTATGGAATGACGTAACGAAATGAAATGTTGGCATGATCTTGTAACTAAGGATGGGTTCCTTCTGAATCCTCATTACCACTATAAAGCTGTTTGTTTAGAACAAGTTACTATTTGGAACGATTGACAGCCTCACACGACAGCCTCCGTAGCGTAGCGGGCGAGTAGCCGGCTGTGAAGCGAGAGGCCGCGGGTTCAATTCCCGCATTGAGACAAATGTTTGTGTGGCCCACAGATATATTTTTTTATACGAGCACGGCAAAGTGACTACCCTGCACCTGATGGTAAGCGTAGTGCAGTCCAAAAAAACTAGTGACCACTGACAAACAATTGGATTTATCAGTGGTCGTCAGAATCATGCCGGCCTATTTATGCTTCTTCACACTCCGAATCCGAAGAGGGAAGAAGCAAATCGAGGGGCTTGCGATAACACAGGCGGATGACCAGATACAGGGATACCCCCATACCATACCCGTCTCAACCAACCATCAAGTCATGCCGCAAGCCCCTCGAGAGATATTTGTTTCAAGTCTGGGTGTTGTGAGACCGCGCGTCTCTCATAGTCTCTGACACCCACGATACAGGTTATTCCTAGTGTGAGGTCAGGAGTAGGTGTGTGGGTGTATTTATTTATTGTTGCTATTTTGAAATTATTTATAAGAAGGCTACGCTATCGTCGCATCCTTGGTCTACGTAGAGGTGGAACGAGAGCATAGGAAAAGGTAGTAAAGTTTTTTCAAAACTACCATGTCTAGTTCCCTTTTCCACACGGTCATTCTAATCATATCTCCCCATATGACAAGGCCCTATCCTTATTGTGACCATGAAAACAGGCTCCAGGTCTTTTTATAAAGCATTGGATGAATTTCAATCTTACTTTCTTTTGTCTTGATACGTAACCAATATTTTAGAGGTATTTTCGGCTGACTTCCAAAAAGGAGAAGGTTCTATTAGTCTATATTTTTTTATGTATGTGACGCGATATCTCCGCCAAATGTGGAACGATTTTCAAAATTCTTTTTGTATTCGATAGGGCTTTTTTCAAGGGTGATCCCATAAATTTGATCACGATCGGATTTGAAATCGGTCTATTAAATAGTCACGGGCGGCTCGGCCTCCGGTGGCCCATACGCTTATGGAACATAATATTTATGTGGCGCCTCCGACGGCTTAACTTTTTAAATTTATTTTAGACGTTCACACGGAACCCCAAAAGCCCGTCACTCTCGACTAACAATAGCCAGTATTTGATGTGAATGGAATGGCCGGTTATTGCATAACGCCGTATCGACCGCCGGCAGGTATTGCCGCAATTTCACGGGGACCGCGGCTCGCACCTCGCTCCGACTCGCGCCTTTCATCAATACTTTTTGATACCTATTGAAATTTCTTTCTAATGTCAATATGTTGTAGTCTATGTAGTAGACCAGTAGCTCGATGATGAGATTTTACGGCATTTTATGCTAGTGAAGACGTAAAATATTTGTATGACAAACACCGTCTTTAGCGATTACTTGGGCAATTGACGTTTTTCATAAAACTTATTTTACGTGGTCGCTGTTGTAAAAAGTGGGTGTGTTGCAAGTATAAAAAGAAAATGTTACAACAAATAAAAAATAAATTTGTGTTGGTCTTGCCAACAGTTGCTAGCGTTAAATGTCAATAAATCTAATGGTCAAACTAAAAGTAATACTTAAGAGCTTTATAAGTATAAGGTACTTGCACACTGCACAGGGTACTTGATACATTTTTATTAGAGTCAAATGACGAATCTAGCAATACTTAATTGTAAGCTAGTTGCTTTTATTCATGGGCAGTTGCATGCATGCACAACTGCCCATGAATAAAAGCAACTAGCAGTACCGCACGCATATTAAATAATCAAGCAGTCGGCACTGCTCTGCGCTCGTCACCCTGGACATTAGGGGCCTTACATATATAAACAGTTTAACTGAGTAAATGGTAAATAATAGTCTGTCTCTTTTATTTTCAAATAATGTAACACAATAAAAAAAAGTGACAGACTATTCTTAGCCATTTGCTCAGCTTAACTGTTTTTTTAAGATGTTAAGTCTCATAGTGCCAAGTCATTCCACTGGCTACATTGTTCTTTATATCGGCACCTACCTAAACGGCCTCTCGTATGTTTTGGATGAGCCTTACGATGTGTTACCTCTTCTATTAAACAGTCATTAATTGACTTGTAACTTCAATAACAGACCGACTTCAAAACTTATCCGATCGTGACCGATTTTTTATGGGACCACTCTTGAAATAAGCTCTATCGAACACAAAAAGAATTTTGAAGACCGTTCCACATTTGGCGGAGTAATCGCGTAACATACATAAAAAAATATAGACGAATTGAGGACCTCCTTTTTCGGCCAAGGTCGGCATGTTCTTATTGAAGAACCTGTGACACGACAAGTCAACAACTCGACAGTCTGTATTACTCCCTGTTGAGAGTCATTACTGCATATTGGTTAAACAACGTGATTTTAAATTGATTTATTCTCAGCGATGCAGTTGCCGGTAATGGCGACATTAAAACTTTATTAAAAAACTGTTCATTATGGTAATTATCGCATTGAAGTTGAATTTTCTGTTACTATGTAGTGCTGTCCCTGAATATATCGATTGTCGATAAAGATAAATAATATGCTTTCAAAACTGACCGAAACGATTGTCGTTAAAAGGTAATTTGGTTTGATGTCCTTCGTGATGTGTGTAATGGGTTGACATATATTATGAGGTTTTTGTTGTTTTAACAGGATGTACTTTGAGACATAGAGTAGCAAATAGCGTGGTGAGAAAGCAGTGTGGTGTAAAATAATGTCTTTACTTTGCCTTTAATATTGGTTTAGCCATGAATTTAGAGCGGATGGATGAAGTTGTTTGACGAAGTAAATATACATGGCGAGTATGAATGGTACAGTTGGGAGCGCAAACCTCTTCGAATTTTTTACTTTAATATATCCCGTAGTGGAAAAATAATCGATACCTCTGGGGCACCGTAAACCGAGGTCCATGTACCAAAAATATAATGAGAGTTAATGAGCCAAGAGACGTGTAAAAGCCGCAGCAAGTGGAAATTTGTTGCCTGCCCCTATGAGAAACAGCAGTTCTATCTATTATTTATTTTCTACGGATGAACAGGTGACTGCCTCGGTGTGTGATATTGGATTTTTCCGTATCAGCCCGGAGTCTGGAATATGTGCCCGATATGGCGATAGGCTCGCCCCCTATCACATCCGGGACGGAACTAAGCTCGGCGAAACGTGGGTGTACTAGTTCGCTAGTGCGCTTCTGCCTACCCCTTCAGGGATACAGGCGTGAGCTTATGTTATGTGTTATGTGAACAGGTGTCTGTTCTATTACATTGGATTTATAAGACAAATATTCCCTTCATTTTCATGGACATATAAAACTTGAGTTGGGTGTGACATGTTCGCAAGTTGGTATTATATAATACTTAAATGGAAATTGGTTGATGCGGATCTGCCTCATCACTGTCAATATAAAAGGTAGTGGCCACTGGTGAGGCGCATGGGACAGTGGTAACATTGTAGACTTTTTCACGTGTTTATTTCGAAGATACTCTTTATGTTTTGAATTATAATATGTATTTCGCTAATAGGAACTACGAGAGACTTTCGGTCTCACAACACTCGGATCCGAAACAAATATCTGTGGGCCACACAAATATTTATCTCGATTCCGGAATCGAACCCAAGACCTCTCTTTTCTCAGCCGGCTACTCGCCCGCTGCGCCACAAAGGCTGTAAATAGAAACATCTATCGAAATTGGTTGGAAAATGAGCGACAATTAGTGTTTAAAAATATCGATATTAGCATATGTACCATAAAAGACTGAATTTATTACTATCGATTACAACATCGATACCACAGACGGACATCCCGTAAAGAGACGTCGCGAATGTTTAGCGCACAAACTTGTTAATGGCGCAAGTTAACTCGGCTGCTAGTTTTACTTCGGAGCTTTTTAATATTTAATATCGTAGTGTACTCGTGTGTTTGCCGTTTTGTATGGGTATGTTCTGTTTGTCTTATTTATTTAGGGACCTTTCCATTGTTCGCTAGCATCATTCCAGTATTTAATATCTGATTTTATTATTTTTATTTTATTATACAGCAAAAAAACAACACTCAAATTCTAGTTAGTTTCAAACACTGTGGGCCTTACTTATAAACACAGTTTAGCTGAGCAAATGGCTACGAGTAGCTGTCACTTTTTTCCTTGTGTCGCATTGTTTGAAAATAAAAGGGACAGGCTATTCTTTACCATTTGCTTAGTTATACTGTTTTTATAAATAAAGTCCTATATTGTAGAAGGTATTTCTACCTGTCTGACGGTATCCGGGTCGAATGCCACGACCTTGCTTAAACTATTCGATTTAGTCCGGACGCTAACATCCTCCACAGTTAATTTGAGACCTTTAACTCTTGGTCTTACCCCAAAAAACCTTGATTCTGTTTTTCGTACTTTAAGCTTTAAGATTAACATAATATAACAAAACAAATATAATGATGTTTCGAGAAACATATTTATAAAGCTAACAAACAGTTCAGTGAAATGTGAGAATACTGAGGTTTCTAGAAAATAAACTTTTTGTTTTATCAGATCAAAGTGAGATTTGCTTCCAGATTGGTATCATTGGAAGGACCTTTAATCAGGGATTTAATACGGCTAGTGAGAAAATATTTAATTCTTTGAAATACTTTGCTTTTTACATCCCGACCCCAATTTGTATTTCGGTACGCTTACCGTTCTGCGGTCTCGGGTTCGATCCCCGGGTCGGGCAAAGTGATATTGGATTTTTCTATATCAGCCAGGAGTCTGGAATTTGTGCCCGATATGGCGATAGGCTCGCCCCCTATCACATCTGGGACATAACTAAGCTCGGCGAAATGTGGGTGTTCTAGTTCGCTAGTGCGCCTCTGCCTAACTCTTCGGGGATACAGGCGTGAGCTTATGTATGTATGTGTCTGATTCGTGGCTTCTAAAATGAACCTATTTTAATTTTAGTATTATATTTTTTTTTTCGCTGATTACAGGCCGCTTCCAACAGGTCGATCTGGAAATCTTTGGGGGAGGCCTATGTTAAGCAGTGGACGTCCTATGGCTGATGATGATGATGATTATTTTTCAAAGATAACTTGAGGAGTATTTCTAGTTATGTTTCACAAAAATATGTTCAGCCGTCTAAGAATTATGGTTTCTTTGCGGGAATATTACATTTTCATTAATCTCTTAGCATTTTTTCGAAGCATTCTGTGTCTTCTATGACATTACGATATAGAGACCTTGACTTGGTGCTGGAAGATTATCTGGAATCGACAGGATCCCAACTCCTCACTAATTTACAGCTGGGGTTTTGTGTCGGAGCTCATCGGAGTGGTCACAATAAAGTTACAGATAGATCATGATTAGAGTTTGATTATGGAGCAGAAAAGTGTATCGGGAGCAGAGTTTTAGAATATTGCTGACCCATCTGCTCGTTTCTCAGTTTCTTCTATAAAAAAGATTTTTGGTCGGGAGTGTGTCACATTTTTTTTTATTTACTGAATTTATATTATTACTAGCGGTCGTCGCCCAATGCTCGAAATTCGACCATAATTCATTTAAGTTGAAATTTTATTGAGATACTTTTGTTAAAGATAAAGAAATAGAAAGAAGAAAGAAAGGAACTTTATTTAGCCAACACTTGAGACCAGCCGTGAATACCGAAAATGGGATCAGGTGCACTTAGATAACAAAATATCAATAGTCTTTTTATTTGGCAACACGCCAAGTAGTAATAACTATACACTTAATAATTAATGACGAATCTAGAATAGAATCTCTTTGCATTCTTTACCGCTTGTACCACGGGGAATGTTCCGAGGAATTGTTTGGCCTAATACCAGCCGCCGAATTCCATTATCGTACCACACGCTACAAGCTGAAGTTTCATCCTTACCACCTGGATGAATGGCGTTCCTCAACAGTGCGTTTTACAAGGAACTTTCTTCCGCGTGCAACGTGCTTGTGGAACCAGCTTTCGGCGGCTGTGTTTCCTGACCGTTACGAGTTAGGGACCTTCAAGAAAAGAGCCTATATCTACCTCAAAGGCCGGCAACGCATCCATGATTCCCCTGGTATTGTGGATGTTTATGGGCGGCGGTGATCACTTAACATCAGGTGACCCACTTGCTCGTTTGCCCCTCTTCTATAAAAAAAAAAAAGAATCTAGCTTTGTGCACTTATTCTCCATATAAACTTTAACCGTCTTTCGCGATCATTTCAATTTCAAACAATTATTTTAAAAAGGGGTGCAAAGTTTACGTTCACGTATTAAAATATAGCTTATCTTTGGGTCATATTATACTGAGAGTCGGGTTAGAAGTGGTTTGTTCCCGTTTTTGATTAGGCAAAATAATACCGTTCTACCACACTACGAAAGCTATAGATAATATGTTTCAGGAAGTTTGGTTTAACATGAATTATATCAATTCTATCAACTAATGGCCTTAATTAATCTCTTATAATGCTCATGGAGGTCGCGTACCGTAATCCAATTAGTATAAAATATTATAGTTATGGTAAAGTAACTACTTTCAATTTCATTATTATACCTTTTATTCCAAACTATTGCCCTCCATTCTTAGATAAGGCTTTACGTTTTAACCTTTTTTTACTGCCTCGGTGGCGTAGGGTATTGCGTGTGCGGTACGACTGTTGTCCTGTGGGCTCGGGTTCGATCCTGGGTCGGGCAAAGTTATGTTGGATTTTTCAGTATCAGCCCGGAATCTGGAATTTGTGACCGATATGGCGTTAGGCTCGCTCCTTATTATACCTGGGACGGAACTAAGCTCGGCGAAATGTGGGTGTTCTAGTTCGCCTCTGCATACCCATTCGGGGATACAGGCGTGAGCTTATGTATGTTTTTTATAGCAGACTGGTTAGTCACCTGATGACAAGTGATCTCCACCTTCTATGACAAAATGATCATGGGTAAGAGTAATCTCTATATTGGACTAACATTAGAGGGCACGGAAGACCATGAATGGTCTAGTCGGCAGAATTATACTTCCCATAAGACGCGCAGACTAAGGCCTAACCCCTCTCATTAGTAGAGGCCCGTGCCTAGCAGTGGGACAGTAATATTACAGGGCTAATATATATTTTTTTTTTATTTATACGGGATAACAAACAGTAGTACATTATACTTATTATATAATATATACATACATTTTGAGTTGGCTAAATATACTACCCACACCGTTATCCACAGATTACATAACATAATATTATTTACAACAGCTAGTGACGTGATTGACTATGAATAGTACAGTGTTTAGCTAGAACTCTATGGCCCTCATTCACAATGAAACCCCTATTGAAGGTAAAAAGTTATTTTAGTTAAAATATGCATTTAAAGCCTTTAAAAAAAAAAAAAGGAACCCGAAACTTGAAAACGGCTGATCGAAATCGGCCATATTTTTACTATCGAACATTTACAAGCTCAAATAAGTAAATTACGTGCTCCAAGAAGTGAATAACCGTGTAATTTTACGAAGTAAAAGAAGGGGAAATGAATATTATGTACTTGTCATCAATTATTTGGAGCTTGCTGCCTTAATAAAAGTAGTCTAATGGCTTGTGTCTTAAATCGTGTAGCAGGAGTAGCAATAATGTCAATAGACGAAAATATGTTGTTGTAAGTTTCAACCATTCTGCGTAGCGGCGAGCGCAGCCCTGCGTTAGTCCGACACGAGTTTGTAGCGAATAGGTGGCGCTCCCGCACTGCTCGACCTATTACCGTGCGAGGGACAGCGTAACTCAAACTTTTAACCAATTCGCAGCAATCAAATTTATTATGGCATATACCATGTAATACCATAACTTCTAAGAGCAAACGTCTTGAATTAAGTGTCAGAATATTATACTTGGCAAGCAGAGCATCATATTGTAATTTAGATTTAAAACATTTATAATGCATAGATCGTAAAAAATTACGTTGCACTTTCTCTATTTCTGCAATATATTTATTATAGAAGGGACTCCAAACTGGAACAGCGTATTCTACTTGAGGGCGTATGATAGACCTGTAAAGATGTAAGTAAGTCGATGGACGACAAAAGTCAATCGACGAACGCATTACGAAACCATACATTTTAAATGACTTATTGATGATAGTATTAATATGTGAATCAAGTTGAAGTTTAGTGTCCAGCTGTACACCAAGGTCACGAATAATATCAACTTTAGTGATGACAGAATTATAAAGGGAGTAGTTGTAATTTATGATGTTGTTTTTTTTTGTAAATGTAATTTATAGCATTTATTTAAACCTAAATTAAGTTTATTGACTTGACAATACTGTGCGAAGCGATCGAGATCAGATTGGAGAAGAAGACAGTCGTTAGAATTTGTTATAGTTTTATATACTTTCAGGTCGTCCGCGTAAAGAAGAATTTTGGAATAATTGAAACAATTCGTGATGTCATTAATAAAAATATTAAATAATAGTGGGCCGAGAATTGAACCTTGCGGTACGCCTGAAGTAACAACTATAGAGCTCGATTGGTGACCATTAACTAAAACTTTTTGGGTCCTATTAGTTACATAGGAAGCAAACCATCTCAATAAATTTCCCCTTATTCCATTAAAAGCAATCTTATTTAGTAGCATTTCGTGGTCTACTCTATCGAAGGCCTTCTCAAAATCAGTGTACACCGCATCGATCTGATGTCGCTGGTCAATACCGTCAAATAAATAAGATGTATAAAGAATGAGGTTACTAACTGTAGACCTGTGTCGAGTGAAGCCATGCTGTACCTGTGTGATGATGCGGTGCATAAAAGGATATATTTCATCATGTATTAGTTTTTCGAAGACCTTCGACAGAGCAGAGAGTATAGAGATTGGACGGTATTTCTCCACGTCGTGTCTAGAGCCACTTTTATGAACCGGTACAATATTTGCAGCCTTCCATACATCGGGACAGATACCATAAGAGAGGCATTTGTTAAATATTATAAATAAAGGTAGAGAAATAGTTTTGTAAGTGTTTTTTAAAAAATATGGTGGAATTCCATCTGGTCCAGCCCCCTTAGTAGCATCCAAGAACTGTAATGCTTTCTGTATTTTATTTAAAGAGATATGTATATCACAGATATTTAAGTCAGCATCGGTGCTACAAGAAGGAGGCTGCCAACTGTCAGGGTTAAACGTAGATGGTTTATAAACGGATTGGAAAAAGGAAGAGAATAAACTGCAAATAGTGACCGGATCATCGGTCGTAGCGTCCTTGTAGCTTATAGTGGATGGTATGGACAATGAATTTTTGCGATTAGCGACATAAGACCAGAACAATTTCATATTGGTGTTGACACTATCCTCGATTGAACTTATGTATTGTTTGAAGCTCTTATGACACTCTCGCTTAAATCTACTTCGATATAAAGAAAATGTCTCATAGTCGCTCTTATTTCCAATTTTTTTCCATTTTGTCCAAGCTGATGCCTTGTTATTAGCTATGTGGATCAATGATTGTGGAAACCAAATAGGGTATTTAGTATTTCTAGGCCGTGATAATGGTGTATATGATTTGATTATTTCATAAACCTTTTCATAGAAATATGCAAGTGCTTCTTCGGGTGATAGACTCTTTATGGATTTGGTCCAATCAATTCTGCTTATATCAAGGTTCACCAGAGAGTAGTTTGTTCTGCGGAAATTTAGTTTGTTAGGTTGTTTATGATTGTGTATTTTAGTCTTTAGGTTAAGTGAAATATCGACATAGAAGGGAGGGTGATAATTATCAATAGGTAAAAGTGGGTCAACCACTTTTGAAGTTGTACAATGAATGCTAGAGAAAAATAAGTCCAATATACGACCCTTATAGTTACTGAAACTGTGATATTGCTTTAAATTGTGTAGAGAACAGATATTTAATAATGAGCGACCAGCATGTGAGCAATTATTAAGTGACAGACAATCCATGTAATAATGCTTGTTTACCCAATCGAGGGATGGCAGATTAAAATCGCCAGAAACCATCACACTGTCTACGTCCGGTTTCTCCAACACAGAGCTTAACGCATCCATATATTGAATGTAAATTTCGTCTATTGTATTAGGTGGAATATAACAGGCAGCTAAAACACAGTATCGTCCACGAACTTTACAGGGTAAATATTATTATTATTAACGAAGACGCATTAATAGAAACTGATCTGTGGCTCCATCAGTCGACAGGACTGGCGTCGACTCAATCCATTAGCGGCTGTGTCTTATCGCGCAATCTTAATGTGTTCTCTCATTTCGCGCTGTCCGACTGTCTGGGTTGTTAGACGAAAGAATGTTTTAGCAGTATTTATTTTTCATCCCTGCACCGTGGTATGGTGGTGTAGTCCAATATAATACACATTTTTAACATAACATACGATACATAACGAGCAGATGGGTCACCTGATGGTAAGTGATCTCCACCGCCTATAGACACCCAAGACACAAAAAGAATCATGGATGCGTTACCAACCTAAAAGAAGGGAATGGAAGGGGAGGGAAAGAGTTTGGGAAAGGGAGTGGGGAAATAGGCCACCGGAAATCTGACTCACCGAACGAAATGCGTCAGCAAGCTGTCACTTTACGTCGGTTTTCTGTGAGACAGTGGTATCTAACCGGTCGATACGGCACATTTGTGCTATAGACGTTACTGTCTACAGCGTGGCTCTCTCACTATCTGAACGGATTACTCCACTTACATAGTTCTATCCCACTTTAATGTTGGATAGATGTAACACACTTTTAAAGTATGTGCAGAACCGATTTGGCTTAGGTTTTACGATCAGTCGCTTTCATTATGTAAATCCTCTATTGATGAAATAAATGTTATAAACCCACACAAAGTGTTGTCCGACCCGGGATCCGGACCCCGTACCTCTAAATATACCACCCATAATATAAGAGGTGTCTAAAGGAGCTGTCAAGGCACCGGCTTTGTTTATTTCAACAGATAAATGAGTTACCATAAGGAAGTATGAAATTCAATATTTTGCTGCGAATAAATATTCCTCACAGATTAGACAAGGATTATTAAGCCGTTTGGTATTATAGCCGCCTAGTAGATAATCCTCTTAATTTTTGTTCTATTGGTTATAAAGTTTCCGTATTACGGGGAAAATAGTAATCCAATCTCGAGATCAACAATCAAAATTAAACACATCATTTAACAACTACGTAATTAATTTGAAATTTACCTGCAAGTGCAGGTCAGGATTCAGGAATTCTTGGTACGGTGGATTCAGTTTTAAAAACCCCGTACGCTAAAATTCGCTGTTGAGCTGGCAACATCGATACCCGTTGATGTCCCATTTTCAAATATCCGTGAATATTGGAATTCTGAATTTAAATTTGAATTTCCGTGTACAAGGCGAGTTTGTTTAACTACGAGCCGACACGTTATAAAGGGATGCGAAAGTATGTAGAGTATCGACCGATTAATTAATGTGGATACAAATATCAGTAGCGAATGTTCCATATAACCCGATTCCTACCGGCTTCCTGTTAACAAATAACATAGGTTTTACTTTTAAAAGAATGTCACATTTTGCGATGATTATTTTGTTACTTTTATTTTAGATACTTTACTTTAATTTCGTCCGCTTTGATATACGAGTATCACATCATATCAACGAAAAAATTAATCTTAATATTATAATTAATAGTATCGTGGATTTTGAAGCTTAAAGAGCTCAATATATTAATTTACTCTAATAACAGGACAAAAATAAACTCGTGATGGAAACTGAACGTTCAATTTATTTATTGCATCAATTGAAGGAAGCTTTGATAGAGCTTATCAAGAGGCTTACGGCGATACAACCAAGGATGTTCATTGGTCTCCACTCGTCCTTTGAAGGTGCTTAAGAAGAGTATTTATGGTGAAATGAATTTTCTAATGAAATTAAAAATTGAATTAAAATATGAACTCGTAAAAGTCAGTAAGAAGGATAGACTTTTAATTATATATTTTTTGTATAGTGTCGGGGCCGATGTTAATTAAGTTGTAAAGATATTCTTAATATTAATGAAGACAGTTTTTAATGCTGTTCAACATTGATATATTATTTACCTAGATGCACATTTGACGCTCGGAAAATGGGACAGCAAAGAAGTGCTTAAGCACTCCTTTTCCCTACAGTCGGACGCCGATAGAATTCTAAATTTGAAAATTCGAATTTAAGAACGCTTGATCATTTCGTTTAAAAAGCTACCTTATAACACGTACATAGGGTTATATTTGTGTTTGATTTAATTAGAACTTGTGATCTTTTTCTTTGTTTTATTCCTGAGACCACTTTTTAGGACGATATTTGCCAAGAATTGTGCATCTAGGGTATATTATATTGATGCTGTTCAACATTAATTACTTTGTGGTTTTACTGTTTACTATAGCCATTGTAATTCCAATGTAACAGACGGGTTACCATCACCTCTTATAGCAGTATTATTATGATCTTACTTGTACCGATTCCCATACAAAACAAACGAAGAACGATTATAATAATACTGCTATAAGAGGTGGTGGTAACCCTGCAGTCCAGTCGTAATGTCTATCCTGTTTGTTAAGGAGTTTATTCTGTTACCTAATGTTATTGTTTTTATCTTCCTTCTGTGCACCTAGAGTTTTTTGGGCTGTTCACAAGAACGTCTTTTGGAACATACAGACCTAAACACTGGCGATCAACGTATTCCTGATCAACGTATATCAACCGAATATGAGTTCTTCCGTGTCGCGAAGACCAGGATTACAGCTGCTTAGCTTATTATACATACATAATCATCATCATCGTCATCATCAGCGATAGGACGTCCACTGCTGAACATAGAGAGTTCCAAAGAGTTCCCCAAAGAGTTCCAGATCGACCTGTTAGAAGCGGCCTGCATCCAGCGTCTTCCTGCGACCTTTATCAGGTACATATAATGCCACCCTTCATTAGTTTAATTCATATTAGTGGCGAAAGGTATTAACTTCATTATCATTAGCTACAGGACCTTTTGCTGCTGGACATAGACCTGGGGAGGCCAAAGTTGCCAGATCTACCTGCGAAAGTTATTTTTCTTCTACCTGCCCTTTAATGTGGGGTCGGCGCAACACACTTTCTGAAGCATTTTGCAGAAAGGATTTGGCTTAGTTTTTACGACCGGCTGCCTGCCTGACGTCAACCCCCTTTGATAAATCCAGTCCCGGGAAAATTAAATTAGAAAATTTGCTTTGCCTGATCTGGGAATCGAACCCAGGACTTGCGAATGTCATATTCAACACTATTCCTACTGGCTTACCGTCGCAAAATTATCGGCTTAGTTCGAAGAAAATCTTGCATCGGCTTTCCTTTTGAATGATTCCATCCGTAGATAGTCATGGGCGGCTCGGTCTCCGGTGGCCCATACGCTTATGTTACATATATATGTGCCGCCTCCGACGGGTTAATCAGCTAATACAATGTACCGCGTAGGTTCTGTTATCTGTTCACGCGTCAGTAACCGTGACAACTGCTAAGCACATGCTATTGTGTTGGAAATTTGGTATTGTACTATCGAACTGTGTGATAGTGGTAAATGGTCACAATATCGTTGGTAAGAAGATAAAGTAAGACCTTCGTAGATTTTCTAATTAAATAAGTATTCGTGAAAATATGCTAATCTTAAATTATTTTTTGGACAGCAAAATAGATTACAATCCCTTATGCTAATTGTCTCCTCGGAGGGCTAGGCAGAAATGAAGTAGCTAGAGAAGTAGATCAATCCCCTTTACCCGAACATATTTCCGTCTATTATTGAAGAGGTGAGCCTATTGCTATACTGGGCACAAATCAACAAAGATCGGTCACAAGGTAGGAAATTAGAGATAACGATACGATACATAAAAATCGATAAACATTATAAATCCTTTATCAAAATCAAAGTTAGTGTAAAATATGTCGTCACGACAGTCAAAAATAAAATGTTGGCGTGGATCAGCTGATCGAGCCACGCCTTCGTAGTACTACGCTCGTAGCTTGTCGACCGCCAAAGCTCGTAGCGGCCTACGCCCACGCGTAGCAACCGCGTAGACCGCTACGTAGTACTACGTGCATTGACTTTGGAAATGACATAAGCAAATAATGTAATTTACTAGCAATATTAACGATGTAATAAAGAAATTCTTAACGTCAACAATTTGTCTATTATATAAAATGTTTGCTAAGACAATATTAATGCTTGGCATTTTTTCTTAGGTTGGGATTATACGCGTAGCAAAAGACGATGAGAATATTAACTTACAAATTTGTTACTTGTGGAATATGTATTTGAGATATGTAAGTAGTATCTATACAAGTTCTATACAAAATGTATATATTCGATACAATATTTCATAATTTTATTATTTTCTTTGAATTTAGAATTTTCTGGAATTGGTGCCCGATATGGCGATAGGCTCGCCCCCCATCATATCTGGGACGGAACTAAGATTGGTGAAATGTGGGTGTACAAGTTGGTTAGCGCGCCTCTGCCTACCCCTTCGGGAATACAGAGGTGAGCTTATGTTATGTTATTATTTTCTTTTGCGTAGCAATTTAATGCCTTATTATTTTAGTGGCAGTCCAGTCACCTGCTTAGCCTAGTTGTTGCCTCCTTGGTTTAGTGACAATGTGTATGGGGATCCTAGGTTCGATTCCCAGGTTGAGCAAAGCGATTTTTCTAATTTGATAAGGTGGGATAACGGCATGTCGAAAGACAGAAGTTAAGTGGCAGTCCGTGTGGAGTGAGACTGTTTGGGTTCGTATTCCAGGTTAGGCAACGCCGATTTTGTAACGGGCCTTGTTAGGTCTAGATATCCCACAGGAGATTTACGTCAAACTTGCAAAAATGAACTTGTAAAAATGAAGCTGAATCTTTTCTGAAACAAAAGAGTATGTTTGCGTTGATTCCATTGAAAGCCTTATAGGGTAAGTCGGCAAATAATCGTAAACATAATACGTCTTACTATTCTTTAGTGTAGTGTAAGCATAACCTAAAGGATCAACTAATATTTTACTTTATTTATTTCTTAGTATTACATTTACCAGACCTTAAGCATAACTGAGTATTCGAAAACAACATTACGTGTCAAATAACTTTACGAATCGAAACACTTCAAATCCCTTACTCGGACCGAGTCGTTTATTTACAAGAGACCAAATCCCTCAAACACGGAACTCAGAACAATACTCGAATCCGGTAGCGGGAATTTTTCAGCTGAAGACAACCCTTTTAGCGCTGAAATAAATCGGGCCGTTTGGACTAATACCTTTAACCGACGTTTTCTTGTGGTACTATCGATCTTGGGTGAGATACCAAGACGTAAGAATTTCTTGAGTTTAATAATGTCTTTACCTAAAGGAAAGTCTTTCAAATCCATGATAATAGTACGCGATCAATAGGGAAAGGTACTAGTGGTGAAGGCTCTATACAACACGATTTATCTCAGTTTCTTTTGGGAAACTTTCAGGCGTATATTACCTTATTAGCGTAATTAAGTGAGAAGTAATTAAGTTAATTGATGTTAGTAGCATTAAGAAAGTTGAGATCAAATTAGCTAAATATTTGCGTTTTGTCTCTATTATATTAGCTGCGCCTTCGAAGGGTCCATATATATACATACATACGATTCCTCCTGGCTTACATTTTCCAAAAATGTCTACTAATAAATACGCATTAATCCAAAGAAAAACGAGCATTCGCTGCCCTTTTCGAAAATTCACCTTTCGCTACTGGTGCCTTCCCTGTAAAAATGTTTTGCTAATAAAAATATAGCAGCAGCAGCAAGGAAGCAGCACAAGCAGCGATAGTTGGGAGTGGTACGGACTGCCGAGTCGAGTGTCAGCGGTTCGAGATCAGCCCCCAAAAAGAGCATACGCCTCTGACTTTTCTCTGTTAAGTGTATTTTCATTGTGAAATATCGCTTGCTATAACGGTGAAGGAAATCATCGTGAGGAAATCTGCATACCCGACGATTGTTCTATCAGAATTTTGGAGATATGTAAAGTCTACCAACCCGCAATAGGCCAGCGAGGTAGACTAAGGCCTAACCCCTCTCATTAGTAGAGGAGGCCTGTGCCCAGCAGTGGGACGGTAATATTACAGGGTTAATATTATTTATTATTTTATTGTAATATAAGTATATTCCAAACATTCTTAACATGGAAAAGTCAAAGGTGTGTGCTCCATGTTAGGGTTAGTCTCGCACCTCCGACACTCGTCTCGGCAGTCCGTACCATTCCCAACTGAGCTATCGCTGCTATTCTTATTATTTATATTTTTATGTATTTATATACATTGCAAATATAATAGGCCATCTGAAACGACATTAATCAAGTGCAAACAATAGTGACGTCACCACAATCCACATCAGGATCCACGGTTTGTGTTCTAGTTATATGTCATGACATTATGCCACCACTATATTTATTAAGCAACTAAAATTCTTTATTTCATCAACTGCGACTATTTATCACAATAAACGTAGTCCTAAACATTTGTCATCATTATACTTCTTTACGTCTTCTCGAGTAAAAATATTTACACACAAAAAAGTTTTAATAAAAATTCATCTTACTCCATTTTGTTCGACAAAAAGCGTGAAGAGATAATTCTCGCACCTGCGTTAAAACCCGTCTCGTATTGTATTCAGAGAGCTGCAAAAAACTGACTGTCAAATACCAGCCACTATATCTCAACTGCCAAGCCTTCGCGTTTCGGGAAAAGAATTAAAAGCTTTTGCATTAATGTTTTGATTTTTATTTCTCGACTCGACTGACTCATGAGCGAGGGAATGGTTTGATCTAAGGGGCCTGTACCCAACAGTGGGTGAAAAATTGCTGCGAATGATGATGATGATCGTTATTTCTCAATTTTTAAGTTAAGACTTCTTGGATGATTTTTGGGTGTTACAATGAAAACAATATTTAAGGTTCATTAGCCCGCGAATTATGAGTTTTATTGTTCTTTTGGAAAGCAGATCTATTTTTTGATAAATAATATAACTACAATCCAATAAACATACAGTAACTAGACGCTAAAAGATTTTTTTATCGATATATAACTAAACATTGATCTGCAATAAAAAAAAACCAAATTCTAACTTAGCGGGCTAGTGATGATCTTTAGCTAAAATCTCACTTGGCATATAGACATAATGTGAATGTGGCTGATTTTGTTTGAGGTTTAGAGTTAATTCCTTTGAGTATTATGCTTTATATACTATTTTTTTTAAGCAAAACAATCGAACATGGTCGCACTTGGACAGTTACACTTCGATAAATAGCCCCGAAATCATTTATTCCAATGATTCCATACACTGTCCATCTTCATTGATGTTGATTGCATAAACCCCATCATTTTTACGTAACAAACACACGTTTAGAGTAGATAATGGAAAAAATATACCAAGCGGACGGTCGCCTGTTAGAAATTCCAACAAAACTCTACCTAATTGTAACTAAGCAAATAATCATTTGTTTTTATTAAGTGGGGCAGGCATCACCTTTTATTTCTAAAGATATAAGACGAGGAATTGAGCTGCAATTTCCAAAAACACAATAAAATCGAATTTCGCGGTTTAGTGCAGAGCTTTCGCTTAAAATTCATTTTTCCTTTTTTTCGCATAACCAAATTTCTTATAATTTTGTACGATGTCCTTAGCAGTAAAGTAACTATTTATTTTGATATAAAATAACAATATACAGACATAGACAAAATATACAGACTATCTTCCGTCAACACGTTTGACAGGTAAAATCTGGACATTGTTTTCTGTGTCTTAATTACCGAAATACACTTATTAGTTATTTAACAAACGTTTTATTACACAAAACAGAATTAGTGGGAGAATGAACATGTCAACAGAAAAAAATACATCTGAAATACCTTCAAAATTCAATACACAAATCCTTTCCCAGTTTTTTACGCGAAGGTGTGTGCGATAGCGGCGTTGGCTTGACTCAGGGGTTTTTGCGGGGGCGAGGGGCGTCGGGGGGTGTCGAGGGGTGTCAGAGGGTGTCGGGGGGTTCCGGCGCAGCGGGGGCTCGGCCCAGACGTACGCCTACGCGCGCCGTTGCGGACGTATCGTCACCGAACCCCGCCACAGCGCCCTCAGCGGCTGGGCCGCGCGCCCGCCGCGCGTCCGCGACGCGACACACCGCAACACATACGCGAACGCAAACGACATATACGGTAAGTTTCATAAACTTTCATAATTTGTTACTTATATTTTGATCTGAGTTGGGAGTTACTTTTTTAGTATATCATGTTTTTAAGTGTTTAGTTTTGATTATTTATGTATAATATTTAAGCTCTCTATTTTTTTAAAACTAAGTTAAATATTCGTTTGGATGTTTTGGTCGTTAGTGAAATATTTAATTTTTAGTTCAAACTTCTTCATTTCTTTAAGCTGATTGTGAAAATAATACTAGAATAGAAAATTCTGGATAATATTTAATTAAAAATTCAGACTAGGCGCATATTGAACATTAAAATTGTTAATTACAATGACTATTCGTGGAATAAAGTGAACGACTACCTCTTAATTTATGAAGTTAATAGCGTTTTTCACTTGAAACGTGGCCGGGCCTGGGCCACCTGTTCTTCGAATTAATTAGTTATTTCGGGGATTCAGGCGTGAGCTTATGTTATGTTGTAAGAGGTATTTTTCTTCGTTTAATCTCAGACGCGGCTTAGAAAGACTACGAAAGAAAATAATAATATAACTTACCCTAATAAAGCCCTAATACTTAATTTAATCAATCTTCATTATTAAATTACTATTAGTATTATATATTTTTATTGTTCTTTTTAATTGAAAAACGTAACATTTAGAGTTCATATTTTGCATATCTCTATTTAGTAAATTTCTAGCGAATGACGCGTCACACAAATCAAAAACTATAATTAAAATAATATCCAACAGCCACACAGTCAGTTGCCTCCTTTGTCTAGTGGCAGCATATATGAGCTGTGGATCGGAAGGTCCTGGGTTCGATTTCCAGGTCGGGCAAAGCGAATTTTCAAATTTAATTTGACTGGGCCTGGATCCCTCAGAGGGGTTATGATGCCAACCCCCTCTGAGGCAGGCAGCCGGTTGTAAAAACTAAGCCAAATCCATTCTGCAACTTGCTTGAAAAAGTGTACTCCGCCGACCTAGGGTTTAAAAGCCAGGATAAGGGCAGGTGACAGCCTCGGTGGCGTGGTTGTATTTCGGTACGACTACCATCCTGAGGTCTCGGATTCGATCGCTGGGTCAGGCAAAGTGATATTGGATTTTTCTATATCTGCCCAGAGTCTGGAATTTGTGCTCTATAAGGCGATAGGCTCGCCCCCTATCATATCTGGGTCTGAACTAAGCATCTTATGAAATGTGGGTGTTCTAGTTCGCTAGTCCACTTCTGCCTACCCGTTCAGGCGTGAGCTTATAAAAAAAGGGCAGGTGGAAATAATTAAAGTTTAACACAACTAAAAACCGACTTCAAAAATGAACACTTAAACGTAAAAAATAACAACAATTTCTGTGTTGAGGCCGAAGCAGATTAAATAAAAAGGCACCGACTCTAAAGAGAGTAAGAAATTGTTGTTATTTTTTACTTTTAAGTGTTTATTTTTGAAGTCGGTTTTCAGTTTTGTTATACTTTCATTATTATTTATCTATTTTCAGTGCTAATCAGTGTTCAGTAGCATAAAATTCAGACTCCCGACACAATCACCGAAATAGTTGTCTATCCGGTACTTTAAAAATTATCCCCTAACTCCTAATTAACAAGGAGTTTTACCTTCCATCATCAGCTCAGCAATATGAGATGATGAGTGCCAAACGCAGATGCCTGAATAGTTTTAGCAGGTATATAAAAAACATAATGGGTCCCTATACAATTTGAGGGCTGCCCTCGATTTTGCTGGGATCCTATCATCAGATCCTGACTCGGTGCCAAAGGGACCACTTCGGAAGAATACCCTTTTTAAACAAAATCAGGCGTCTTCGACTAATCGGAGAACATATATAAAAAAAGATTCCGATGAATTGTTAATCTCCTCTTTTTTTGAATTCGGGTAAAAAGATAATTTGATTAATCTATATAATAATAATAATATTATATAGATTAATCAAATTATTTATTAATTTGATTAATCTATATATTGTATATATATCTTTATTATTTCTAATCGTTTACCTCAAAAACAATTCTTGGAAGGAATAAATCCGATTTCTTTTATGTACCGTTTGTTATTAAACCATCAGTATTCTAAGAAATGAGTAGAATATGTAGCGGAAAACCAGTAAATAGTTGATGTAATAGACTGTTGCCTATGAACTTCCACAATACTAGAAGATTCGGCGATGTGTTGCTGGGTATACGGAGAAAATAGATATTTTCATGGAAGGCTCTCAAAGTTTAATTGTATATAAATAATAATAGTTTTAAATTCCATAAAAATCATATATGTTGGACAAGGGCAAGGCTACATATCTGATCACGTACAGTACAGGGTTCCAAAGTAAGTGTAACCGTTACTTAAGTATATTTTTATTAGACATAATTTTAAGTATTAATTCATATTTACCACCTGTTTTACATAACTAACGACTTTATGTAAGAGATATCGAAAATAATTTGTACGACGTTTTTATTTTTAATTTGGTAGTCTTTTACTCATTACCTTGTAAAGTCTGGTTAACCGCTATAGTTTTCCTTTCAAATTCAATATATATGCTACTACTATAATTTTTTTAACGTATCCAAAACCAACCGTTACGGAAATAGATGGGGGGATGCCCTACTCTACCAAAAATTTGCACTTTAAAGCTTAATATTTCGCAAACAGAGTCTCGAATTGAAAAATCGTTTTCACAAACCCGCATTGTTTTTTAGAGATATCACATACCATAGGATAGTCGAAAAAAAATCATCCCCACTTTACATGTAGCGGAGTCACCCTAAAAAAATATTTTTCAAGATTTTATTCCACCACTTTCTTAGTTTTATAGATATGTATACTCATGCCAAATTACAGCCCTCTAGTACTTATAGTCTCTGAGATAAACAGCGGTCAGACACACAGACGGACGGACATGGCGAAACTATAATGGTTCCTTTTTGCCTTTGGCTTTGGAACCCTTAAAAAAGCCAAGTTCTTAACAACAACAAAATATTTAAAAAAATATTTTACCGCTTTATAGGCGTAATTAAGTCTCTGAGACGATCCTGGGTCAGACAGACGGAGAGAAATTTTGAAACTATAAGGGTTCCTTTTTGACAATTGGATATTGAATTAAAACACCACCCATTATCACCCATTAAAAAAAATTAAGTATTCATATACTACTATCAGAAGAATTTTACAAATATTATGCCAATACGAAGTATGCCATAAGCCTTTTTAATGACGCCAATGAGACTTAAGCCGTTGGAGGCAATAGACATTAAAAAATGCTAATATACGACCGCATGCTCCGCTCATAGAATATATTGAACCGGTAAAGCCGACGCTGTGATGGCTTATGAAATAATTTAAATTACTATAGCAGATTTGCCATAACACCATTTTGAAATTTGCAAGTGTTACACGCTGTAGGAAATTTAGTCTACGGCAAGAATAGGCGGGATCGACTAGGTTCCTACGACTTTCTCGATGAATAGTGACCTGTGGCCCGAGCGAGAATATTTTCGACAATCGAATTCGTATCGAGCTCGATGCGCGTCTATGACATTTGTATGAAATATTTATCAAACCAGACCGACCTGTTGGATGCCTGTCGCTTCCCACAGGTCGGTCTGGAAATCTTTACGAATTCGATTCAAATTACGAATACGAATTCGATTGTCAAAAATATTCTTGCTCGGGCCGCTTAGTGTATGCTGTTGCATTTCGTACATAAAATGAGATTATCCAAGGTCTAAATTTCAATTCCAAACTATGCTATGTAGGTTGTATTCTCGATGTCTATGGGCGGTGGTAACCACTAACCACTATGTAGTCTGTATGGTCGTCTGTTCAGAAGGAGTTAGCTAAAAAAGCGACAAGTTAAATCCATGCTCCACAGATTCAGAATGGTTTAGATGAGCATTCTGATTGATACTAAACTAATAAATGCAATGTATACTTAGGCTTCTAACATCGAGGTCCTGCGGTCAAGTCCCGAGTTAGGCAATTACGATTTATGTTTTTGAAATGTAGAAATCTCGTTCGAGTCGCCCAGGGTTTGAATTTGTGTCTGGTATAGCGATTTGCTGATACATCAAGGGACGAAAATAAAGTCAGTATACACAAGTTGTGCCTCTGCCTGTCCATTTTGGATTAGCAAGTGAGCTTTTAATATAATTAGGTATATCATTATCATCATCATCATCAGCCAAAGGACGTCCACTGCTAAACATAGGCCTCCCCAAAGTTTTCCAGATCTGTTGGAAGCCTATAATTAGGTATATAATGTTCATCAATATTTTTTCTTTATTTTCTTTGTCAAAGGATCAGTAAACTTAATCACTTCCAGGAACATCTTTTTCTTTATATTTAGAGTTGTTCAATAAAACTCAATTTTAGCTATTTCTTTTTCATCATTAAATATTCGTAACAACCGCAGAAGAGACGTTTGAAGATTAATATTAGTACCCGAAGCACTCGTTATTTGTTTGCGAAGTCCGTCACTGAATACATCTGGGACTTAACGAGCGACTTAGTTACTCTCGAATTCTATCGGGAACTTTGAATATGTTCACTTCATCACTTTGTATCTGGTTTACTAGTTGTTGGGTTTATTTTGTCAAGATGTTTAAGTCTTATGCTGAGATCTATAGACGGAACTTCGACTAAGTCTGAGTCAAAGAAACGAACTCAGTGAATATGTAGAATTTTTAAATTGAACTTCGACTTAGGCCGAGCCATTTTTTTACAAGAAAAACAGACTAAGCAAAGATTTTCTGTAAAAAATAACTCAGACTAACTGCCGCACTCAGAGTCGTTTAATCGTCCATTAAATCGTTCCTTAGTATAGATTTCAAAACGTTACCACTCAGAGACAGCTAATGATTCATTAGCGACCCTTAACGACAACGTACAGAAACACCTTTACTTAACTCCTTAACGATTGATTAGCATTTTACGCCAAACATTTGACATTATATTTTTTTACATTTGTTCCACAGGGAACCAGCTAAGATCAGAGACCATGCTGCCAAGTCATTAGTTACATGTTTTTCTTTCTTACTTAACCTAACCTATACCTATCTATACCTAAGTTTAGTTAAGAAAAAAATATAGTTTAGTCCATCTTTTTACCCTACCCTGACTTGCACGATGATATTGCTAAAATCAGCGTAATGTGTTTGAAAATAATTTATTTCTTGCAACACGTCAACGTCCTGCCGCATGGATATGTGTATCAAACTGTACTGTACAGTACTGTGTGACAGGTGATTAATAAATGACCACTTGCTCATAGATTTGGATCACCAGTTTTGTGGTGATGCCTGATCTAGACTGGTATGGTATACTGTTTAAGGTCTTGCAGAAAATACCAGTGTATATAATAATCCAACATACATAACCCATATTAACCCTTCGACTAAATGTCTGTGTAAATAATTTTGCGTAAATAATCACAACAGATACACGAAATTATAACAATGAAAATTACAAATATTATTTCTGTTATTTGAGAATAATTACGTTCGGCACATTCGTAGTTTTTGTAAGTTTTGTTTATAATGAACCATGACTATAATTCCAGTAGATATGCCATAACTTAGCATGCAGTAATTTACTATTACAATAATTCAGTAGACATGCAGTACTTATTACATATTATGCAGGAATTACGATTTTTAGTTGGAGTTTAGAAAATGAAAGAATGAAATGGTTCACTGAATTGAAATGTTTAAATAATCTTGATCTTTTTACCGCAGCACTATTTAAATTTCTTGAAAAAGTGGCAACATTCGAAATGTCAGTTTACTCCGTTTAATTAGAAATCCTACTATACTACTCGCACCTAAGACTCGCACACTGCGCCACGAAGGCTGTCAGATCAAATGTCAAAGATCCGTCCCACTGATACATAAAGTTGACATTAACTAACGAACCATTAAATTTGGACTCTGGGATGCAACGTTGATTAACGACTTTAATGTAAATTAGTTAATGACGAATTAGGTCTCATTTAATTATCCTTGCTGTGTGCAGCAGTTCTTACTATTGTAATCTTATTTACATTTTCTTTCTACCTGCCCTTATCTCATCTTAATGTGTGGTCGGCGCAATACATTTTTTATTGTCACAAGCATGTTGCAGGAAGAATTTGGCTAAGTTATTTACGACCGGCTGCCTTTCTGACGCCAACTCCTATCCTTTCTCCTTTAAGAAAAACACCACACCCGACCTGGGTATCAAACCCAGGACCTCCCAGTTCACAGTCCATATACACTGCCACTAGATGATAGCGCAAAGCCAACCACCTGTGCTACCATCCATCTGGAAGTCACATGTACAAAAGTACTAAAAGGAGCGCTATGAGGCGCCTCTTACGGCTGACACGGGATACCATTGGTGCTAGGACCTTCCATATTGGACAGCCGTCGTCCGAAAGCACCTGTTGCCCGAGACAATTTCGTCCCTATACTCTTAAAATGGGCTAAAAAATCCCTGTTCAAAATTGAACCATCGTCGCATCGCTGTATGCGCTGTATGCTAATAACATGGCCGGTAGCCGCTGCCGCCAGAATTGCGATGTCTTGAAAGGTCAGGCACACGTTGTTTCCGGCATGCGCTTTAAAATATTGTAATCATCATCATCATCGGCCACATGACGTGCACTGCTGGACATAGGCTATATTGTAATACGCAATGCGAATTTAACTCACAGGTATTTTACACAGGTAGAACACCCAGTTCGCTAATACGCCTTTGCCTAACCCTTCGGGAATACAGGCGTGAGCTTATTTCATATTTTGTAAAAATGTAACCTCAAACACAAAACGTAAATGTCCAAATCAATCATTAAATAGATAAGTAAAGGTCGTGCCGTATTTAACTTTAATTGTCATTAAGGGCTATTAATGAACCATTATCTGACTCTGAGAGATAACTTTTTAAATCTACACTAAGGAACTATTTAATTGACCATTACATGACTCTGAGTGCGGCAGCCCATGTATTCGGTATTGAAATATTTAATGTCAATTAGTTAAATACCAATTAGGCCTAATGTAAGGAACGTCTCTGAGTGCGGCAGTAAGTTCGATTTAACAATTCCAAATCCTCATTGAGTTCATTACTTTGAAGAGACTTAGTCGAAGTTCCTTTTATAGATCTCACCCTTAATTTCGATATTTGCTACAATTTATCCTCCTTGTCATAAGACTTGTCTTATGATAACATACATGTATAACGCCCTGTATTCATTAAGAGTAGGAATATGCGAACTAGAGAACTGGAATCTTCCTACCTACCCTTATCCCACCTTAATGTGGGGTCGGTGCAACACACTTTTTCAAGCATGTTGCAGGAAGGATTTTGGCTAAGCTATTACGAACGGCTGCCTGCACGACGTCAACCCCCTCTGGGGGATCCAGTCCCGGGCAAATTAAATTAGAAAATTCGCTTTGCCCGACCTGGGAATGGAACCCATGATCTACCGGTCCACAGCCCATACATGCTGCCCCTAGACCAAGGAGGCGACAATGAAACTGAAATACTCGCATACGTTCTGCAAAGTAGCATATAACTACAGTTTTCTTTTAACACCACGATACATATAGAATAGTTTGTATATAAAAAAATCAAATCATATTTTCTTGTTTTATACTTTTTAGGCATCGATATATTATTTATCTAGATGCACAGTTGACGCTCGGAAAATGGGACAGCAAAGAAGTGCTTAAGCACTCCTTTTCCCTACAGTTGGACGTTGATAGAATTCTAAATTTGAAAATTCGAATTTAAGAACGCTTGATCATTTCGTTTAAAAAGCTACTTTATAACAAGTGCATAGGGTTATATATGTGTTTGATTTAATTAGAACTTGTGATTCTTTGTTTAAGTCCTGAGACCACTTTTTGGGACGATATTTGCAAAGAACTGTGCATCTAGGGTATATTATATTGATGTTTTTAGGGCATAATTTTTCATTAGTCGGGTTTTAGTTTTTGAACTTACTTTTTATTAAGGGGATATAATTTATTAAGATTCCATTGTATAGATCCATAGATACCTAGATACATACAAGTGAAGCTAATATAGAGCGTGTAAAAAGAATCCTGAATGACAATTTTCTGTTAATGGTCATACAAACTATCTCCATGTAAATGAGTCTTTAGCACAGTATTACACTTGGCAAGCATTTACCTACCAACTTGCAACTACCTACCAGCTAGGATTACATCGAGTCCACAACTTCACGCTAACAAGTTGTTACAACCAGTTGAAAGTTCTCGAAACTTCGTAATGAGTGCAGCGGACTATAATTCAGATATTAGACAGATTATTGTTGAAAGGAGCTATTGATTAGTCTTGTTATTGTTTTAAACTATCTTCATTACAATGGACCGTGTCTATAATGAAGCATCGCAATTCAATTTTGAATTCTATTGCATACGATATTGAGATTAAATTATAATAGACTTTGAGATGTATTCAATTTCATAAGCTTGCACTGCATATTCTCATAATTGGAATTTATTAATTAGATTCGTAATAATGTAAGTGTGAATTATATAAAATTATTTGAAAACCATCCCAACTTTTGTTAACGAAATTTCTATCTTCTGCTAATTAAATACAATTGTTTAGCTCATTTTATATAGCTATTGTTATTGCGTCAATGATACCACTCAACTTTTAAATATGCTGCAGTAGTACTCGTGACATCCCAAGACTTCGATCGGCATATGATGCTAAACCCAAATAAATATGTAGTACGTTAATTACTAAACAATCACCTACCCTAATAGGACCGTGTTACTCAGAAATTGTCTAACTCACAAAAAAAAAATTGACTCCAATATGGACTTCTTCTTCTTCTTTTAAAAATAATGGCTTCCACGCATATGCGGTGATTTAGCCAATGTCAAGGTAAATAGAGCAATTATGTTTTGACAATGACCATGAGACCCAGATGTGGATGATGATCTCAAGGTCCAGCTGGGATCATGGCGGTAATTCCTTCCGGTCCAATGCCCCTCAGATGACTTTTACTCGGCGAATCGACCGAACAAAGCCAGCCAATGCACCAAGCAAAACTCATCGAAGATCACCGGTTACAATTTTTCCACATTTTACTGTTGCATCTTGCCTGAAGTTTGATGCATTAAACCACAACACTTAAAACCAACAAACAGCTCTAGAGAATAAAATGGAACTAATTTTAACAAGCGACGCTCACCCTGTCAGACTTCCTGTCAAAATCCCCAATATGGTCTATCTTTAACTCCTGACCCAAAAAGAGGGGTGTTATAATGATTTAGAACATGTTGGCATCAATGACATTTTTTTAAACTGTTTGTAGGTTGGATCATTTCTGCGTATCACGGTCCAATTGTACTCTAATGTAGCAAGGCATGGGTATCTCTTCGACATCTAATCAATAACTATTGACAATTCAAAACGAATCTCGTACTAATATTTGTTTATCCTCCGGCCAAAGCAATTTGATCGGCTCTCCAACTCCACTCCCTTAAGCGCAGTAATAATTTATGTAAGAGCCATCTGTTTCGGCGATCGATTCCATACCATTCCGATTCGAGAGGTGTACGCTTGCCAGCTGTCTAGAAATTTCGGGTTATTTCATTGTTTCATAGCCGTAACCCTACGCTGTACAGTTAAGTTTACAGCACTGGCTTCAAACCTAAGTTCAGCTCGCTGTTGCATTTCGTTCGATTAGTGAAATTTCCGGTTTCAAATCTCTTCCAAATTTCTTAGTCTTTCTTTAAAAGTTAGCAACGAACTCATGATTCTTTCGTATCGTATAAATGATAGATATCACATACCCAGGTGACCCACCTGTTCGTTTGCCAGTCTCTAAAAGAAGGCGCACTGACGGTAAGTGGTAAGCGTTGCCCATGAATATCAACAATATAGCTATACGTGAAAAAAGTGTAAATAAAATATACCTGTGCGCATAGACTTATCGTTCATGACCCGCCTACAACCCTCATATCATAACTCAATACGGAGATATATTTTTCAAAGTTGGCAAGCTACAAGCGAATTGTTGTTGTCCCCCTTCAAACACGTGTGGATGAAAGGGATGGAGCAGAAATCCCAGCCAGCTGGGTCAAGTTCAAAGAGGTGGTCCAATTTGATGCTCTCAACTTTGATAATAAATTAGGACGGAGCGAGATGTGAAATTGATGTCACATTATAGTTTCTGTTTTGCAGTTGAAACTAATAGATCTTAATGTGTTTTTAAACATAAACTACTTTATTGTGATCAATTTACCAAGTTGTTGATTGTCTAAGTTTTGATTTTCTCTCTGCCTCTCTTCGGGTTGATATAGATAGGTTGATAAAGCTTGTCAGGTTAGCTAGTATGACGTTCTTATAGTCTCTAACGATGAAAATCACGACGCTTTTCTCAGTATAGGTCCTTCGCTGCTCGTGTTCTGCTATTTCCTGTTTGACGTATCCCTTTTACCTAAAAACTTTCTGCCTCTCTGCCTGCTCGGTGGCGTGGTTGTATTTCGGTACGACTACCGTCCTGAGGTCTCGGTTTCGATCCCCGGGTCGGGCAAAGTGATATTGAATTTTTCCATATCAGCCCGGAGTCTGGAATTTGTGCCCGATATGGCGATAGGCTCGCCCCCTATCAAATCTGGGACGGAAGTAAACTCGGCAAAATGTGGGTGTTCTAGTTCGCTAGTGCGCCTCTGCCTACCCCTTTGGGGATACAGGCGTGAGCTTATGTTATGTATGTTTTACCTAAACCGTTTTTAACCCTTTTCATTCTTTCCTATCTCTTATTATCTTAACTCAGCCTCATCCTTGTTGTATCTATGCCTTCCTGCCTAGTTCTATTATAGATATCTTGTTCATGCAGCTCCAAATATCTTATCCACAGTATTACATACAGTACTTTACATATTTTGTTTTAATCTACCATAACTATGTAGCTTTTGTATTCCTACGTGGTCATTTATTATTTTTATTTTTTTCCTTCGTAGCTGTACAATTGTTATAATTGTCATTACTATCAAGTTTATTTTTCCACCTGCCCTTATCCTGTATACCTTATTATATGGTATCGGCGAAACAGATTTTTCAAATGTTTTGTATTCGGATTTCCTTTTTGCAACTGGCTACCTGCTTGACGTCAACTGATGGACAGCACGTGACGGCAGGATAAAGAACAGAATCACATTTCATCTAACGAGTTTATTTATCTGTATTCACATGGTCCCAGAACTTTTGAAAACCATAACTTCTGCGTCATGAATAAAATCCCAAAAACATGTCACAAACCAGTCGATAATGTTTATTTATGATGGTATACATCAAAACAAGCGATACATCACGTAGCCGACACACCTGTACTACATTTTCTATTGCTCGCTCATGATTTATCGACGCCGTTTCGCATTTATTTACTGCTTTCATTTTTTGGGTTTTCTTTTACTGCTTTTCATTTGCTACTCGTTCATTTAACGTTTTCAATTTAGGGTTTCCGAATCTAAATACGAAAACCATTCACGCGCGTGTCTGGGGGCCTAGTTTGTAAAACGAAATCCGTAGTTGCGGACTTCGTTTCGGACGTTTTGCTATTCGATGTGGCTCACGGTGTCTGACCGATATGGGTGCTATAAGTTTCATTTCGGAGAGTGCTATGCTGTAATTTGTAAACCGTTTGACAGCTCACTCTTCGGTGTTTGACATTTATTTGAGCCACGTGCATCTATATTAGTCTGTGCGGTAAAGTGTCGGTCCGATATCTTTCATCCGATAACATTTTATAAAATAGACACCCAGAACTCTAATCAGTTTCGTAGTATACATGAAAATCGAAAAAAGTTCACCTTCGGGTAGCAGTTCGTAAAACACACCTACCATCCTAATCTCATCTATTGTATTATAAATATAATTTTATTGGTCAATTTAGAATCTTCTTAGCATCTATATCGGCCTAGCACCAAAAGCTATATTCTAATTTACCACCACGTAAGCAGTGGCGCGTGCAATCCTATTATATGACCACATTGAACAAATCCTTATAGGATTTGTAGCTCATGGAGCGTAAGCCGCTTCTGATGTATTTAGCAGATTATTAGATTAAACGTTTTGATCATATTTCCTGTGTTCCGTATGGGAATGTATGATAATTGGACTGGCTTTAGAAAAGTTGATTGAGATTTAGGAAGTGGTTTTACAACAGTTCGTTTAGCGGAGAGGCTAGTCTTTTTAATAGGATTGACTGATAGACTCTAATTTAAACACATAAAATCTCAATTATTGGAACAAAATAAATAGCAAATGTTCTGTTACAAAATGTCACAACATTTACACTGTGTAAAAGTGGTATAATGCGCAAAATCTACATGAAGGTAAACTTCAGTAGGTACGCGGCGCATGGCCTTCGCGTCGTGTGTGCTTTAGAGTTTTTTTTTAACGCCTTGGTGGCGTAATAATATTGTGTGCGCGATGCCAATACTGTTCTAAAATCTCAGGTTCGATTCCCGGATGGAGTTTGTGCTCAATTTGGCGATAGGTTCGGTCCCTATAACATTTGGGACAGAAAATAAGTTCAACAAAATGTGGATGTTCTAGTTCGCCTCTGCGATATTGTCTTTATGTATGGAGGGTCTTTTCATATTTCAGTTCATAGTTCACACCGTGAATTACAGAGCTAAACTACTCATCGATACTAGCTAAATCAAATAGCACCCAATGCTAACTTAGTAACGTTAGCTTCGTTAGGCTTAGCTTACAGTATTATCTGCACTTTAGACCATTTACTCAGATAGTCTAATCAGGCAAGACAAATAAACAAAAAAAAAACCACCCGACCAATCCGCGCGACATCACGTACGAGCCGAGTTGACATTGCGCAGTTTGATTGCCTCCCCCTTCTCCCCACTTTGGAGGTCGCGTTGTGACCTCTTAAACATCTTAGTTCATTACAGACATTGGAAAAAGGAATTTTGATGACACAGTGAGAGTATCAGGGCTAATGATTATATTTTTCGCATGATTAAAGCTCAAACTCATCGAATTCGCACCCCTACCTTTGTTTTATATTGTGTCGCTTTAATTTTTATATTAAAGTTCATTAAAGGCATACCGTGTCCGCGATCCGTCGTATATACTTACTATATGACAGCCTCCGTAGCGTAGCGGATGAGTAGCCGGCTGTGAAGCGAGAGACAAATGTTTGTTTGGCCTACAGATCTTTGTTTCGGGTCTGGGTGTTGCGAGACCGAAAGTCTCTCATAGTTTCTGATACCCACGACACAAGACTCGATCTTAGTGTGGGGTCAGGACTATGTATGTGACTGTTAGGTGTTATTATTAATACTATCTGGTGATGGCCTCACAATAAGAATGTCGTGTCCGCGTCTTGCGTCCTCGCTGTCTGGTTTGGACCTAACACTTTACACGCACGATTGCCTATCCGTCAATTGTAGCTCAACCATGAGTTTGTTGCACGTATTTACGCGAGCGAGGACGTAAAATATTTGTAATGAAAACGTCAGTTCCCCGCGTAACCGCTAGAGGTGTTCGGGTGTTTGTCATACAAATATTTTACGGAATCGCTAGCGAGTATTGTCAATAAAACTCACAGTTGGCCTACAATATCAAACATCACCTAGTACTGGGAAACAAGAATATTCCTTATAAACGCAACACACACCCCATGTCGTTGAACTGAGATGAAACGACACGGAGGTGCGTGTTACGTATTTATGGAACATTCTAGGGCGGCTGTACGACACTGCACTGTGTCTTGTAATGTTTAGTTATCACATTTTAATGACTATACAATCGGAATCTTCTGAGTACTTAGTAAGCAGTTTATACCAAGTGGACCATTTGGGGGTATATAGAGAGAAAGAGAACTTGGATTGCTAAACTTAAAATTGTGACTAAGGCTGAGGTCTATAGCGCGAAATACGACTAAGTCTAAGTCAAAGAAACGAGAACTCACTGAGGATTTGGGATTGTTATATCGAACTTTGGTTTAGTTTGAGTCATTTTTTACAAGAAGAACAGACTGACAGACAGACTAAGCAAAGATTTTCTTGTAAAAAATGACTCGGACTTAGTAAAAATCCTCACTGAGTTCGTGACTTTGACTTAGACTTAGTCGAAGTTCGCTCTATAGATCTCAGCCTCAAATCTTTGCTTAATCAGTCTGTCAGTCTGTATATCTTGTAAAAAATGACTCGGACTAAGTCGAAGTTCGATTTAAAAATTCCCAATCCTCACTGAGTTCGTTTCTTTGACATAGACTTATTCCAAGTTCGCTCTATACCTCTAGATCTCAGCCTAAGTACCTAATTAAATAATATAAGTAAGGTTATTTCTAGTACAAGTCAGACAGCAAATTTTCACTTTTTCTTATTTAAATATGAAAGTACTTAAGGAACGGAGGTCAGGACCTTTGTGTTATTTTAAGAAACGCGTGCTTAATTAAAAGGTGATTTAATTAAAGACGTAAAGCGTTCACCTTTCGAAGGGCGTGGCGTGAAGATGACGAGGCTACGTTATTTATGACTGCAATAAGTTTTTGTTAATTATCGTTTGTAGTAAATTTTTGTGTAAGGTTGTAATTTTGAAAGTCATTGCACTAGCTTTTGAATTTAATTACTGCATTCTTTACTGAAATATCCATTTTAACTTACCAAGTGTGTTTGTTTTCAAATTATAAGTTAATAACTTAAGTTAATACCTATTTGATATATTATCCAAACTCATATGCAAAAACTTTAAAAATTACCCTAAATAACACCTATTTCTTACATGTTTTTCCAAATTTGGTGTTTATGCATATATGTCAGTTTCAATTAAAATAAATTACAATATGATAATATCTCAAATCATATTACTTATACCCATTTTACCATTATTTTTAATATCATTTAGATATTTTATACTCAGTTCAGGCGTATTTATATATCCTTACATTTGGATACTGTAACCTCATATCCATTTTATGTTTTCGTCCGATGTTTGGGGATTGAACTATCGAATTTCGGCCAAATCTACATACTGTGACATTACCGGTCAGCCGGCATGGGTAGGAAATGAATTCGGCTCGGTTGTCCGACCAAGGCTTTTCAATATCCAATACGATATGTGTTTATAAAATATATGTTGGATTTCTATGGTTCTATTTGATTTGGGTGCGATATTAAAACGATCAGTAAACTGTCATCTCTATTTGACTTGTTTATGCAAGGTAAACTAGGTATTTTCGCTTATTTGAGTTGAGTGGGTTTACATCTACAGCACGAATGGGCCGACTCGACCGGTTTGATACCACTGCCTCATAAAAAACCGACGTATAGTGCAGTTCGCCGTCGCGTTTCATTCGGTAAGTGAGATTTCCGGGGGTCCAATTCCAATTCAATATAAAAATATATATATATATATATATATATATATATATATATATATATATATATATATATATATATATATATATTTTAGACGCATTATGGGCCTTACTTATAAAAACATTTTCGTTTATCTTTTCGCTAAGAATAGTCTGTCACTTTTTTCCTTGCGTTAGATTGTTTAAAAATGAAAGGGACAACCTATGGTTAAAGATAGGCAGTGCTTAAATATTTTTATAAGTAGCGGGCATATGTCTGTGATTAATTAATAAATAACCATTTTATATGACCCCATATTAATGGAACTGAAAAATTCATTGCATATTATCTAAAGTTTAGTTATCTACTCTAACGCACCTCTATGTCTTGTATTTAGAAATAAATACAGAATTTCTCCACCGAAATTTCTAAAGCCTCGAAAATCCCGCTTAGCAGTCCTAATTCAGTTATCTTGAATTGCAGGTGCACGCATTTGAAGAGGCAACGAGAGGCCCAGAGAGGCGAGAGGCCACGAGGCGTGTAACAGATGGCCTCTGAGCTAGACGAGCGATAAATGCCCACACAGTCGTCGTATCATGGCCTCTTTCAAAGGTAAGCAATAGTCTTTGTAAAAATTGTGTGGGTTTTAGTGATAACGGAGAACAGGTTTAGATTTTGGGGAATGTGTGGGTTTAGGAAAGACACTTTTACATATTTAATGAGTGTACTAAAAGCAGCGATGACCCAGTCGACATTGTAATGAACTGCAATATCGTACAATGGTCACAGGTTCGATTTACGGCCGGTCTCAATAAACGATCTCAGTTTAAGCGTGCAGATAGATCGCGATTATGAACCAATCATATGACGGAGTCATGTTCAAACTGTGTTCTTATTGGCTAATTTTTGTAATCTATCTGCACATTCGAACTGAGATTGTTTATTGGAACCAAGCGTAAGTGTACGTCAATCAGTCGATTGACTGATAATAATATTGAATGTCTAATAATCACAAATTTAAAAAACTTAACTAATCGACTTCCAATTTACCGATCGTGACCGAATTGATATGGGACCACTCTTGAAATAAGCTCTATCGAACACGAAAATAATTTTGAAAATCGGTTCACATTTGGCGGAGATATCTAGTAACATACATAAAAAAAACACGAATTGAGGACCTCCTCATTTTTGGAAAGTCGGTCGGAAACAGTAATACGTCGCAATTGGGTTACAGTGCGCATAATAGTTGTAAATAACACTAAAAACAACCAAAATAAAGTTTAATAAAAGTCACAAAATGTATGTGTAAGTCTATAATTTTACAAAAAAACTTACTTTTTTGGCGTCGGTCCATTTCCACTTGATCGGCATCGTTCATTCTAGCACTGACTGAAAGAGTAAGAAACTGGTGTTATTTATTTTTGAAGTCGTGTTGTTAATTTTCGACGGTTTCCGAAAAGGTCCTAAAATCGTGTGTATTTTTTTATGTATGTTACCCGATATCTCCGCCAAATGTCGACCGATTTTCAAAATTCTTTTTGTATTTGATAGAGCTTATTTCAAGGGTGGTCCCATATAAATTTGGTCACGATCGGATTCGAAGTCAGTCTGTTATATAAACTAAATTCATATCCTACAAGTTTGTTAACCTATGACATAGTTACATTAATATACCATGAGACTTTATATTGCAAATTGATATAAATTCCAATTGAATACCATCGCTAAATATTCCGTCCGACTTAATTATTGAGACACAATATTCGTAATGCCTAAATATCTAGAAATTGTTTACGTTCATGAAAGGTTTAGCGAGCTGCCAACGATAAACAGTTCAAAAATAGATTCGTAGACGGACGAATAATGAGACGAGCGTGCTATTCTAGGAGGGATTTCTAGATTATCAGAAATATAAGGTCAAAGGGATGTTTGGAAAAATGATCTGTATTTTATTAGTATAAAGCGAAAGTAACGCTACATGATGAAAATTGTAGATAAAGCCTGTATTCCTGGAACGAAGATAGGCTACGATATCAAAACGTTTGGATTAGGGGATTACAATTATTAACGAACACAAATATCACGATGGTATTAGCCATGGATTAAATTATAGTATTGTGTACTTTTAAAACCCATGACGTATAGGCTGAGGTCTATAGAGCGAACTTCTATTAAGTCTCAGTCAAAGAAACGAACTCGGCGAGGATTTGGGATTTTTAAATCGATCTTTGACTTAGTCTGAGCCATTTTTTATAAGAAAAATAGACTGACATACAGACTAAGCAATTATTTTCTTGTAAAAAATGTCTCGGACTAAGTCAAAGTTCCAAATCCTCACTGAGTTCGCTATATAGATCTCAGCCATAGTTTAGTCGTAAAATCTATTCATAAATCGTGTAACAATATCTTACATTTACTCTGCACTCATTAAATTATGTTTTCCTTCACAGTTAAATTAAATAATTATGAATATTGCAACTGGGATAGAACTCGTGACCACCGTCTTTCCAAACCATCCAATTATTCAACTTCTAACTTTATTGAAATAACCAGTCAAAAATCATCTCGCGTTACTTAATCCGTTAATCAGTACTTTTAATCGTAACTCGATGAAGCGGTGCTCGAATCCAATCGGCCCGTTAATTGACAGATTGAAGATTTGCCAGTCTCCTAGCGGCGAGCCACAAACGCGCCGAATTTCATTTCCTCATTTAAAAAATTGTTGATAGCTCACTGGGTTGTGTGATCGAATTTTGTTTGTGGCTACTAAATGAGTGACTGGGTATTTTCTTTATTAATTTGTAAAGCTGATTGTCCAGCTTATAGTAAGTAGGTACCGTTGTAGGAGATTGGTAAAGCCAAGCACAGCTAAATCGCTGTTTGGAAATTAATTCATCAGAGGCGTCACATAAATATGTTACTTAAGCGTATGGGCCACCGAAGGCCGAGCCACCCGTGACTATTTAATGGGGTTGGAATGGGGAAGGTCTATGAAATTGGGCTTTGGAGTGTTTGTTAAAATAAATAATACTGAATATCAAAACGTTGATAAACATCACTTTGTAGATTTATTGAAACTAGTGGTCGCCCAGTGATCGAAATTCAACCATAATTCATAAAAAAATAACTTTATGCACTTATTCTCCATATAAAATGTAACTTTGTCAAATTTTACGTTGATCCGTTCGCGCAATTCTGTTAAAAAGGGGGTATAAAGCAGAAATGCTTCACGTATATAGATACTTTATATACCTAACCTTTTGGGGATACATATGGCATGATGAAGTCTTGGTAATTTACCAGAAATTCAATAGGTATTGATTGATCTATAGTTCTTTAGTTTTTCTGAAAGAAATTAGCATTATGTTGTAATAGACCTAAACCATTTAAATAATGAGATATTTATAATACTGTGGTTTCAAAAATATTTTTACGTCCAATTTACCATTTATTTTGTGTCTCCTGTAAACTTTCTATTGTTAGACATTAACACAGCAGTTAACTTTCAAAGCAGTAGCGCCTTTTTAATATAATTACCGCTTGATCCTATGTTATCGCTATTTTCCTGGCCGCATCTACTTAAAGAAAAGTCCTTTTATAATTAAGACAAATAGAGAATGTTCCGTTGCTTTTTTAATTTAAACACTTCGTTCTGAAGCTCTGTAATACAGTGATTCAATGAGGGAAGAGCGAAGAGATTAACTTTGTTTGCGTTTTCTTTGCAATTGAATGAGTTGGAATTTGAACTCTGATATCCAATTACCTTTACAAACATTTGCTTTTATATTGTGAGTAGGTAGTAGGGTTTAGGCTATTGTTAGATAGATAGATAGATAACTCTTTATTGCACATCAAGAAAAAAACAAATTACAAAAAGGAATAATAATAATAATACAACACACAGTCACACACCTAGTCCTGACCCCACACTAGGTACAACCTGTATCGTGGGTGTCAGAGACTATGAGAGACTTTCAGTTTCACAACACCCAGACTTGAAACAAATATCTGTGGGCCACACAAACATTTGTCTTAATGCGACCTAGCGTGAAATGCCAAAATATCATGGTCGAGCTACAGATCCCCAGAGAGAGTTAACGTTAGGCAACGGCCGATCGTGAAACTAAGCCGAATTCTTTCTACATCATGCTTGATGGGGAAGTGGAATGTATATAGGCAGGTGGAAGTTTTCACGATGGATGAATGACCAGTGACCACTATATGACCTCCCCCCCCTGCCGGAATTCGAATCTTAAGATCCAAATTAGTGTAAATCCAAAATACGTGAAACATAAAACGCTGTTGTGGTTTTATTGTAAGTACTTGTATGTATTCATTTAAGGTGTTAAGCCGATTTTAATATTGATTCAAGTGAAACCTTATTTACTCTTTTTGTCAACCTTGATAGAGTCTAAAAATAGATTCCAATGGAGCTTTGGGAATAAAACGAACATGACCGTTTACGCGATCGATTATATTTTGTGTGACACTTTTGCAGACAACAAGCAAAGTTTTTTGTACATATAATTAAACCAAACTAATCGAGATTTTCTGCCCCATTGGCTATCAGTTCTACGAGCTATGTACTCTCCCACTGCCACTTCAACTTACTAATCCTCTGGGCTATGTCGGTGACTTTCGTTCTTCTACGGATCTCCTCATTCCTGATTTGATCAGGTAGAGAAGCACCGAGTATTGCCCTCTCCATAGCGCGCTGCGTGACTGTGAGGTTTCTTATGTGGCCCATAGTCAGAGGCCACGTTTCAGTACCGTAAGTCATCACATCACATCACCTACAAGGTTGACCGACGACCTGATAAAGGTCACAGGAAGTCGCTGGATGTAGGCCGCTTCCAACAGGTCGATCTGGAAATCTTTGGGGGAGGCCTATGTTCAGCAGTGGACGTCGTATAGCTGATGGTGATGATGAATCAAGATATTTTATTAATTAATAGCATAACACATAACATAAGCTCACGCCTGTATCCCCGAAGGGGTAGGCAGAGGCGCACTAGCGAACTAGAACACCCACATTTCGCCGAGCTTAGTTCCGTCCCAGATGTGATAGGGGGCGAGCCTACGCCATACGGGCACAAATTCCAGACTCCGGGCTGATATGGAAAAATCCAATATCACTTTGCCCGACCCGGGGATCGAACCCGAGACCTCAGAACCGTTGTCGTACCGAAATACCACCACGCCACCGAGGCAGTTAATAGCATAAATGTCAGCTCTATGGCCAACGTAATACTTTATTTTACTAGTTTGTCACATAGCATGTTACATCTAAGATTTTGTAGGAGTTTGTCCCTAACGGTACTGTCCTGATAACTGGCTTATGTACTACTTAATTATATTAAGTTACGTACTAATAAACTTTGGACGGTTACTATACGTATACGGTGTCGACTCGTTGGTGTAGTAGCAGCGTATATGGGCTGTGAACCGGAAGGTTCTTGATTCGATACCCAGGTCGGGTAGGTATTTTTCTATTAAGATTTACTCGGACTGGATTCCCTAGAGGGGTTGATATCGGGCAGTCGGTATAAACCGAATCCTTTCTGCAACATGCTTGAAAAAACCTCATATTGAGATGCGATATGGGCAGGTGGTAAAAAAGCAAAAATAGAGTGGCTATCAAGCAAGTTGCCATATAAAAAAATATTTCAAACGTCAGTAACGCCATCTACCACTTATTACAATGCGAGGGCATTTATTACAACTGACACCCTAGAATGTTCTGTGAATGTCGAAAGACTCCGTGGTACAGTGGGCGAGTAGCCGGCTGTGAAACGAGAGGCCGTGGGTTTGATTCCTGCACCGATACAAATGCTTGTGTGGCCCAGAGATATTTATTTCGGGTCTGGGTGTTGTGGGACCTCGCGTCTCTCGAAGTTTCTGATACCCACGACACAAGACTAGTATCTTAGTGTGAGGTCAGGACTGTTTGTGTGACAGATGGGTGTTATTTATTTATTCATGTTCAAGAATCACGTAAGACAATTTTATTGTCTGAATATTATTATGCTGAAACGACCTTGCGCGCGTATGTTTCAAATACGACTGAGTGACTTATGACCAAGAGGTAACAACTTTTAGACCAAAGTTTCACGGTGTTGTCCCGTCTGTGTACTATTGAATGTTTTTTTATGAAAGTAAGTCTTTCATCCATCCTCTCCTCATGTCCAAACCGCCTCAGCATGGACATCTCATGTGCTAACATGACTTATGGTCTCACAATTTGTTAACAAGCAAGCTTTAAAACAACAAGCAAATGGTACTTTTTAATATCTCACCGCTAAGCACAAAAGCTTCAACTTATTGCGCCCGCGAACTTTGTACAAAGGCTTTTAGGAGGTTCTTTCAGTTTTAGGGGTATGTGTTTAAAGAGTTTGAAATAGAGACATTAAAAAAACATAAAATTGTCAAGTGGATGTTGTTTACTTAGATTTTAAGAAAGCCTTTGACACAATTGATAATGACTTGCTTCTTGCTAAGCTACATGATATTGGTTTTACTCCTAAGATCATTCGTCTTTTGGCAAACTATCTCCGTGACCGTAAGCAGTATGTACAGCACGGTTGTTTTATCTCACAACTCTATGATACTCGTTCCGGTGTTAGTCAGGGATCTGTGTTGGGTCCATTGCTTTTCCTCATTATGATAAATGATCTCGTTCGAGTAGTTAGGCATGCTAAATGTCTACTCTATGCGGACGATCTCAAGCTCTTTATTGAGTTGAACGATGACCACAAACACACACACCTTCAAAACGATCTGGACCGTGTTTATAGTTGGAGTCTGCAAAATAAAATGTATTTTAATATAAGTAAATGTTGCGTGATGACGTTTAGTCGTTCCTCACAACCCTCCTATGCCACTTACACCTTGGGCGGAAATATTCTGACCAGAGTGTCGAGTGTGAAAGATCTAGGCGTGACTTTTGATCATAAGCTAACGTTTAACGATCATATAACCTTGTTGACAGCTGAATCTTTCAAGCGTCTTGATTTCGTTCTAAGAAACGCGTCCATCTTGCGAAATTCTGAGGTTGTAAGTTTATTATACGACACTTTGGTCAGAAGCAAACTTGAAGCTGCTGCATGTGTTTGGGCGCCTCATGAAGTTACCTACTCTTTAATGTTAGAAAAAGTCCAAAAAGTTTTTCTGCGTTACCTTTATAAAAAGAACTATGGCTACTACCCCTTTTTATATCCAACCAAATTTCTATTGGGTTCGCTTGGTTACAATTCCCTCGCTGTTCGTAGAGTACGTGATCAACTTTTCTTTGCCCTTAAAGTTCTAAGGGGCTCGATTGATTCTCTGGAACTTCATAATATATTGTGTCGCTTATTCGTTCCCGAGAATTACCTACGACAGAGGCCCTCTAAACGACACAGGTTCTTTGCGGAATTCTCGGCGCGGACTGTATCCCGAGCGCAGTCTCCATTGAGTCGCATGCATGGTGCATTAAACTCCTTGATCAACATAACACCAGATTGTGACGTGTTTTTTGATAAATGGGGCTCTCTCGGAACCGTCTGTCTACATTTCTGTGAGATAAATGATGTATAAACGAGCTTCTGCTGGACTGCTAACTTTAATATATATATATATATTTATATATATATATATATATATATATATATATATATATATATATATATATATATATATATAATTTCATTACTGTTATTGGTGTTAAAGTACCGTTGTAATTGAAATAAATAAATAAATAAATAAGCTCCCGCCTTTATCTCCGAAGGCAGAGGCGCACTAGGGGACCAGAAGACCAAAGGCGATGAAGTCATACAACCCGATTCCCGCCGGCTTCCTTTTGCCAGATTGTAGGCTAATAAATAAGATTTTTTTTTGTATTATCTAGAAGAGAAAATATTTGCTTCCCTTTGGAAAATTCTTGCCTTGTAGTAGCCCGAGCACGAAAAACTAATGTAAATGTATTCGAGTTCGCTGCGCGCTGATGACGTTTGGTTAATATTTCATACAAATTTCATAGACGCGCATCGAGTTCGAATACATTTACGGGTGTCAGAAATTTCCCATAATAAAATAATAAATAATATATTATTATTGCATTTTATATAACATCAAAAATACATCTATTATGGAACTCATTACAACCGAGTTTTGAAAGGGTGATCAAATCAACTATCAGTTAACCGAGTTTTGATTTTTAACACTGTTCTCAAAACTATTGAGGTTTCAATTTCATTGATTACGATTCTAGAATTTAATTTTTCTTCAGAAAGAGTAGACAGATCTGTGGGCTTAGCCAAGTGGCTTATGAGCTAATCGAATAGAATAGTCGAATAGAATAAATGTCATTCCCATACATTTACTATTTTATTCGACTAGTACATAAGCCACTTGGCTAAGCCCACTGAACATCTTGCCGAACACATTTCCGTCCTAGTCCCTAGATATGTTAGGAATTATACGATAAACATTTTAACGACCAAATCTAATAATACCCCACAAAACTGCCAATTCAGTTCTTACTTCACAATATTTAAATTATTACGTAGACGATAATTTCTAAGACATGGGTACAAAGGCCCACATTCGCCGAGCATTGTTAGCAATATAAATATTTGCACTCTGAAACTCGCCGTCTACGCTGAGATCGCGACAATTTCCTCTTAAACTAGCTTACTCGGTGTCTAAACAAAACATAATATGATAATTAGAGTAGTTTAGTAGGTAATTATTGTGTATCTTACTACTTCAGTATTTGTTAATCTTATGAATAGGCGGATCGGTTTACAACAACCTTAAAATGAGGTTAATATTTCCTCTGTATAATACATACAAGAGCTTTTCATTTATGTAGTCCCAATAGTTTCCGAGTAAAATACATAAAAACAAAGGCTCACGCATGTGTCGCCGACGGAGTAGGCAGATGCGAATTAAAGAACTCAAACACTCAAATTGCGCCGAGCTTATTTTAGTACCAGATGTGATATGGACCGAGTGGTGTGACCGAGTCTATCGCCATATCGGGTACAAATTGCAAACTTCGAGCAGATATTGAGTAGAAAAACACAATGTCACTGTGCTTGACCCGGGGATCGAACTCGAGACCTCAGAATGGGAATCGTACCGCGCACGCAATACAACTACGCCACCGAGGCAATCCGAGTAAAATGGTAACATACGGACGGAAAGATGTACAACATTTTATGGGTTTTGTTTTTGTTATTTGGCTACAAAACTCTAAAACCGATGATTTGAGGACCACCTTTTTGTAGTCACTCGAAAATCTACAAAGTGTTCCGCTTTAAGATCACGCCTATACCGCCGAAGGGGTAGGCAGAGGCGCACTATATAGCGAACTAGAACACCCACATTTCGTCGAGCTTAGCTCCATCCCAGATGTGACAGAGGGTGAGCTTGTTGCCATATCGGTCACAAATTCTAGCCGCCGGGCTGACATTGAAAAATCCAATATCACTTTTCCCTTCGCCGAAATCAAACCCGAGACCTCAGGACGGAAGTCGTATCGAAATACAACTACGCCACCGAGGCTGTCAATTGTTCCGCTTGTCAACACATATTTCATAATATAAGGGCTTCGACCCTAAACAAAAGCATGTAACCCTCAATACTATAATCTTACAATAAGTACACACAAAGTTTTACACTCCACAAAGCGTCCAACCGTTCACGAGCTGAGGGAATCCTAACAACTCGCAATTTACTTTACTTCATTGTTAACAAAGATTATTTCAATTAGTTAACGACGGTTTACTTTAGTAATATCGTTTAACAAGTGTACTTTACGAGTGGTAGAGCAATACTGACATTTCGTACAGATATCATTTTTTTCAACTTAACATATCGCTTTTTTGTTGTGGGCGACAATGAATGATAATATAATTATTATTCTTTCTATTTCTTTGACATAATAAAAAAAACTCGTGATTAAAATAAAAACTAATTTCTATGGATTTTAGCGTGGTGGTATTTCGGTACGACTACGGTTCTGAGGTCTCGGGTTCTATCCCCAGGTCGGGCAAAGTGATAATGGATTTTTCCATATCAGCCCGGAGTCTGGTATTTGTGTCCGATATGGCGATAGGCTTGCCCCCTATCACATCTGGGACGGAACTAAGCTCGGCGAAATGTGGGTGTACTAGTTTGCTAGTGCGCCTCTCCCTACCCCTTCGGGGATAAAGGTTTGAGCTTATGTTATGTTATGTTATGTGTTTTTATTAATCCTGTAGTTGAGTATTCGTGTAAACATAAGAAAGTATTATTTCGTGTTTATATTATTTCTTATTTTGACAATCGATTACCGAACATGAGTAACATGTCTTCCACCGACATTCAAAAAAGAGATGGTTCTCAATTCGTCTCTTTTTTATATCAGAGACGGGCAAACGAGCAGATGGGTCACCTGATGGTAAGTGATCTGTTACGGGGTGGGTCAGGTTAGGCTTTTTAAAAAAAAACACAAAATAAAAAACACTAAAATATATTCACTTGAAATTACTATGACCGCGCGAAAGCCCAAACGGAACTGAAGCGGCGCATTGAAAAACAATAATATATAGTCGTACTCCAATACTGGAACTTTCCTATTGCATCGATATGATGCAATGGGAAAGTCAGCAGTTTTATTTCGTATGCACGGCTACGTATTTAGGGGTGTAACAACCCCCCCGATAAGATCGATCATCACCCTATAAAAGTGATGAGAGATAAAAGAGATAAGAAGATTAATATCAGATCGCATTGGATGCTTATAGAAAATACCTATGTATCCGTCTGGGCTGACGTTTGGTTTGATTACAGTTAACATTAAAATTCGATATTAGGACAATGAAATTACAATAACGTTAAAATTTATATTATCGTATTTAATAGTAAGAATAAAATTATTACATAGAACATTATAAAGTTAAAAAATGTAGATTTTGTATAAAAATAAAAATGTAAAATTAGACATTAGAATGACGCATAAAAGCGAATAAAATGAAGTTTAGTAAAGTATTTATTTTCTTTATAGTGTATTGGCCTTTTGATCATAATAGAGAATATTTCTCTTTGTGGAAGGCCGGTCCGCCATGCTTTCTTCAGAGGAAGACTCAGTTTCTCTGGCGACCACCATTTGGGTGGTCGAATTTTTACACCTCTTTTTATTATAGCATTGGTTAAATATGTTTATACAATGAGTAGGTTCCGTGGTCCTGCGACTACAAAAGTATCGTCGCGCTTTATATAATAAATATATCAAAAATATTATACCTAGTGTATAACTTACGGACATATAATGTATTCCATACTTGTTAAAATGTGACGGAAATTCTATATTTTTAAGTTCGTCCTCAAGGTAATCTAGGTGAACACTGGCGTGTAACAGTGATTGTAAATTATCCACATTATGTAACTTTTGATATGGTAATTTAGAAAATGTTTTATTAACCTTTGATCTCTCGCAGCAATCGTCCAACAGAATATTAAAATTTGACACGGTATTAGTCAGGTTTCCCGAGGTAATATCGCTCTTTGGAATGAATTGCAATGTTTTATAAAATGCATTGCAGTCTTTATTCATAGTCAGAATACCGGTGCCGAATAGAATTACTTCGACATTGTTCGGTTTATTACTACATGATATATGACATTTACCGGGCTCCGATTGCACGAAAATCCAACGGTTGAAGGAAATCTTGTGAAAAACATCTATTGAACCGTGTAACAATTTGGTAACACAATTAACAGGAAGCTTATTAACTATTTCGCTTAACAATGTAGTTTCACAGCTTGGATTTGCTATGGTGGAATACACGTTAGTTAGCGCACACACAAAACACTTTTCACTGATCACTTTACACTGGTCGACGGTGCTCATCGGTGAGTAGAACATACGATCAGCTGTTATCGCTACGTATGGACTGGTAGGAGAGATCAGGACAAAGGTATTGGGCTTGGAAACATCATATGGAATGGGTAATGGAATTACGTTGAACAAATTATATATTTGAGGTAATACTAGTGGAATTTTGACTACGATTATGATTCTATTCGAGTGGTAATAGCATATCAGTTTAGATATGTCTATCAGCTCGTGGACATTTTTTAAGGTAAGGGATACCGGAAGCTCATGGTATCTTGGAAGGTTATTCCTATTCTTATCCAATTCATGATATAACTGATGCGGACTAAGTACAGTCGGATGCAAAATGTTAAGTTTCGCAAACAGTATGGCATTATTTATATCGTCCACATCGAAAGATAGTGTAACAATTATAGCTTCTAAAGAATTTAACAAAGAGTTTAACTGTGTTGTTATCTGTAATTTATCGTTAGAATTAGAGAGCTTTTCCAAAATATTATGTATAGACTCCATATTTTCCAGCAAATACTTTTCGTTATTATTGACTTTTGTTATGGAATTGTTGAATGAAGATATAGTTGATTTAATGACATGTATGTTATCTTTCATGAGGTGTACTAATTTTCTTTCGTCTGACTGTACTTCGTCAATTGCCTTAGAGTATTGGATTCCATCGTCGGAATCTAAGGTGCCGAAAAATGTTTTAAGGAGTGTGCCTCCAAAATCCATGAGACCTCTTTTGAACCGTGCGCTAGGTTTTTCATCATCCAGTAGATACGAGACAGAGGAAAATTTCTTAACATTATTAAGATGTTGATTTTGTAGGGCCGACAGCGAGTTAGTGCAATCATGCTGAATTTTGGAGGAGCTCAACGACTTACAGAATAGGTTTACTCTTTCATATAAAAATTCAACTTTGTCTAGAGTAGGCTTCACATGACTTATATCTATGTAAGTAATGATGTTCCAGTCGGCGTTAGTGAACTTGACATCAAGGAGTTTGTCGAAATATAACCCAGAACTTCCGATGATGGGTGAGACGAATTCGCATGATATTGTATGCGCTGACCTGAAAATAATAAATGGAATAATGCGGATTGTGTTTGTTAACCGTAACATTACACTATGACGATGACTGGTCAGCAGCGAGTTTTATTTCGTCATAATGATGACGAACGAATTTACGTCCCATGAGTAATGTTACGGTGTGGTTTCCGTTTACTTTGATAATTTTGTATGGACCTTTCCACACAGGCATTAAGGCTTTGTTTTGTTTGTGATGACACCTAACGTAAACCATATCGTTAACGCTATATGTCACTGGTTTAGTGTGTGAATCGTAATAGGTTTTGGATTTTTCCTTTGATGATTGTATATTTTGAAGAGCTTTCTGACGACTATAATAAAGTCGGTGATTTAAGGCTCGAATATAGTCTGTGTATGTGTTAGTATCGAGTGTGTCTATACTACTTGGTATATACGGCTTGTAACCATATAACAATTCCAACGGTGAATACCCCGTCGTGCTGTGCACATTGGAATTATATGCTAACATAGCACTGGGGATGTAAAGGTCCCACGTGTGCTGATTTTCGCCTATATATGACCGCAAATACTCTTTCAGAGTGGCGTGACTCCTTTCTAAAGCGCCACATGTTTGTGGGTGGTAAGGAGAGGCGAAAATATGTTTGATGCCAAATAGTTTTGCTAACTGTTTGAACACGTCAGAACAAAAGTTTGTGCCTTGGTCGGTAACAATCATCTTTGGAATTCCCATGTGTGATATATAATGCACTAAAAGTTTTGCTGTTTCTTCGGCGGAACAAGTTTGCATTGGATATGCCTGTGAAAATTTAGTTAAGTCGTCTTGCAATGTTAGAATGAATTTATATTTATATTCATGAGTTTCTGGAAGTGGACCGACTAAGTCTAGAAATAGTTTCTCGTTAGGTCTGGTGGCAGTAGAGGTTACGATCATAGGCGCACGATTGGTGTGCCTGAGAGGTTTATTAATTTGACACGATCGACAGTTTTTGACATAATCCTCTATATCCTGACGCATATTTTTCCACCAGAACTGAGATTTAATTCTTTCCAACATGCGAGAACTACCGGGGTGACCGGCAGATGGAGAATCATGATTGTCCTTCAGAATTTGTTTGACTTCGTCCGGTGTAGGATACTTTATTGAATTATGATATATATGTATCTTAATACCGGTGTTATGGAAAAGGAAAGCTACAATATTGTAAATTTTGATAAAAGATAGTTTACTAAATGGATCCGAAAAGTCCGAAATGGCGATTTCTTTCTCCTCCGAATACCAATACTTAATCATGTCTCGGTAGTCGCGGAGGATGTTAAAAATGTCCTTATAAGTCATTTCGTCGAAATGGTTTACACGTACAAATAAATGTGAAAAAAGATGTTTATCGTTTTCCGTAGAGAAAAGCGTGTGTAATTCGCGTTCGACGTCGCGGATATCAGGTTTACTTGTAGAAACATTTATGATGTCTAGGCAGTATGGAACGGATTCATCAAGGTCGACCGATGTTGGGTAGGCAATGAGCTTACATTTCGCTTTGAGTAATGACTCATTATGTTCTTCGATATTAGTGTCGTAGGAAACTCCCGATTGTTTGTTTATTTGCAGAAACTGTTCGTATGTTTCGGATATAGACGGCAGATTATGGGGGTCGTCATCATTACCGACCCCTAGTGTCGGATCACACAATAGGGAGTTTGGGGAATTTAGGTTTAAATCGTCCAAAGCGTTTACGGGAAAACGGGATAGCGCGTCGGCGTTGGCGTTTAATTTGCCTTGTTTATAGACTATCTCGTAGTCATACTCTTCCAGCTTAAGACGCCATCTTATGAGTCTCGAGCCGGGATCTTTGACATTGAAAAGCCATACTAGTGGCCTATGGTCGGTTATAATCTTGAATTTCCGACCATAGAGATAGGGCCGAAAGGTTTTTACCCCAAATAGGATTGCGAGTAATTCTTTCTCTATAGTGGAATAATTGCCCTCGGCTGTATTTAGAGTCCGCGATGCGAACGCGATGGGCTTGTCTTTGCCGACGTCGCCTTGCGACAGAATAGCGCCTAATGCGTAATTTGACGCATCAGTGGTTAGTACAAATGGACAAGTGAAGTCAGGGTATTGAAGGAGAGGTGCAGATGTTAATTTATTCTTTAGAATGCAAAATGCTTGTTCTTGTTCCTGGGACCATTGAAACGTGGCATCCTTTTTAAGGAGCGAAGTGAGAGGTTTCGTGATTTTTGAGAAATTTTCAATAAATCGTCGATAATATCCAACTAACCCGAGGAAAGACTTTATGTCTTTGGGACATTTAGGCGTTGGGAAATTGAGAACGGCTTTAACCTTTTCGGGATTAGGAGATACTCCTTTGTCGGTGATAATGTGACCCAAATAGCCGACTTCACGCCTTAAAAATTCACACTTATCGGGTTGTAGTTTCAGGTTGAATTTGCGTAGTCTATCGAATACCAAATTGAGTTTCTCGATGTGTGAATTAAGATCGTGTGAGTATATGATGCAGTCGTCTAAGTATATATAACAGTGGAGACCTTGTAAACCTGATAGTACGGTGTTCATCAATTTTTGGAAGGTTGCAGGTGCATTTTTGAGCCCGAATGGCATTCGAGTGAATTCGTAATGCCCCGATGCGCTACCATTGGTGATTACGGTGAAACCTGTCTTTGGAGCATCCTCAGCTTTAATTTTCAGCTGATGAAACCCGCTCACGAGGTCTAGGGTGGTGAAGTATTTTGAGTGGCCTAACTGATCTAGAATATCTGTTATCAAAGGTATAGGGTAAATTTCGGTGACTGTGGCGTCATTAAGTTTTCGGTAGTCAATAACTATTCTCCATTTTTGTTTGCCGGAAGCGTCTTGTTTCTTTGGGACGACCCAAACAGGAGCGCTCCATGGTGATATAGACGGGCGAATAATGTTCTGATCTAACATTTTTTTTATCTGGCTTTCAACCTCATTTTTATGGCATTCCGGAAACCGATAGGATTTCACATGGATAGGCGCAGTGTCTTTGGTATCTATCGAATGTTCTATAGCGTTAGTGCAAGTCAATGGCTCTCCTTCCAAATAAAAGATGTCGGTATAATTTGAACAGCACTCGAGTAAAGTTTTGGTCTCCTCTTGGTTAAGATGAGATGTCCTAATAAGATCTAGTACCTTTTGTGATCTGTCTAGAGAAAAGTTATGGATGTTATGAACGTGTTCGGTGTCATTGTGACAAAATTGTGTGGATAAGTGTGTGTCGAATGGGACTAAATGGACACGATAATCTTTTATAGTCACTTCCGATTCGGTCGTATTGAGAATTGATATATTGACCCGGTGATTTGGTTTCACTGCGACGATAGAGTTTGCTACATAAACACCGTCAGAAATGTTGTGGTCGAGAACTAGACCCTCAGTTAAATGCATAAGTTCTAGAGACGGGTTTAAAAGGGAACATTCGATTACCGCTTCCGAACGCGGAGGAATGATATATACAGGCTGATTAAAATAGATTGGTAATGAATGTCCTTGTACCTGTAGGCAGTTTTCAGAGTATTTTATGTCGGCACATATTTGTTTCAGAAAATCATTGCCTAGAATGCCGTCATATTTTAAATACACGTTTTCGGCAATGGCGTGTAGTTTGAATTCGAATGAGACGGACTTTGAATCGTTATCTTTAATCAAACATTGAAATGGTAATTGGAATGACCCTAATGTTTCGCAATAGGAGTCATTGTCACTCAGACCCTTTAAGATTATTTTTTCATCGGACAAAGAAGGCTTTGTATGGAATTTATTTAGCTTTATTAAGCTGACAGTTGAACCAGTGTCAACTAGAAAACATAATGGTACCGAGGAAAATTCATTGTTCAAAAATATGTAAGGTAAGGATATTTTACTTCGCGGTGTGTTGACCTCATAGATAGGGGTAGAGTTAGTAGTTATCATGTTTTTTTTAGTTTCAGGGCTCGATGGATTGAAGGTTGGTGCGTGATTGTGACGAGATTGATGACTCAACGATTCAGAGACTCCGGTGGGAGTATGTTGAGGTGTATCTTGCTTTTGACTCAACAAAGAATTGGTAGTTCCCGTAGGAATGTGTTGAGGTATGTTACGTTGATGACTCGACGAGACAGCGGCTCCCGAGGGAGATTGTCGAGGTGTATTGTTATGATTCGATAAGACGGTGGCTCCCGGGGGAGTGTGTCGAGATACAGTGTAGTGGCGACCTAACGAGGCAGTGGCTCCCGAGGGAGAGTGTTGAGGTGTGGTATGATGACGACTCAACGAAACAGTGGCTCCCGAAGGAGAGTGTTGAGATGTGTTGTGTTGATGACTCAACGAAACAGTGGCTCCCGAAGGAGAGTGTTGAGATGTGTTGTGTTGAGGACTCAACGAAACAGTGGCTCCCGAAGGAGAGTGTTGAGATGTGTTGTGTTGACGACTCAACGAAACAGTGGCTCCCGAAGGAGAGTGTTGAGATGTTTTGTGTTGACGACTCAACGAAACAGTGGCTCCCGAAGGAGAGTGTTGAGATGTTTTGTGTTGATGACTCAACGAAACAGTGGCTCCCGAAGGAGAGTGTTGAGATGTTTTGTGTTGACGACTCAACGAAACAGTGGCTCCCGAAGGAGAGTGTTGAGATGTTTTGTGTTGACGACTCAACGAAACAGTGGCTCCCGAAGGAGAGTGTTGAGATGTTTTATGTTGACGACTCAACGAAACAGTGGCTCCCGAAGGAGAGTGTTGAGATGTTATGAAATCACGTGTGGGGTTGACGTTATTATTGCTTTTATTCGCCGATTTAGAAGTTAACATCAACTTCACCCATAACATGTTTGGATTGTGCTTAGCAACTACGGAATGTTTTGTGCCTTTATTTATCGGAATACGCTGGCACGAGTTCGTAATCCGAGTATCTAGTTTAAATCGTTTGCGTTAGCGTCACCAGTGTTGACGCGGGACGTGTCATCGTATGTCAGAGGCGATGCCGCCGGTGGCGGCAACTCGTATGATACATGATGTGTTGCTACTTGAGAACGAGCTTGTTTATTTCGCTCGTTATTGAACCTGCGTTTACGGCATTGTGTGATGTCGTGGCCCGGGTTTTTGCAATATCTGCAGAATGGTTGTTGGTATGTATGCGGTTGAAAATCACGAGCGATTCGTTGATTTTTTTGATGTTTTCTATCACTTAAGCATTCTGATTCGGAATGTCCGGATCTTCCACAGATTTTGCATTTGGACTCGGATTTCGACACAAGATTTTGTATCTTTTCCTCTTCGATCGCGAGGTTTACGGCGTCGTTAAGAGATTTCGGGTTTCTACAGCGAACAAAATTGCTAATACGAGGGTGTAAACCTAACGTTAATGTGTGTAACGCGAGATCCTCCGTCATCGCTATTCGGCCTGACAAATCTTTTTTTAAGGTGTCTGAATTATATATTTCCGTTTGGAGATCTGTAAGGCATTTCTCTAGACGTAGTGAGAATTGCGTTACAGTCTCGCTTGACTGTTGTTTGCATGACTGTAGGTCAAGCAACAGATGGTTGTAATGTTTTCGTTGGCCAAAGTTTTGTCGGAGAAAGGATTTTAGCGAGTCAAAATCTTCAAAAACTCTGTTAGAGCAGGCTATTTGAGCCTTCCCTTCTAAGCGCGTCTTAATAAACTTGAATAACAAGGTTTTTTGACTTGGTGATGCCGAATCTAGCGCATTTTGGCAATTAGATAAGAATGCGGTGAGGGTTTCGCGGTCCCCATTATATGGATTAATAAATTTACAAAGCACGTTCAATGAAAACGGCTCGCTTTGAGCTATTTCCGTATCGACTGTAACTTTCTTTGAGTCAGTCATTATAACAACGCAATGTAGTAACACAAATATTAAGAAGGTGAGATGGATAGGAAAGGAATGACGTAAGTATACAAAAATATACAATTAATACAAACACAAACGTCCAAGAATATAGGAGTAGCGATACCAGAGATTTAAGATGTTCTACTTACAGAGTCAGCAGGATCACGGCGATGACGGCGCACATCGGAGACGCGTGAGCAGCAACGGCGGAGACACGGAGCGAGCTGGTACAGCGGGACTGCGGCGACACGGTGACACGGTGACACGGAGACAGCGGACACGGCGAAGATGCAGAGGTGCGACGACACAGAGGCAACGGATGCAGCGGATACGGCGAGAACACAGGACGTCAAGGGTGACTGTGTTATATGCTACACACAACAGCGGCAGCGGCGAGTGATTACGTTATTGGAGTTTGACGAGGCGATGATGAGATGCAGCCCCGGAGTTCAGTACGGCTTCATAAAATGCAAATAAAGTCCACGCGGTATGCACAGGCGTATAACGCGATTTTACAGTTTTTTATTTTCTTTTCGCGACCCGTTATGGAATACCAGCGGAACGATTTTCGACTGATTTCAACGCTGGTATCCCACTTCTGACACCAATGTTACGGGGTGGGTCAGGTTAGGCTTTTTAAAAAAAAACACAAAATAAAAAACACTAAAATATATTCACTTGAAATTACTATGACCGCGCGAAAGCCCAAACGGAACTGAAGCGGCGCATTGAAAAACAATAATATATAGTCGTACTCCAATACTGGAACTTTCCTATTGCATCGATATGATGCAATGGGAAAGTCAGCAGTTTTATTTCGTATGCACGGCTACGTATTTAGGGGTGTAACAGATCTCCACCGCCCATAGACACCCAAGACACAAAAATAATTATGAGTGCGTTGCTAACCTAAAAGGAAGGAATGGAATGGGAGGGAAAATAATTGGGAAAAGGAGGAGGGGGGGAATGGGCCACCAGAAATCTCTCACCGAACTAAACGCGACAACAAGCTGCCACTTTACGTCGGTTTTCTGTGAGAGTTTTAAGGCTGGTCCCATTTAAATTTGGTCACGATCGGATTTGAAGTCGGGCTGTTAAGTTTTTAAACTTGTGATTATTCTAATCGTATATCTTCACATCGTAGACATTTTACTAGAGAACTAGATCACACACACTCACACAAGTTATGGTCGCCTGACACATTATTTAAACCCAGTACTTATTTTAAATGGTCACCCTAGACCAATCATTATGTAATACTGGTAACACTTGAGAGGATCTTGCTAAGTTCTGAACAAAGTTGTGACGTGGGTGCTAATTGCAGTAATGCTGAATTTGTGGAAATCTCAAGTATGTATCGGACAGGTCGTGTTTACAAGCGGTTAGCTCTGATTGATGCCATATGCATAAAATGTAGTAAAACATATATTTCTTATTGATTTTGGTTTCTTCTAACACGATTTATCTGTGTCCGTCCTTCAGAGGCAGTTTACGTTAAGCAGGCAGCCGGTCGTGACAACTAAGCCAAATGGTTTCAGCAATATGCTTAAGTACTGATTTCTTAAGTTTACGCGAATGCTATACATTGAAATAAAACTTTTTTAACGGATTCTATCACGAATTGCTTTCAATTTGTATTCCCGAAGTTTCGAAGGATTTGCAGTTTTCGTGGTCACGGGTTGGACTCAAGTTGGTTGGTAGTCCAAATCGTGATAGAATCCGTAAAAATAGTTTTATTTCAAAATATGCCTAAGTATTGCGCCAACACCTCATTTAAGCGTGAGATAAGGCCCGATTTAAGAAGAAATATCAGAAATCAACATTTACAAATATCAGATTTTCTTTTGTTGCCGTAGAAAAGTTATGTGCATCGTTCGTGGCTTATACTAGTCACATGGTGAGACATTAATTACATTTTTGCATTAATTAAATAATTCATCATCATCATCAGCCATGGGACGTCCACTGCTTAACATAGCAACCGTGGCCGCTTCCAACAGGTCGATCTGGAAATCTTTGGGGGAGGCCTATGTTCAGCAGTGGACGTTCCATGGCTGATGGTGATGAATTAAATAATTATTAAAATTTAAATATTGCCAGAAAGTCGTCTCCAAATGTGACTGTATTGGAATAAGTAAATCACTGTTTAATTAATATTACATTACAAAAATCTTACATTATGAATTTTCATTATAAATATTTCGATGACTGATAAAATAAAGTCAATAAACGTAGCTAAATAAATCTGTAACCTGATACTTTAATAAAAACATCGGTTCGGTCCATCGGATGTTAAAGGTCTGAAAAAATGTGGAGCGGATCAAAGCCGCCAAATTGACCCTCGAGTCGCGACTTCACTGGACTCTGCGGGTGAGTGACTTTATACCTCTACATGAAGAGATTTCGTGTACTTTTTGATATCTCTCATAGATACTGATTTCTTAAGTTTACGTGAATATTATACATTGAAATAAAACTATTCTTACGGATTCTATCACGATTAGGTTTTAATTATTATTCCCGACGTTTCGAAGGCTTTGCAGTCTTCGTTGTCACGGGTCAGACGACTGACCAATAATTAAAACTAATAATTAAAACCTAATCGTGATAGAATCCGTAAGAATAGTTTTATTTCAATCTCTCATAGAATTGAATTTTTATATTATGTTTTTTTTAGTTTAAGAAACATGGGGCCTTGATACAGGATGTTTCATAAAGTTGGTACCAATAACAGTTCCACATACAGGGAGAACGATTTAAAGTGCAATGGTAAAATAAATAAAAAATAATAAAATAATTATTAAGCATTGGAATATAAAATCGGAATGCGCCCTGTAAAACGTCGCAATTGGCATAGGAATGGCTTGGTGTTTGCAAATGTACTGCAGCCGACTCAATGAGCAAGAAAAATTGTTTTCATCACAAATTTAAGTTTCCATTATTCTATAACTAGGAGTTTTACGTAATTTTAAACTTTACCGCTAGATTGCTAGCCATCATGTCCATCTGTATATAATCACAAGTGTAAAAACTTAACAGACCTACTTCAAATCGTGACCATATTTATATGGTACTATCCTCGAAATAAGCTCTATCGAATACGCAAAGAATTTTGAAATTCGGTCCACATTTGGCGGAGATGTCGCGTAACATACATAAAAAATACAGACGAATTGAGGACCTCCTCCTTTTTGGAAGTCGGTCGAAAACATCCTATATACATAAGTTTTATTTAACTTTAATTGTATATGTACGCCTGTGTGTGTTGGTTAAGATTAAGATTCCTCTAAGTCATAGATAATGGCCTAAACTTCGGCTAATATTTCTAGCCTTTTAGCTTTTAGCTCTTAACGATGAACACAGCCAAATTATTTAATTTCATCAGTATAAACATCAATATACTCAAACTATGTAAACCACACGTTTGTTCTTCTCATCTCCAATACTTGTGATGTAGGGGAGGGGCTGGTGCGGGGCGCGGGCGGGGCCGGTTCTCAGGCCTTAATCGTATTTGCTTACAAACTCAAATATTTGACTAATAAAAAAGTCTTTGAACCTTTATACACTTGTGAAGACGAGTGGTTTTGCTTGTTGATGTGGTTTTTATACGAAGCTGATCTAAGATCTACTTTTTTCAAGACTTTGAAACGTATTCGGAATTTTGCATTAAGTTTACTTGTTCGATTTTTTCGCGTTTTATTTTAGCTATGGTGATATCTTTTGAAAGCTATTCAGTATTCACTCGCATACGTGGTAAATGTGCGCTTCTAGTTCAAATATTTTTTAATAATGCACGACAAATAAGATATATTAATAATTATTTTATGATAATACACTTATTGTTAATAATCAACAGTACATAACACATTACATTATGTACTTTAATTAATATATTCGCAACACAATACAAATTATCCTATTGTTTCTACATTCTCGTAGCATTTTCGTAGCACTTTCGTAGAGCGCTACGCAGTGATAAACCTCATAATAAACCCGGGTTAACAGAAACCGCGCACACTCAGGCTGGAAATTAAGATTTGTACTTGTTTAGCAACAATTAACGTGATGTACAATACGTGACGTTTAACATGTTGAGCAACAATGTAGAGGTAGTTCATGACTCACGTCGTCTTATTTGTCGTTTGCCTACTCTGTTCATGAACATAATTTACGTGTTGCTCTACATGTTCAAAAGAAGCTCAAGCATGTTCAGGTCCATGTAAGCCTCACGCGTACATGTAGATATGCTCATGATCACCTTAAATTTAGTCACGCTGTCAGCCCTCTACGTCTCTCATAAGTTTATCTCTGTTAAAACATCATTTTTTTCTGTAAAAATAGGTCGTAGGTAATAGGTAGACGAACAGATAGCTCATGTAACAGTAACTGGTTACTATCGGCCATAGACATTCATGGAATTGGAATCTCATGACCGTACGACAGGCACCAGCAAGATGCCACTTTACGTCGGTTTTCGGTGGTATTGACCCGGTTGACTGCCTCGGTGGCGTGGTGGTATTTCGGTACGACTACGGTTCTAAGGTCTCGGGTTCGATCCCCGGGTCTGGCAAAGTGATATTGGATTTTTCCATATCAGCCCGGAGTCTGGAATTTGTGCCCGATATGGCGAAATGTGGGTGTTCTAGTTCGCTAGTACGCCTCTGCCTACCCCTTCGGGGATACAGGCGTGAGCTTATGTTATGTGACACGGTCGAGCAGGATTATCCACGTTCTAGGCAAAAGTATCTACGGCATGAATTCAGCACTTAAATGTAATTACTGGTAAGCCCGTTGTCAAATAATACGAGTATAATATGTCCGAGCAAACTTAAGATTAGTTTATGAGAACACACGCCACATCTATTAAAAGCCTTTTATACTCTATTGTTAGAGATTTCATTATTATTTATTAATCACTTGAGCACATTGTTGTTCAATGTGCGCTGACCTTTATACATGTATATCGCTCCTATGCTCGTAACAACAAGGGCGTACACTCGGGGCTAAATATTATTGCAACCTTATTAACGAAAGGACGACATTACAATATATTATCTTGTATCGAAAATCTATAAGACATGTGTTGTCAAATTAAGTTGGGCCGCAAATGTATCGGCAATAAAGGAAAATGTGATGTTATCTTTTTATTTGATTAAAAAAGATTGGTTTCTTTGGGATGTTCGATAAAGATTAGTTATTAGGTTAGATGGAGTAATTAATTAGAATTTATTGAATAGGTTAGTTTAATATATTTTAATAGTTGTACTAGTAAGTATAACCACAAACGTGAATGAGTCGATGATTGTGAGTTTTGGATGTATTCACCGATAGACTGGTTTGCATTGTATTTGGTGCTAAGATTTTTCACTTTATCTTTACACTGACTGATTTATTTATTTATTATAAACATTATTGCTAACAGATATACATCCAAGCGCAAGTATAGTTAAGTTAATGATGTTCTGTATCGACTTAAATATTAGTAACAGTATACTCGAAAACATTTTAACTAACTTTCTAAACGAGTAGATAGGTCACCTAATGGTAAGTGATATCCACCGCCCATAGACACCCAAGACACAAAAAGAATCATGGGTCATCAAAGGAGGGAATGGAAGAGAATGGACAAGGGATTGGGAAAGGGAGGGGGGAGAGAAATGGGCCGCCGGAAATCTCACTCACCGAACACGACACACGACAGCAAGCTGCCACTTTAAGTCGGTTTTGGTGACGGTGACTGTTGGGTGTATTTAATTTAATTTATGCTTATTTCAAGGGTCACGATCGGATTTGAAGTAGATCTGTGAAGTTTTTTGACCGACTCCCAAAAAGGAGGAGGTCCTCAATTCGTCTGTATTTTTTTATGTATGTTACGCGATATCTCCGCCAAATGTGGACCGATTTACAATTTTTTTTTATTCGATAACGCTTATTTCAAGATTGGTCCCATATAAATTTGGTCACGAGCGGATTTGAAGTCGGTTTGTTTTTTTACATCCAAATCGGTTCATTAATTAAATGCGATAATAAGGATAGTGGTTACACCGCGCTTATTGGCCGCAATTATACCTAGTTTCTTACAATATACTTAAGTTGAAATAAATCTATTTTACAGGCCGCTTCGAACAGGTCGATCTGGAAATCTTTAGCGGAGGCCTATGTTCAGCAGTGGACGTCCTATGGCTGAGGATGATGAAAACTATTTTTACGGATTCTATCAAGATTTGTTTTAATTTTCATGCCCGACGTTTCGAAGGCTTTGCAGTCTTCTTAGCCTGACCCGTGACCACGGAGACTACATAGCCTTCGAAACGTCGGGCATAAAAATTAAAACAAAACGTGTTAGAATCCATAATAATAGTTTTATTTCAATGTCTAACATTCGCGTAAACTTAAGAAATTAGTAAATACAATTAAATGTTAATAACGAGCTCTGTTGACGTCTTCACCGATCACTGTTCCACTTACTTGGGTCGAAGATACACGACCTCTCTCAGCGTCTGTGATGAGAATAAAATTTATATAGTTGTCTGAGTCGATAGTTTTGGCGATTTAACGAAGGTTCTTATCTAATGTATATTGACTGGAAAGAAGGGAAAATGCGTTTATTAGCGGACTCCACTGGCTGCCTCGGTGGCGTGGTTGTATTTCGGTATGACTACCGTCCTGAGGTCACGGGTTCGATCCCCGGGTCGGGCAAAGTGATATAATTCTTTTCCATATCAGCCCGGAGTCTGGAATTTGTGCTCGATATGCCGATAGGTTCGCATATCACATCTGGGACGGAACTAAACTCGGCGAAATGTGGATGTTCTAGTTCGGTAGTACGCCGCTGCCTATCCCTTCTGGGGTACAGGCGTTAGCTTATGTTATGTATGTTAACAGACTCCAAAAAAAAGAGAGGATGATTCTTATATTTTTTTGGTTGAGATGTTAAGTGGTTACAGGAAAGATAGGAACAGGAGTTGGGAAAAGGAGAGAAAATCTCATTCGCATGAAACGCAACCACATCCTACCACTTCATGTCTGTTTTCTATATTACAGCTGAGCCGGTATAATCGTGTTGTAGACATGAGTGTCATTTTTTTATTGTAGGGATTGGCGAACGAGCAGATGGGTCACCTGATGGTAAGTGATCTCCACCGCCCATAGACACTCAAGACACAAAAAGAATCATGAGTGCGTTGCCAACCTAAAACGAGGAAATGGAAGGGCAGAAAAAGGGATTGGGAAAGATAGGGGGAAATGGGCCACCGGAAATCTCACTCACCGAACGAAACGCGACAGCAGGCTGCCACTTTGCGTCGGTTTCGTCATTTCGCTTGATAGAAAAATTTGAACCTTCCACCTCTCGTATTACATATTACTTTCCAACTACGCCACGAAGTCTGTCAACACAATAAAACACTACATCTCCAAGACTAGTCTGAAATACAGTAAACAGCATTTTTGCATGCTCCATTGGCTGTGTGCAAACACGATCTGGCCTGAGGGTGAGAGCAAGATAGACATACGATCCGCAACGAGAGTGACAGAGACAGCTGCGGTGTTCAGTGAAGTGAACGAGCTCACATCGTGTAGATTTTGCTTAGGAATGGCAACGTCAGCAAATAGAACTGTATCGAGGATTCTTGAAGAGTATTGCGAGAGACCTAGATTAAAATATGTTCAATCTGTATTTTTTGCTTTGTAGTTGGAAATAAGAATCTTAGTATTGATAGTTTTTATACTGTAATGTATCTCATTTTATGATTATAATCGATATATTTGGTTGTATTGTTAGTGACAATGTTTATATATACTTTTCTTCTAATTACGGAAATCTACGGAAACCCGTTATGGGCATAACGGGTTTCCGTGGTAGGCGGCCGGTCGTAAGGAACAAGCCGAATATTTTCGGCAACATGCTTTACCAAGTGTGTTGCACCGAACTGGATTGGAATAAGAGCAGGTTGAAAAAAAATGGGTTGTCTCTTCCTCCGGTCTAGTGGCATTATATGTATATGGGCCACAGCGGTCCACAGATCGAGAGGTCTAATTTTTATTCGCCCAGTACTGGATCCCTCAGAGGAGGTTGACGATCGGTAGGCAGCCAAAACTAAGTCAAATCCTCTCTGCAACATGCTTGAAAAGTGTGTTGCGCCGACCCCACATTAAGGTGGGATAAGAGCGGATAGAAAGAAAGAAAGATAAAAAAATATGGATTTCTTACTTTTTCCTGTTCAGCATTAGCCAAGCGTACCTAGGGTTAGAAACCGCTGTACCTGGACCTGCATTCAAATACTGGCTCTGGCTGTTTAAATAATTTTTCTAATATTTACATGCCCAGTAGCAGATTTCGACAGCATCCATATGTATTACTTTACAACCAATTATATTATACCCGATTTCATAAATAAAAAAAATACATTTCAATTTGAATACAGTTTTTAACTGACATCAAAAAAGGATTTTCGAATTTTCTAATTTTTGGATATGTTAGTCTATGTGGGTTTCTGAACAATTGTGCTAAATTTCATAAGCGTATGTATGTTTGTCCACGTATTTCTCGGAAACTACATATTAATCGGATTTCGATAATTCTTTTTTGATTGGGTTAGGCATCTTCCAACTTAGGGAATAAAGTTTCATCAAAACCGGTTCAGTAGTTTTCAAGATATGAATTTACGTGTGTATCGATCACCGAAAATAGTGTTTGTATTTACATACAATAAACAAATATCTGTACCTAACACTAAAAAACAAAAAAATAATTAAAGTTTAACAAAAACTTAAAACCGACTTCAAAACTGAACACTAAAAGTAAAAAAATAACAACAATTCCTTACTGTCTTTGTCTTTGCCTTGGAGTCGGTGCCTTTTCATTTGATCTGCATGCATTTAATTAAAATAAATAATGAGTAAATAAATAGTGAATAAAAACCTGATAAAAGTCGCAGGAAGTCGCTGGATGCACGCTGCTTCCAACAGGTCGATCTGGAAATCTTTGGGGGAGGCCTATGTTCAGCAGTGGACGTCCTATGGCTGATGATGATGATGATGATGAAATAAATAGTGAGCTGTATTATTCCAAGAATGTCAGGCGGTGATATGTTTTCCTACCATTTTAATATGTCCGAGCGCTTAGTATACTGGTTGCATTTCTATCTACTTTCAGTAGCACGAAAAACTAATGTAAATGTAAACTCGCTGCGCACTGATGACATTTGATTAATATTTCATACAAATTTCATAGACGCGCATCGAGCACGAATACATTTACGGTTGTCAGAAATTTTCCTGCTCAGGCTGCTAATGCTGCTACTTTCCCATTTATTTTGCCTGACAACATCGACAGAATCGTGCCAAAGAACTCATTAACCATTCAATATTGATTCTCCTTGCAAAATCGAGCTCTTGAGATGCATTGAAGACGGCCATTATAACTGAATGCGGCGAAAGGCAGTTAATTGCTTAAGTTGGGGGAGTTGGGAACGTAACTGCTAAGACTGACTCTTGGAATGGTCAGGCGGATTTAATTAATAAATGCAATGGTTACTCGTAGATAAGTTATATAGGTTAGGTTGTATAGGTTATAGGCATAAATATTAGCCTAAAATAACAATCGGCAACAAGTATTGCTGCAAATTTTACAAATCTAAAAATCAATCAAGTGCATGAAGCATGTCTTACCACGCGCAGTAAATGGTTCCAAAGTGGGGATAAATGTTACTGAAATATAATTCTCAAGTAGACAGAGAAAGATAGACTGATAGACAGACGGAGGAAACGAAACTATAGGGGTTCCTTTTTTGCCCTTTGGTTTCGAAACCCTAAAAAGAAGAGATGTAAATACATTAATCTGTGGTCTCAAGAAACCGCACTCCGTATTCAACTTTGTGCCATTTCTTTGACCTCGCAGTGGACGAACTTCTCATACATATTCATATACTTTTAAAGCCTTTGTGGATAAAGGAGGTTTTAAATGCAAGCCTAGGCTCATAAGACTTGGTCCAATTTTATTAAAAATCTAGCATTACATAAAGGTTTAAAGAACTTTATTATCACCAAAGACAAATTGTCCCTTATGTAACATATTTTATCTTAAAAATAATGTGGGCACGTGTTCGTCATATTTACTAGTAATCTACTTAATAACATACTTAATTCGTATAGTGATAAAAAGATTGAACTGCTTGCATATTAACAGGTAATAAAGAATGGGATATACAAACATAAATAAAGTAATAGTTCCTACTTGTTACTTATAAACTCTCTTCACTCATTTTAACGTTAAACCAAGTTAAAAAAAATGTTTTTATTTTTTTGTATAATATTATAGACAAACCTCAATTTAGCATCTTAAAATGTGCTGGGTTAATTGTTTTTTAAATGCGTGGAGTGAGCTAACAATTTTTATATATTTATATGCGCGGGTATTTCATTAAAAAGATAATATACAAAATTGTTCTAGAAGAAATGCCTACGTAATAAGTATCACTATTTTTGATGCACGGCTTTCTTTTATTCTTTGTAGTCTTTCTGTGATGTTATAAAAGTCTTTGCTGTAATGGCGTGTTGTTTTATTTATTTCTTGCATTAGTTTTGTGAGTCATATTTCTATTCGATGTAGTAGTTGAGGTGGACATAGGCCGGGTAAACGAGTTAGTTATAAAGGATAAATGAATTATAAAACCGACTTGACCCAAATTGACTTGACTGCCTCCGTGGCGTGGTGGTATTTCGGTACGACTACGGTTCTGAGGTCTCGGGTTTGATCCCCGGGTCGGGCAAAGTGATATTGGATTTTTCCATATCAGTCCGAAGTCTGGAGTTTGTGCCCGATATGGCGATAGGCTCGTCCCCTATCACATCTGGGACGAAACTAAGCTTGGCGAAATGTGGGTGTTCTAGTTCGCTAGTGCACCTCTGCCTACCCCTTCGGGGATACAGGCGTGAGCTTATGTTATGTTATGTTTTTGACCCAAATTGGACCAGGTCTAAAGCAAATGTGACCAAAATATATGCGAATACCTTAGAGGTAAACAATATCAAATACAAAAAAAAAACATAATATTATGTACACAGATTCAGTCGCGAAACCTCGAACTCGGTTAAAAACTTATTTCCAACCTGGAAATCGAATGCACACTTCAATATTCCAACCTCCAACCACAAAACCAAAGGATCTCCTAAATAAACTACTCAACTTTTCACCGTCAATTCACAATAGGCTACAGTTAATGGGCACTGAATAGCAAAGAGGCTTAGGTCGTTAGGTTACAATCCGGCGCTTTGCATAAATCACGACATTGTGTCGGGGATCGATTAAAGCGGACCCCTGCAGACCCCAGGATATGAGGTGGGTACCTAATGGTCTTCACATTTCGTCCCAGGGTCTCTAAATCGATAGACATTAATTATGTTCGAGAACATTATATAAAGTAATAATGTATTTTAAAATAAAATTTAAATCTTTATTGACCGTAAGATACGTAAGCATGTAAAAAAGCACTTATGGCAAGTCAACACAAGTAGATTTTTAAATTAAGATTAATATAATTTACATTATATATTTGAATTTGAATACAGGCAGGCAAGTATGGATGGGTGGGATGGCTAAGATAGGGTGATAAGGGGAGATAGGGATAGAGTGTAAGGGTATGGGTTGTACGGGAATGGCATATGGCAGGAATGGTGGCAGGGGAATGACTGGAAATACTGGAAGCAGTTGGGATTATTACGATTGAAGGTCACCGCTTTGGGCTAGACGCCGGGATCCTGGGTTCGAATACCCGGCCGTGTACCGCTAGTTTTTCACATAATTTGCTTAAGACTAGATTATTTAGAAGAGTTTGACGTCAGGCAGGTGACGGATTGTCGGAAACCTAAAGCCGAAGTATTTGTGTGTTTCCAAATGTGTGTCGCACCAACCCCACATTTAAGTGGGATAAGGGTGGGTACAACTCTGTGGCTTATTTCGATTATAATATTGTTTATACATTTTAAAAAAGTAGCGATAGCTCAGTTGGCAATGGTACGGACTGCTGAGACGAGTGCCGGAGGTTCGAGACCAACCCCAAAAAAAGCACACATTTTGAGACTTTTCTACGTTAAGTGTGTTCTCATTGTGAATTATCACTTGCTATAACGGTGAAGGAAAACATCGTGAGGAAACCTGCATGCCCGAGAATTTCTCCACAAGAATTTCGAAGGTATGTGAGGTCTACTGTCCTCCAATCTGCATTAGACCAGACTAATAGACAAGAGGGTCATTAGCAGAGGAGGCCCGTGCCCAGCAGTGGGACAGTAATATTACAGGGCTGATATTATTATTATATACCTCTATGTATATGACTGCCTCGGTGGCGTGGTTGTATTTCGGTACGACTGCCGTTCTGAGGTCTCGGGTTCGATCCCCGTGTCGGGCAAAGTGATATTGGATTTTTCCATATCAGCCCGGAGTCTGAAATTTGTGCCCGATATGGCGATAGGCTCGCCCCCTATCACATCTTGGACGGAACTAAGCTCGGCGAAATGAGGGTGGACTAGTTGGCTAGTGCGCCTCTGCCTACCCCTTCATGCATACATGCGTGAGCTTATGTTATGTTATATATAGAGGTATATAAATATATACATTTTTTTTATATTTATTATATACATTTAAATTAAAATTAGAAGTATCTTAATTCTTTCTAAGATCTTTGACCTACCTTCGTAGTAGTTATCAGTAAATTTCATTAAAGTGGATTTCATTAGGTGGCTGTCAAGACAGACAGGTTTGCAGTTAAAATGACAGTGCCGATGCTAAATCTACAGTTAATTTAAGTTCAGTTTAACGAATTCAAACGGCTACGATTAATTGAACAATATCTACGAGTAAAGCCACGACATTGAAGATAACAACATACTTCAAAACAGACAAGAATTTATCGCAGAGATCTCCGATATACTTTCTAATCCCGACGATTGCGGGACTGCTCTTTTCAATCCCGCGGGATTGCGCAACGCTTTCAGTTTAATGTGAAATATTTCAGGGAAGTTTAAATAAAATTACTATAAATTTGAAATATTAAGCGATTTTATTCGGAATAAGAATAAATCGCGGATTTAAAATGAAATACTTTTGACTCGCAGAGAATTTAAATCGTCGCTATAGATTCTTGCTAAGTGAACTCTGTAATAAACGGATGTGTTGTTTTATTAAATGGAGCTTTATGTCTTTAATATTATAGAATACAAAGATTCTCATTCTCGACCGACTTCCAAAAATGAGAAGGTCCTCAATTCGTCGGTATTTTTTAATGTATGTTATGCGATATCTCCGCCGAATGTGGACCGATCTTCAAAATTCTTGTTTGATAGAGCTTATTACAAGGGTGGTCCCATATAAATTTGGCCACGATCGGATTTGAAGTCGGTCCGTTAAGTTTTTAAACTTGTGATTATAGAATACTACGATTCTCATTTTTATATTGCATGACGCTGCTTTGCAAAAAAGAGCTCTGTGCTATACTGTCGTCGCGTCCTTACAATAGGTAACATATGTATATTATCACCAAAACGAATCCGATAACGAATGTAAGCCTCACAAACCGAAGTTCGACTCATCATCCCTTTCATAATTGGCATCAAAATGAGAGGAAGCAAATCTAATTCCCGTGTATAGTGTATAAGGAACACGATAATTTCGCGGGATCACGGCACTAATTCCCGGGATTGGCACGCTCTAATTGCGCGTAGATATTATATTAGCTTGTAATGAGATTTGGCAAGGGTCAGAACTATCGAAAATAATACTTCAAGGTAATTAATGGAGCTTGTAAGAGCTCGTTTTATTGTTTTGTATATTTGTGTCAGGCTTGTATTTTGTTCGTGATTACTTCTCCTTAGATTCACATACCAGTATTAGGACCTAGGACATAAATCTTTGATTTTTTAAGGTTCGTGTTTCCTAAGGACTACCACGATGGCATGGTTGTATTTCGGTACGACTACCGTCCTGAGGCCTCGGGTTCGATTCCCGGGTCGGGCAAGGTGATATTGGATTTTTCCATATCAGGTCGGAGTCTGGAATTTGTGCCCGATATGGCGATAGGCTCGCCCCTTATCACATCTGGGACGGAACTAAGTTGGGCTAATGTGGGTGTTCTAGTTCGCTAGGACACCTCTGCCTACCCCTTCGGGGATACAGGCGTGAGCTTATTTTATGTTACGTTCGTGTTTCCTTGTTAACTATTAATCAAAATCAAATCAGAATATCTATTAAATCCATAAAATGGTCAAATATCATTTAGATTCCGTCACATTTTAACTCTACCGTCTGTTCGGAAGGCTGTTTCGCCAGAGAAGAACAATGAAACTCGGACGTTGCTCTTTTTAACAAATATTTACAGTCAGTTACTAATACAGTACAGCACCAGATACAAAAAGACCTTAAATTAGAGCAGCTAACCATGATAACAATATATATTATTAGATATAGGACAAAGTAACATACAAGACCCACTAAGCGACCCCCATTGCATTGCTTTCATTAATGGTCAATGAAAATTTTGTAGGTAAACATGCCTACATGAGAAAACGAATAGGCATTTAAAACACATTACGATAAAGGTCGCAGAAAGTCGCTGGATGCAGCCCGCTTCCAACAGGTTGATCTGGAACTCTTTGGGGGAGGCCTATGTTCAGCAGTGGATGTCCTATGGCTGATGATGATGATGATGATAGCGCGGGTTGATGATTAACGGCTAATATCGATGATATTATGGAGAAGACTCATGCCCAGCAGTGGATATGTGATTGATACCTATGATACAGGTACCCGGGGATGTATATATATGTACCTACAACCATCTCAGTATGTTATTTCGATTTTTGTTTATAATATTTCTCTATTCCGACTGGGACAACACATCACAAGTTCTTTTCAAGTATTTTGCTCCAGATTTGTTGAAAATATGATGCCTAATTAAGTAAACATCCCCATAGACTTCGGACACAATGGAAAATATATAAAAATGCCAAAATATAACGAATAAAATTGAAATATTCCAGCCGTATTTGTGAGAGGCATCGTCAACGTTTTTAAAGCATCGTTATAATAAGGCGGTTTCAAAGACTTATATTTTACTAAGCCACCTTTTGAGGATGTATCTTATCGAGAATGCCGGAATATTAGATTCATAAGTAGCCTTTTCATGGATTTTGAGTGTTTGGCGAAATTTGTATTGGGTTTTCGTTTATGTTTAGGATTATTTGATATTCGATCCACAAGGATGGGTATCTTAAGGATCAATTGTAGAAATAATATTATTGATTGGAAAATATCAAAGATACAAATATAAAGCTTGACAGACTGTACCAGATATTTGTTATTTGGAACTGGATTATGATTTACCTCATCTGTCTAGTGGTCTAGTCTATTTGCCTTTATGTCATACCAATTTGGGGTTAGCGCAATACATTGAATGTTTCCAAAAATATTCGGCTTCATTTTAAAAAATAATAATAATAAACACACCCAACAGTCACACACCTAGTCCTGACCCCACACTAGCTATAACCTGTATCGTGGGTGTCAGATACTATGAGAGACTTTCGGTCTCACAACACCCAGACTTGAAACAAATATCTGTGGGCCACACAAACATTTGTCTCAATGCGAGAATCGAACCCGCGGCCTCTCGCTCCACAGCGGGCTACTCGCCCCCTGCGCCACGGAGGCTTTTTTACGTACGACCACTTACATGTCGTCAACTTCTTTTGGGAATCCAGTCAAATAGTAAGATTACAAAATGCGTTGAATCTTACACAATTATTGTAATAAGTACAAGCTACTGCCTCGGTGGCGTGGTGGTATTTCGGTACGACTACGGTTCTGAGGTCTCGGCTTCGATCCCCGGGTCGAGCAAAGTAATATTGGATTTTTCCATATTAGCCCGGAGTCTGGAATTTGTGCCCGATATGCCGATAAGCTCGCCCCCTATCACATCTGGGACTGAACTAAGCTCGGCGAAATGTGGGTGTTCTAGTTCGCTAGTACGCCTCTGCCTAACCCTTCGGGGATACAGGCATGAGCTTATGTTATGTTAATTACAAGCTAAATATTTTCTTAAAGCGTCTAAAATCACAAGAAAACCCCTAAACTTTAGTAAAATTTTAATAAAACAGCGTTATCCAACAACACGGGCGTACGGCGTAACTTACCAAACACAATAGCACTCTTAACTAATGAATGTCTCCGAAATGCCATTTATAACGTATAAAAGGATTCCTGGCGTATTTAAAGCATAGTTTACGCAAACTATGTGGATCATAATGGCATATTAATAGGATAATGGATGGGGATTATACGATGAGAGCTGGGTCAGATCGGTTTTATACTTCAGTTGGCTTGACTACGAATTAATACCGGTAGTTTATTGTAAATTGTATGAAACATGATGTTATTGTAAGAACCTATAAATGGTCCAAGGGGAATAGCGCTGTAAGCCGAAATACAGGTCCTCCTAGTTCGGCTACAGAAGCTCCCATAATATGTGATCTGTGGTACTTATTTATACCCATCTTATCTTATTTAGACTAATATAGATTGATATGTATTACTGCTACTGTATTTTTGAGAAATAAAAAAAAAATTAAATTATTATAGTTTCATTATGACTGGTACAGTTATGGGCCTTACTTATAAAAAGAGTTTGACTGAGCAAATGGTAAAGTATAGCCTGTCCCTTTTATTTTCAAACAATGTGACACAAGGAAAAAAGTGACAGGCTATTTTCAGCCATTTGGTCAGCTAAACTGTTTTTATAACGTATGTAGAACGTCAGAGTTTCTTGCCCGTCCTTCTCTGGTGAAACAGCCTTCCGAACAGGCGGTAGAGTTAAAATTTGACGGAATCTAAATGATGTTTGAACATTTCATGGATTCAATAAATGATATGATTTTGATTTTAAAATAAAGGCCCTATGTCTTCAGCATGAATGAGCCGGCTCGACCGATTTATTACCACTGTCTCACTCATAACTGACGTAAAGCGGCAGATTACTATTGCATTTTGAGGAGATTGTAATTCGGAATTCTGAAGTCAGCAGAGCGGTGTCAAACCTATTTTTATATTGATTTGATCACTCTTTTAGAAACCGGTCTACGGATCTCCTCATTTAGACGACCTATCAAAGATTGCAGGAAGTCGCTGGATGCAGACCGCTTCCAGCAGGTCAATCTGGAAATCTTTGGGGGAGGCATATGTTCAGCAGTGGACGTCCTGTGGCTGATGATGATGATTATAATGATTCCCTGTCTGAAGTTTTCGATTACAACTCACACTAAGTGCGACTCCACAATTCCCGAAGAAATTGTGAGAGTTTTGCTTATTATTTTCCTCCTTAATATTCGATCAACATCCCTCAGATAGTTTTCCACGTGCCGACTCTATTCCGGTTGCCATGTTGCGGTGTGATCATGAATTTAACCTTGTTACTAAAAGTCTGGGTGGTTTAAATCTATAATTACAGTTATTTTTAATACGGCATAGTGACAGCCTCCATGACGCAGTGGGCGAGTAGCCGGCTGTGAAACGTGAGGTCGCGGATTCGATTCCCGCACTGACACAAATGTCTGTGTGGCCCATAGATATTTGTTTCGGGTCTGGGTGTTGTGAGACCAAAAAGTCTCTCGTAGTTTGTGATACCCACGTTACAGGTTACACCTAGTGTGGGGTCAGGACTATGTGTGTGACTGTGGGGTGTATTTATTTTATTATTCTTTATAACTTTATTTAAACTAAAACAAACTTTCTTACCGCTTGCCTTTATCTCAAAGTAGTATCAGCGTAACATATTTTTTAAGCACGTTTTAGAATCGATTCGGTTTAATTTTTTACTACCAACAGTCAGTCTTCCACCTGGGGGACCCATTCCCAGATAAACACTAGACCAAGAAAGCAACACCTACTCATGAATAAAATCAATAACGAAAATTTAAAACCGAATTCAAAACTGAACACTTAAAAGCGCTTAGCGCGGTCTGACTAGTATCACGGAGTTTATTATTTATTTACTGTTTATATATACTTTTGTTAAGCTTTAATAATTATATAGTTTTTTAGTGTTAGGAACAGACATTTTTTTACTATTTGTAAATCCAAAGCCCTTTTTTGGAGATCGATACACATACAAGTTCATATCTTGAAAACTCTTGAACCAATTTAGATAAAACTTGCACTATTCCCTAAGTTGGAAGATGCCTAACCCAATAAAAAAAGAATTATCGATTACTAGTTTCCGCGAAATACGTGGACAAACATACATACATACATACTTACAAACATATGTACATACACTTATGATATTTGGCACATTTGTTCAGACACACACACACATACACATACATACTACTACTACTACCCATATGGTAGTATATCCCAAAATTATGCAATTCTGACTATATTGCATACATACGTTATTAATACGGGTCGAATTAATAACCTCCTTTTTTTAAGTCGGTTAAAAATAATTTTGACCACTGTAGATTTCTCATATAATATCCATATTTCTAAGATGCCTACAACACGTGCGTGCTATATCCGACGTAACATTTAAATAAGACGAGAATCCCGCGGGATCTCACCAAATTCTTCGAAAATTCATACCGACATGAGTTATATACCGTTATTGCTCAGAGTATTACCATTCCTCATAGAAATGTAACGATTTAATATATTTTATTCTGATTTAAATGTATTCTTATAAAAATAGTCGTAGTTAAGCGGGAAGTGTAAAGTAATGCATGGCGTCGACAGCCTACTTTAGCTAAGAAATATTTTGAGTGGTAGAGTCACGCTGTAGACAGTTACATCTACAGCACGAATGGGCCGGCTCGACCGGTTTGATACCACTCTCTCACAGAAAACCGACGTAAAGTGGCAGCTTGCTGTCGCGTTTCGTTCGGTGAGTGAGATTTCCGGTGGCCCACTTCCCCCCCTTCCTTTCCCAATCCCTTTTTCCCTCCCCTTCCATTTCCTCCTTTTAGGTTGGCAACGCACCCATGATTCCTTTTGTGTCTTGGGTGTTTATGGGCGGTGGAGATCACTTACAGGTGGTGACCCATCTGCTCGTGTGCCAGTCTCTGCTAACAAAAAAAAAAAAAAAATATTCGATCGACTTCCAAAAAGGAGATGGTCTTCAATTCGTCTGTATTGTTTTTTAATGTATGTTACGCGATATCTCCGCCAAATGTGGACCGATTTTCAAAGTAGCTTGTTTCAAGAATGGTCCCATATAAATTTGGTCACGATCGGATTTAAAGTCTGTTAAGTTTTTAAGCTTGTGATTATCGACCGACTTGCAAAAAGGAGGAGGTCCTCAATTCAATGTTTTTTTTAATGTATGTTACGTGATATCTCCGCCGAATGTGGACCGATTTTCAAAATTATTTTTGTGTTCGATAGAGATTATTACTTTTTAACCATGTTGCAGAAAGGATTTGGCTTAGATGTGACGACCGGCTGCCTGCCAGTCGTTAACCCCCTTTGAGGGATTCAATCCCGGGCAAATTAAATTAGGAAAATCGTCTTGCCCGACCTGAGAATCGAACCCTGGACCTTGCCTTGACCTTGGATTGTCAAATTATTAGTGTTCGGGAGTGTTCGGGCCTCTGAGAGTTGAGCAGTGGTTAGAGGAGACGTACATACATATTAGCTTTAGCTTTATTACACACAGTTCGTCTACGTACAGTTAACTTTATGTCGTGGGCTCCATAGGAACGTGTCCTTTATTTTCAGAGAATATATAAAATAAAATAACTTTAATTTAGTTACTATAAATTCGTATAAAGTTCATTATAATATAGATAGTATTCTTTCGCTAATACTAAAAAATTGAATGGAATTGGAAAAGGTGCACTCTTTCATTTAAGTCTGCAATATACATATGGATTTACCTAAATTAGGTACATAGGTGTTAGAAATGGTTCCGTCAGGCCGCGGTCTCGAACTCAGCGGGCTTAGAGCGGCGGTGGCGGTAGCGGTAGCGCAGGCAGCGGCGCGTTGCAATGCATAGATTTAAATGAAACTGGCCTTGAAGGTAGCGGCGTAGTGAGCAGCGCGACGATCGGTCTAGCAAAACGTTGTCGCGCCGCTCCCCACGCCGCCGCCGCTGAGTTCGTGTCCGCATCCTTACGGTTGTCTCCGTTGTTCCAGATTGGCTGACAGTGACGTGGGCGCAGGGCGGCATGCAGCTACAGTCCAACGGCAGCGCCGACAATGTCATCGACTCCGTAAAGGGACGGTGAGTGTGAACCGACCTTCTACTTGAAAAAACCTTTTTTCTAAAGAATCATAATTTTCTAATACATCCAACAGTACATACATCCAACATACTCGTAATGCCGTGATATACGTAGTAACTATTAATTAGTTGATCTGTGTCTGAAGCCTGACAAAAGTTCAAAACAATTGTGTAATGAAAACGAATGAACGTACCTAAGCGCGTTAATAAATAGACTTAGATAACGACATAAAGAATTCTTTTTTAATCAATCAAAATGAGAGACAAGAAAATAATATCTAATGTACAGAGATCTGTAAAAGCCATATCATATTGTAACAAAATACAAATGCACAGAGCGGGGTCGCAACCGGGTCGTGATGTGAAAAGGTCCCACAAACTCGGTGTCATTATGGCTTATGACGACGTGTCTTGTTGCAGCCGAATCGGAATGTATAAACGACGTTGATTTTATCGGAACTCTGAGTTTGGCAATAATATAGAGCATTTAAGCTGTGAACGTTAAAACAGTATATCAATTTGATCAATTTTGAATCAATGAGTGAATGTTTAGGTGATACTATAATACTAGTATAGAATATTTCTATATAATAGAATTTCCGTTATATTCTCCATATTTCCGTTCCTATCATAATAAGGGCGAACCTATTATACAGAATACTTAAATTACAAACAATTGTAATATTGCGAATTGGCATAACAACTTATTCACTGAATGATAATGGAAAATATGTTGATTGAAAACTAGATTTCAAATCTTGTAACACTATAATATTATAGCTACGACTTTTTTATCGTGTCGTAATCGTAACATCGTGTCGTGAGTTATAACCGCTCTTCCCGACCTCCATTGAGGCGGAAGCAAGCCACTGTCGCCGGCAGACATTCCCTACATTATTACCTACTACCCACTTTTATTATGTTACATTTATCTTTTCCTTTTATTTATTTAAACGCTATTATCTTTAACGTTGCGACCGACTGTAGGGTTGTTTGTGGTTGTGAAGGTTTGTTTTGTAAATACATTTATAAGATTTTACTTAAAAATCTTAAACGTACAGTTTGACACATTAATTAATTTATTTATTTACACTTTATATACATGGAGTATAAAGGCGGACTTAATGCTGTAAGCATTATCTTCCAGTCAACCTTAGAGTGGTGCAGAGATATAATAGTAGGTGCAAAACATATATAAATGATAAGAAAAAGAAAGACATAATAAATACATAATACCTAATAATAAATCATAATAAATACATACAAAAAAATAAATAAAAATTTAATTATAGTTCTTTATGGAAGACTGAGTTTTTTTATAATTATTGTCATGTATTATGAGTCAACTTTTGAACTGATGTAGTGTTAATATTATAAGCAATTATTTATAGTGCTAGTGTTATGTGTTTACACGAAACAAGTGTTTTCATATTAATGGCCACTAAGAAAATGCTAAGGACATTATACTTGGTTTCATAATACTTATTTTGTAGTAAAATAAATTACATTAAAATTGCTTATATTAATTCCATAGACATGGTTGTATAATATTATTTTTTTATTCAGCCCTCTTTTTTCGAACCACGTTATTTACTAAGTTTGTTTTCCTGTTTGTCGCATTCTTGCTATATGGGTTGTGGACCGGGAGGTCTTGGATTAGATTCCTAGGTCGGGCAAAGCGATTTTTCTAATTTGATTTGCCCAAGACTCGATCCCCTAGATGAGGTTAACGTCAGGCAGGCAGCTGGTCGCAAAAACAAAGCCAAATCCTTTCTGCAACATATTTGAAAAAGTGTGTCGCGTCGAACCTACATTACGGTGGTTGAAAGAGTTTGTTGCCCACTCCAGTAATCGAATCTGCATCACCTACACAGTCCATACTGCCTTTCGGTGACTACAGCCTAGATGGCTGACCCACATAGTTGTCACATACGCAACTAATAGGAATTTCTAGGCTCAGATTATAAGATTTTCAACATAGAGGCCAACTTTATTACTTTCCTAGAAATATCTAAGAAGAAATTCACTATTGGAACTTACGAAGAGTATTAAACATATTTTATTAAGGTTGTACACAGAGTACAGGGTGGCATGTCACATATTGTCACATTCATGTCGACAAAATGCCACGGGCCCTGACCCCAGCGGCGAACGAGAGAAGGCCGAAAAATCCGTGACCATATAGGGAGCCGCGGGCTGTCCTCCTCCACTCAGTGAATTTGCCACGAGCCCCCAACACCTCTATTTACTCCACTGGTTGTACACGGTGATGGCTTCCTGGCTGGACTGTTAAGACAAGAATTTTATCAGTTTTCAAGATATGTGGAGTCAAGCTAGAAGCGATAGCTCATTAGAGAGGTCGAATAGTATGGATTGCTAAGTCGAGACGATCGTCGTAGATTCGAATCCAATCTTAAGAGCATGCACCTTTGACTTTTTTAAATGATAAAAACATGATGACGAAATGTAAATTATAATAATAAATAGTAATTAATATATTGCCTACTTATATTTAAAAATGAAAAAAAAATATAAGAATAATAGTAATAATAAATACCCCCAACAGTCACACACCTAGTCCTGACCCCACACTAGGTATAACCTGTATCGTGGGTGTCAGAGACTATGAGAGACTTTCGGTTTCACACACCCAGTCTTGAAACAAATATCTGTAGGCCACACAAACATTTGTCTCAATGCGGGATCAAACCCGCGGCCTCTCGCTTCACAGCCGGTAACTCGACCGCTGCGCCACGATGGCTGTCAATAATTCCTATTATTCCTAAAAAAATCGAAAAAATTATATGAAGTCTACCAGATGAGGTTTTCTTGGGCGGATTCTCCTCCTTTCTTAACCGTATTGATATGTTTCGGTGTCCGTTTACTTATACGCTTCCACGTCGGTTTTGAGCACCCTCCATTGTGACATTATTGACTCACATATCTTACGGCTTTACCGTAAGATATGTCAAGATAAGCGAAAAAAAAGAGAAAAAAAAGAAGAAAGAAGAAAAAAGATAAGGAAGAAAAAAAGAAAGAAAAAAGCTAAAAGAAGATAAAGGACAGGGCATAACTACGGAAACATGAAGCATTCCTAATGTGTGGAACGAAACAAAAATGGCGACTTTGAGAAAGAAAGATCCCATTAGTATAACAGTTAGGCATCTTGTTCACTATCCGAATGCAGTATTATTGTAAGCAGAACACCGTATTTATAATAAAATCAATAAGTATTTATACGTTATTCAATTCTGATGACACGGTGACAACTAACATGTCAATAGATCGCGAAACTAAAATGGCGGAATCGACTTCATAGTAAACACGTATTTTTCGTAGTTAGGGCGGGTCCTCTTATTTTTTTCTTTAGTCATTGAGCCAGCGTTTTTCGACCGTTTTTGGTAGCGTACAAGCGGTTTTACTCTATCTCTGAAAAAAATTGGCATTTTATGTCACTAGTAATTCAACGCGTGTACCTACATTATGAGACGATATTAAAAAAGTAATCCAATAAATTTGTCCAAAGTTCGGCGAGTACCTCTCACGTCGTCAATTTACTTTGCAGAAATTCCGTGAGTGAGAATTTCAAACAAACTTCGATTGAATATTTTTATTGTAATCTGATTTTGTGAAGAAGGTAGTTATCCCTTCATTGGTAAAGTAACGTGGTGAGGTGGGACTGTGGCCTCGGCGTTTAATTCTTTGGTGGCCTCAATTCAAATCATAATCCTGATAGGTAATCGTTTTAGAAAGAATTCCAAAAGGCATAAGCACGGACATAAGAAAAGATGGACGGAGGGCTAGGATAATTGAAAGCGAAGCAGGGTTTTCGGCTCATTCGATCAGTCGCCGATATTACGTGTCGATCGAATGGGCCGAAAATCCTGCTTCACTTTCAATGTTCCTAGCGCTCCGTCCATCTTTTTTTTACGTCCATAAACATAAGTTAACATTAAAATATCCCGATATGGTGATAGGTTTATTGATATAGTAATATGGTAATTTCCATCACGAGTGTAAAATTGGATCACGAAATCGTGTTTTCATTGGTTGCTCCTCGGCCTATGTCATCGGGGATACATGCGTGAGCTTTCAAAAAAATTTCTATGTATGTAGGCACTCTCATCTGTTGTTTTCCACTTCTATGTGGCGTCAGTGCAACATACCTTCTCAAGCATGTTGCAGAAAGAATTCAACTTGGCTTTTACGACCTGCTTGCCTGACGTCAAGTCTCAATCCAAAAAATATCCAAGCTTTATTAAAAAATCAATACCAAAAGTACTACTAATTGAAAATCTCATTATGTTAATATTGTTTACATTCCGCCAGAGGTCGCCGCTATCTCTCGGTAATTAATTCAGAAAGTTTTCTGTTTATCAATTTATTTCATCTCCCGACATTTGATTGTGAATCTCATTTCTTTTGAACATTCTGTTTCGTACTTTTTTGGTATATTTTTTCATTTTTGCATATAGGGTATTATTTTTTATTACAGTGTTTGTGGCGGGCAAAGATATTCAGCAGTATATAAACGGGATAACAGCACAAAACTTGTGATCCAAAAGTTATGACCTGGTGGCATCGATATATTATTTACCTAGATGCACAGTTGACGGTCGGAAAATGGGACAGCAAAAAAGTGCTTAAGCAGTCCTTTTGCCTACAGTCGGTAGCCGATAGAATTCTAAATTTCTAAATTCAAATTTAAGAACGCTTGCTCATTTCGTTTAAAAAGCTACTTTAAAACACGTGTATAGGGTTATATTTGTGTTGATTGAATTAGAACTTGTGATCTTTTTCTTTGTTTTGTTCCTGGGACCACTTTTTTGGAGGATATTTGCAAAGAACTGTGCATCTAGGGTATATTATATTGATGCCTGGTGGTCATAAGTCGTCCAGTTTATTTGAAATATACGCGTGCTAGGTCGGCCAGCGTAATAATATTGAGAGAATAAACTTATCTTACATGATTCTTGACCATTCACAAAACATTCTAGGGTGTATATTGTAATAATCGCCCTCGCATTGTAATAATTGGTTGATGGGTGGTACTGAAGTTTGAGATCAATTTTTTTATATGGAAACTTGCTTGATAGCCCCTCTATAGTTAGCAATATTAAATCTCTGATTAAATGACTGCCTCGGTGGCGTGGTGGTATTTCGGTACGACTACGGTTCTGAGGTCCCGGGTTCGATCCCCGGGTCGGGCAAAGTGATATTGGATTTTTCCATATCAGCTCGGAGTCTGGAATTTGTGCCCGATATGGCGATAGGCTCGCTCCCTATCACATCTGGGACGGAACTAAGCTCGGCGAAATGTGGGTGTTCTAGTTCGCTAGTGCGCCTCTGCCTACCCCTTCAGGGATACAGGCGTGAGCTTATGTATGTATGTATTAAATCTCTTTGGTAGCGGGCAAGTAGTCGATAGTAGATAGTAATACACTTTATCACCTGCCTTCCCCTTCAGAGTTACAGGCTTGTCTTAGATATATGTATAAACCAGAAAAAAATTAGGTAGTGTCTAACATCATTTTATTTCCCTACATACGGGGTTAATGACATGAATGTTGACCGTATGCTTCGAATTAGGATAATCTAAGCTTCGAATGTATGTAATCAAACTCCTCAGACTCACAGATGTGCTAATGAATGAGTGATTGATTGAAAACCGTGTGAGTGAGTGAGTGAATGGTACATTGAAGCACCGACTAGAATGTGATTACTCGGGAAGTCGGAACTGTTGCTATTGTATCATTTCGGCGAAGAAAATCAATTCGTATCTGTGAATTACATCATATTATGTAATATATATTCTCGTAATATGATGTAATACACGTACGTATGCTGATGGTAGGATATTACCATCGTATCGGACTGGATGGCGACCACCGTACACATGATGCTAAAACCTGCCATAGTGACCCACACTCCGCGTGTGGTTCGCGTTCCAGGATCAGCCAGTGTACTTCCGGTTCTCTCGAGGAGCTTGCGGCATGACTTGATGGTTGGTTGAGACGGGTACGGGGGTATCCCTGTATCTGCATCGTTCATCCGATTATCTTGTCGCAAGTCCCTCGATTTGGTTCTTCCCTCTTCGGATTCGGAGTTCGAAGAAGCATAAATAGGCCGGCATGATTCTGACGACCACTGATAAACCCATTGTTTTAGTAGTCGCTAGTTTTTTTGGACTGCACTACGCCTTCTATCAGGTGCAGTGTAGTCACTTTGCCGTGCCCGGATAAAAAAAATGTACGTAAAGTAGTAGCTTGCAATTGGGTTCCATTCGGTGAGTGGGATATCCAGTGGTTCAAATAACCCTCTATTATTTTCATCCCCTATTCCCTTATTTTATGGTTGGCAACACACAAATTATACTTGTGGTTTTGTGAGTGTTGTGGTGTAGTTCGCTTATCATAAGGAGACCCACCTGTAATCAAAATCATGCCTGCCTATATATGATACTTCACACTCCGACGAGCTAGGAAGCTAATTGGAGGGCTTGCGACAAGGCAGATGGATCACCGATGCAGGCATAGGGACACAAGTCAAATGTGCCACATACCCGCCACAACCAACCATCAAGTCAGCTGCCCCACTCTACGGAGGCTATCAATACTATTGCCGTTGAACGAGTAAACTCATTATACACGTCTCCGACCCACTCAAGAAGTAAATTACTTCCAAATCCATACATTGTTTGAAAAGCGCGTGGCGTCGGAACACGCAGTAATGGCGGCTGTCACCAGCGACATTTTCAAAACTGTTTGTCATGGCGTCGACAAAATGGCGGTGATAAATCGTCTGACGTTACGTGTTCCGCACAATTATTATTGCGGCGTGATGTGAGTGAAAGAGACTGTGCCTTTTAAGAAATTTATAAGTAGGTTGTTTGACTAAGATCCAAGTGCTTTCATCAGAGTTCCCGTGCCCGTACTTGGTAATAGGACAGTAAGGAAACCAGGTTATTTTTATTTGTATTATACGATAGATACAGGAGAGATTTTTCGGCGCAGACCACGCTGTATGATAAGTAATGACACTTATCCCTCACTTTTATGCACCTACTTAAATCTGTATTTTTCGAACTTAATTGGCGGAGGATGCCGTCGATGATAGTTCCGCCTTTATACACTGTACATAAAGTGCATCAAAAAATTTTTTTTTAGCAGAGACTGGCGAGCGGATGGGTCACCTGATGGAAAGTTATCTTCACAGCCCATAGACACCAAAGACACAAAAGAGAATCATGGATGCGTTGCCAACTTAAAAGAATGAAATGGAAGGGGAGGGAAATACGGATTGGGAAAGGAAGGGGAGACATATCCCGGAAATAGGCCACCGGAAATCTCCCTCACTTAACGAAACGCGATAGCAAGTTGCCACTTTACGTCGGTTTTCTGTGAGACAGTTGCATCATCTCATCATCATGACCGGTCGAGGCAGCCCATTCGTGCTGTAGACGTTACTGTCTACAGCGTGCCTCTACCACTCAAATATTTCAGTTCGCTGTGTCCTTCGGGCTATATAGAAAGATCGAGGGATGAGGGTTATTTCATCATTCGTGTATGACATGCCGTAACATTCTGAGACGCACCGTCGCTTCTCGTCGCCCGGCAAGATTTATACCCTGTCAGGCGAAGGAGGAAATTACTAGAGTTATGTAAAAGGAATTATGAAGGGCATACCGTCGGCTCTTAGATACGGCTGAAGGGTTTTGAGTACTAAGACCCGAGCATGGATTATTTTGATAGTCGAATTCGAATAGAGTTGACGATATTTGATTAAAATTTCATAAACGCTCGGTGACTCTTGGCATTCAAGTCTATACTGGTGCATCTGTATATGTTTTATAACGTACAGACCATTTGAAAAGCAACAGCAAGTTGTTACTTCACGTTGGTATTCTGTGGGGCAACGGCCGCGTCCCAATTTATCATTTCTACCCAATTCAAAATGTAAACATTATTATTACGAAATACGAATTAATTCACCGTTTTCTCGATGTGAAATGTAATGTAAAACACCGAGTTTCAATCTTGAACACTACAATAGAAGATATTGAAGCCTTCCAGGAAATTGGAGGTTTCAATCACAACGTCAATCAGCGGTATCTTCAATTTAAAGTAAATAACGTTCACAATGCGTAAATTAAGATTAAACTTTAATGAACCAAATTGATTTGAATAAACAATTATGTTTAATCTGAGACGAGTAAACAATTCCTGTTTTTACAAACTTTTAAAATGTAGACCAATTTCAATACGGTTATTTATTTGAAAACCAGTGCGAGTTGTTTCATTTTTAAATGCGAGACCTACGATCGAATCTGTGATGCTAGCTCTGATATTTAAAAATCCGTAGGTTTTATAGATCAATAAATTTTTTGGTTAAACTAGAAAAACCGCAAGTATATGGTTTTGTGTTTTGTTTTGTTGTTTGTTTTGTTTTATGTTTGTTTTGCGTTTTGTTTTGTGCTTTATGTTTTGTGTGTTGTGTTGTACGATAATATAGTGATAGCCCAATATGGTGATAGGCTCGACCCCTATCACATCTGGGACGGAACTAAGCTCGCCGAAATATGGGTGTAGTAGTTGTTAGTACGCCTTTGCCTTCCCCTTCGGGGATACAGGCGTGATTTTATAGTAAATGAATCTCCGCCGACGTCAATTACCTGGCAGTGTGGCAAAGCCTTTACAGGACGTTTAATTACCGGCCGCAATCAAGGTGGACAATCACGGACAATCACCGAGGCTCCAGTCTATAGAGCCGGTGTAATGGAACAATCCGATCGGCTTTATGGAAATGTCGGTTTGTAGGCTGGGCTAATGATTTGAACATAACATAACATAAGCTCACGCCTGTATCCCTGAAGGGGTAGGCAGAGACGCCCTAGCGAACTAGAACACCCACATTTCGCCGAGCTTTGTTCCGTCCCAAATGTGATAGGGGCGAGCCTATCGCCATAACGGACACAAATTCTAGACTCCGGGCTAATATGAAAAAATCCAATATCACTTTGCCCGACCCGGGGATCGAACCCGAGACCTCAGTACGGTAGTCGTACCGAAATACAACCGCGCTACAGAGGCACGATTTGAACAGCTTGTGGGTAACTGGAGTATTAACTCCAAGTACCAATGCGCATTCTGTTAGTAACCTTGAATCACCGTATTACATACGTAGCCTATAATTTTGATTACCTCCTTGGTCTAGTAGCGTTTACAGGCTGTGGGTTGAGACATTGAGCGGTAGAGCCACGCTGTAGACAGTTACGTCTACAGCATGAATGGTCCGAGTCGACCGGTTTGATACCACTGTCTCACAGAAAACCGACGTAAACTGGCAGCTTGCTGACGCGTTTCTTTCGGTAAGTGACAGCCTCCGTGTAGTGGCGCAGTGGGCGAGTAGCCGGCTGTGAAGCGAGAGGCTGCAGGTTCGATTCCCGCATTGATACAAATATTTTGTGTGGCCCACAGATATTTGTTTCGAGTCTGGGTGTTGTGAAACTGAAAGTCTCTCATAGTTTCTGACACGCACGATACAGGTTATACCTAGTGTGGGGTCAGAACTAGGTGTGACTGTTGGGTGTATTTATTAAAAAAAAGGGAGATTTACGGTGGCCCATTTCCTCCTCTCCCTTTCCCAATCCCTTCTCCCTCCCCTTCCGTTGCCTCCTTTTAAGTTGGCAACGCACCCATGATTCTTATTGTGTATTGGGTGTCTATGGGCGGTGGAGATCACTTACCACCAGGTGACCCATCTGTTCGTTTGCCAGCCTCTGCTATAAAAAAAAGATCCTGGGTTCAAATCCCAGGGCGGAAAAGTTCGAAAGTGTGATGTGCCTACCCCATATTGAATGATAGGTGTAAGGAACGCAAACTTTGCCCGTATCCAAAGTTTTAGGCAGAGGTGAGCAAGAGAACTAGACCTCCCACGTTCTATAGAGCTTATTTTATCGTCCCCTTATTGGGTACCAGGCCATCATCATCATCATTAGCCACAGGACGTCCGCTGCTGAACTTAGGCCTCCCTCAATGTATTCCTTGGGGTATTCTTGTACTAGGCCATACCGGACACAAATTCCGTCGATTCCAATTTTTATAGCATATATTTAAAAATGTAAAAAAAACTTTAAAAATAAAGAGTACTAAATAGTCATTATTGTTTTAACAACATAACACAACTAACATAAATAACCTTAAATTCGGTTGTATTATCTTAATAAATTGCAGGTAGATCTAAAATTATTACAATTTACTGAGTGTAACCACCGTAACTGTGCATTTCTCAACTTTGTTAAATACTTTATAACTATAATGTTATATTTTATTGCTAAAATTGGTTTTAGAATAGGAATAATATGTGTAGAATTCATGTGCTATACTGAGAGAAGATTATGCATGGGTAAGTAAGGTCCCACACTTAAACTGATCCTCCATCACAGATGCGGTCGCGCCGGCAGCCTAGCAGCCACTCCCGGCGAGAAACTCCTAGAGCTGCTCCGGCCGTCGTCAGGGACTCCGCGGAGACACTCGACGGCCGCCTGCGCCCCACAACCACCTCGTCCATCGGGCTTCGTGTACTGCCCCTCAGACGCGTTGCCGTACTGCCCCCCGTCACGACTGGGCCCGCCGCGCCCTCATATACCGAAGGTAAGATTCTTGAGTTGTAGGCAAGGTGTGGAAGTTGACTAGGATTGGTTTGGGGGAGGCCTATGTTCAGCAGTGGACGTCCTATGGCTGATGATGATGATGACTGCTGATGATCAGAGGTGATTACCAACGTCTGCATAATGAGAATCAGACTAGCTTTGTGGGCCAGTCATACCTTCATCATTATAAACGATATGATAATAATCATCGCGGCATTTTAGTAAAGTAGATCTCTACACCAGTAGCAGCACCTCTAACAAAGATACCTCTATTCTGTCTACTATTGAACGTTTGTCAAGATTTGTTTCTGATTTGCTTTAACAAGTAAACTAACTTTAGATACAATCGCATTTAAAATGAAACAAACTTGAATTTTTATTGCTTTGGAAATTACGCAAAAGTTAACTTTATTATGCAATTTATTATGCAGAGTGTTAAATGCCACGGGCCATTAGTGTTACGTAAACGAAATCATATTTCAGCACTTTATTATTTATTTCGATTATTTTATCAGACTTCTCTTACTTCACTTTGCTTAATCGTTTCGATTACGTGAATCGTGGTCGTCAATATTGTTTGAATTTGATTTTATCCTAATTACTGTAGGTTCCAAGTTGAATACGAGTGGTAAACTAGTGTTGTTGTTCCAGCTGCAACCTCCACCCCAGGTGCAGGCTGTGGCGCCGCAGGTGTCGCAGGTGCCTCAGCCGCCGCCGGTGCCGCAGCGCACGGCGCCGGTGGCCCCCGCCCCGCTGCCCGTGCCGCCGCCCGCGCCCCCGCGCAGGTCCTCGCCGCAGCCGCCGCGCCGAGTGCCGCCGCCCACGCCGCCCAGACCGCCCGCCACCACTCCAGCCACAGACCCTAATGGCAACAAAAGAACTGTCGCCCCCCTAACCACGCAACCAAGATTGGATTGCAATAGGAATCCTCAACCCCCGGTTCCTAGAAGACCGCCCCAAAAGATTCCAGATACGCCGTACACACCGGCGCCACAGAATACACAGCCTATCAAGCGATCTCCAAGTTCAGGGTCTAATATAAGTGTGAGACAAGATTCAAATGTTTCGTCAGATTCCTTTAGCCAGACGTCTTCTCCGTCGTATACCACGAAGACAATGGAGGCGCCTCTACTGCCGCACCAGCACGTGAATAAGAGTCTGAATGCGAAGATAGCTCGCGGCCTGTTGCTGAAGGAGCAGCAGGAGAAGGAGTCGGGCAACTCGTCCATAACTAAGAGTATGTCGACGCCGGCGTCGTTGCAGACGATCGTCAGGTTCCAGAATGGGAGCAACATGTCGCTGCATCATAGGGTAAGTATTTCATTAATCTCACTTTAATACTTGCATGTCGCAACAACAACATAAGCTCACGCTTGTATCCCCGAAGAGGTAAGCAGAGGCGCACTAGCGAACTAGTACACCCACATATCGCCGAGCTTAGTTCCGTCCCAGATGTGATAGGGGGCGAGCCTATTATTATTAACGAACCTCCGTATATGATTCCATCACTGTACTTACAATTAATACATACGTATAGAAACTATAAAATATGTTATAAATATTCATTAGCATCATTTCGCAGAAGCACTCTATACTAAAAGCTCCTGTCCTCCGCTCTTCGAACTCACGAGAACATTTATTGCTCTTGATCACACATGAATTTCGTTAAGTGTGCATTTTGACATTTGAAATCATTTTAAACTTTTTTTCTTTCAGATTTTCATAGATTTTTCGTACTCATTTCATCGATTCTGCGGTTTAAATGAGAAATATCTTTCTTTACTTTTTGTATTTCGCAATTATGAAATCCACTCCAAGAGCATCCATTCATCCATTCCATTTTTCTATGATCTAAGAGTGGGACAGTAATATAACATAAATATAACATAAGCTCACGCCTGTATCCCCGAAGGGGTAGGCAGAGGTGTACTAGCGAACTAGAACACCCACATTTCGCCGAGCTTAGTTTCGTCCCAGATGTGATAGGGGGCGAGCCTATCGCCATATCGGGCACAAATTCCAGACTCCGGGCTGATATGGAAAAATTCCAATATCACTTTGCCCGACCCGGGGATCGAACCCGAGACCTCAGAACCGTAGTCGTACCGAAATACCACCACGCCACCGAGGCAGTAATATTACAGTGCTTATATTATTATTTATTGTAAATACAGATATTTAGCATAACTTTACAAAAGGTCCATATAAAGTGTATTGAAACACAGCGCCAATCAAATTTCCCGGCGTACCACCTGTGTTTATAATTTCATTCAATTACACTTCGCACGCCTCGCGGGAATTTTGGTAATCGAAAGTAAATACAGCCTGTACTTTTATAAAGCTTCAGTAATGTTATGGAATAATAAGGAACTAAGAGGTAAAGCAGGTCGATCTGGAAATCTTTGGGCGAGGCCAGTCGCATGTCCAGCAGTGGACGTCCTGTGGCTGATGATGATGATGAAGAAGAGGTCGTTGGTTCAGTTCCCGCAGCGGAACAAACTAATACCAAAAATACAATTTGTTTAGATTTGAGTGTTCCATACTCTCGTGACACAAGATAAATTGATTCTTCCGATGTCTGTGGGCGCTGGAAATCACTTACAAACAGGAGATCCGTTTGCTCGTTTAAGTCCTCCATTAAAATAATATTTCTTACTACAACTAGAAATAAATAAAAGCCCCAAACATTACACAGAGAATAAAATACATAAAAACGAGTACTTTTCAATTCATAGCCAATAAACCTCCAATAACACACAACTCTCTACTTATATTTACTCGGCGGAAGCAAGAAAACTCATTAAAAGAGACATCTGCGCGGCGCACTGTACGGCCGTCGCCACACAAAGTACCGTGCGGTGTACACAGCTCCGCACATATTAGTGTTTACCCTGGCCAAGAGGCAAGATTGCTTTCCTGTGTACTTTTATGGGAGGCCGAGATTGTTTCCTTAGAACGTCTTTAATGCTTAGACCGCGAGTCGACGCTCGACGCTCGATCATTTTAAAGGACATTTCCGCTACGCTTTTATGAAACGCTGAATGTTTTTTGTTCAAATCATGCTGTACACAGTATCATTCTCTTTTCAACTATTAATATCTACACATGTATCATCTTTCAACTAATATCCTACTCCATGTTGCAGAAAGGAATCAAGTTTAGTTTTTCATGATCGGCTGCCTCCCTGACGTCAACTTCCTCTATTTAGTGGATTGGGTCCTTATAGCATATAATGTAATTTTTTATCATTGATTTAAAGATAAAAATATTAGTGTCGATAAAATGTATTGTGGGTTGAACAGTTTTCCTCTAACTACGTCCGTACCTACGATATATTTGTAACGATCTTTTTTTAGATGCGTTAACAAATATTTTACAACTTTCCATTGTCAGTCTAGGGCTGAGATCTTTATAGCGAACTTCGACTAATTCTGAGTCAAAGAAAGGAACTCGGTGAGGATTTGGAATTTTTAAATCCAACTTTGATATAGTAAAAAAAAACTTTTAGTCTTTCTGTCAGTCTGTTTTTCTTGTAAAAAAGGTCTCGGATTAAGTCGAAGTTCGATTCAAAAATTCCAAATCCTCACTAAGTTCGTTTCTTTGACTCAGGCTTACTCGAAGTGCGCTCTATAAATCTCAGCCTAAATGTTTCAAAACATTACAGAATGTGTATACATATGTACTCGTATAGGTAATATAGGAGCACGTGCTAGCGTGTATTGTGTTAACATGTCTGAGTCTCGCAGCTGGGCTCGTAATGCCTCGTCGACTACGCCTTACGCCTTACATTCACAGTTTAGATAATTCCTTTTCAAATGTATGATGTATGTTATAAAACAAAGCGTTTTTGCTTTGTCAGCTACGTATAACACTACTAATGTGTATCGTCAAATTAATATCCTCTTTATACTAGTTTGAAAACGAAAATGCCGTAGAGCAGTACTATATTATACAGTTATACACTAAAATGGTAAGATTGCCAACATTAGTGTGTTACAGTTATCAGTGTTAATATTTTTGACAGTCTCCGTGGCGCAGCGGGCAAGCAGCCGGCTGTGAAGCGAGAGGCCGCGGGTTCAATCCCAAGTAACTGTGGGCCACGCAAACGCCACGGCCACGATATTTAATTAATAACATGTAATGAATTACACGTCATTCATATTTTTCTTTTCAAATTAACTTGAGATTAGCACTAACTGTAGTTTAGCAATAGTAGTGCAAGTCGCCCTTAGTTCCATTGTGTTCGAACAAAAAGCGTTACGTACCAGTACCAGTACCCATAGATGGAGAAACAGCGGTGTTACCACGATTTGTCGAGCTAAGCTTTAAGCTTGCTTATGAGTTATATTAACAAATTTAACCACGCTTCCTCTTACGTCGTGCACCACACTAAAATATCAGAGTGGCAAACGGCAAAACAAGCTCTCTCCATATTAGCTAGCACGCTGCACCGGCCGGCGGGTATCCAGTACAAACGGTTTACACACTCTAGCATCACTCGGATCTTCACACTCTTTTGTTATTCCTACTATTTGTAAATCGTTTGTTGGGAAGAATACAAAAGGGATACTTCAAACTGTAGCGTCCACAAACATAAGAAAAATATTCTGTGTACTACGTAATTTGTGACTGCCTCGGTGGCGTGGTTGTATTTCGGTACGACTACCGTCCTGAGGTCTCGGGTTCGATCTCCGGGTCGGGCAAAGTAATATTGGATTTTTCCATACCAGCCCGGCGTCTGGAATTGGTGCCCGATATGGCGATAGGCTCGCCCCCAATCACATCTGGGACGAAACTAAGCTCGGCGAAATGTGAGTGTTTTAGTTTGCTAGTGCACCTCTGCTTACCCCTTCGGAGATACAGGCGTGAGCTTATGAGCTTATTACTACGTTTTTTTTATGAATATTAGTGTTTTGTTGAAAGCGGGACAGTTTGTATGAACGATTTGTTTGTTTTATCGTCAAATCAATATTTCCGGCCCAAATCCCCCTCCCTTTCCCTATTATTTTCTTCCCTGTAGATTGGTATCACAATCATGATACTTTTGGTATTATGGGTAATTTTGATAATATATACAAATACAAATAATTTTGTACAAACAACAGGTACCCACGGCTGCGGAGTAGTAAATAAAATATTTTAAACTGAAAACTCCCAGCCGCTGCCAACCGTGGAAAAGGAAGACATAAGGATAGGGAATGAAGCCATTTAAAAAAAGAAGCAGAGGAAGGATAGAGAAGGGAAGAGATTTTGGGGTTTTCAAAATCCCAGCGCACAAAACGTAACAACAATTTCGGAGTTTACATCAGTTTTTTGAGACTGCTAATAGTATATTTGACAGTTCAAATGTCCCATTCATACTGTCAGTAAAATGGTCTACAGCATTGTTTACATGTTTAGTGACTACTGACTATAAGACACAATCACTGACCTCTGAGAACTCCTTCTCTGTACAATGAATTCTTATCTACAACTTCAAAAGGAGATAACTACTGATTTTATCACGATCATTTATCATCAGATGACCCAAAGCGTGTAAAAAGGAGTGCGATTCTAGAAACGGTTTGTAATATTGTATGGACAGCCTTGGTAGCGCAGCGGGCGAGTAGCCGGTTATGAAGCGAGAGTTGTTTCGGGTCTGGGTGTTGTGAGACCGCGCGTCTCTCGTAGTTCCTGATACCCACGACACAAGACTCGATCTTAGTGTGGGGTCAGGACTATGTATGTGACAGTTGGGTGTTATTTATTATTCTGTAGATGTTGCGAGACATGCGCGGCGCCGGCACCGAGGCGTCCCCGCACAAGTTCCGTCTGATGCAGCTCGCGCTGAACGCGGTGGCGCTGCTCGCCATCACCGGCGCGCTCTTCGCATACTTCCGAGCCAATCCTGCTGTACAGGTGTGTATTAACACTACCGGATAACAAACTGAATCAGTGGTAGAGCCACGCTGTAGACAGTAACGTCTAAATCACGAATGGGCCGGCTCGCCCGGTTTGATATCACTGTCTCACAGAAAACCGACGTAACCGAGTGGCAGCTTGCTGTCGCGTTTTGATCGGTGAGTGAGATTTTCGGTGGCCCCTATCCCCTCCTCCCTTTCCCATTCCCTTTTCGCTCTCCTTCCATTCCCTCTTTTTAGGTTGGCAACGCACCCATGATTGTTTTTGTGTCTTGGGTGTCTATTGGCGGTGGAGATCACTTGCCAGTCTCTCCTATAAAAAAAAGAAAAACTATTACTGACTATGACTGACAGTCTCCGTGGCGCAGTGGGCGAGTAGCCGGCTGTGAAGCGAGAGGCCGCGGGTTCGATTGCCATATTGAGACCAATATTTGTGTGGCCCTTAGATATTTGTTTCAAGTCTGGGTGTTGTGAGACCAAAAGTCTCTCATAGTTTCTGATACCCACAATACAGGTTATACCTAGTGTGGGGTCAGGACATGTGTGTGACTATTGGGTGTATTTTTTTATTTACTTTGAAAGGATTTTATTGCTTTGGTTGTGTGTGTAATTTTTTGGTTATGAAACTAGGGGACCTGTGTTTCGTGAGACCGAAAATCTGTCGTTTTTTTTATAGCAGAGACTGGTAAACGAGCAGATGGGTCACCGAAATGTGGATGTACTAGTTCGCTAGTGCGCCTTTGCCTACCCCTTCAGGGATACAGGCGTGAGCTTATATTATTTTAGGTTATGTCAGTGATAAATGTAATTTCGGAACACGAAATTTAAGTCCCAAAAGACTTAATTTAAGGCTGAGATCTATAGAGCGAACTTCGACTAAGTCTAAGTCAAAGTAACAAACTCAGTGTGGATTTGAGAATTGTTATATTGAACTTTGCCTTAGACCGAGTTATTTTTTACAAGAAAAACAGACTGACCGACAGACTAAGCAAAGATTTATTGTAAAAATGACTCGGACTAAGTCAAAATCCTCACTGAGTTCGTTACTTTGAATTAGTCTTAGTCGTAGATCTCAGCCTAAGGATCACAGATTTAATGTACTCTTCTTCTACCTGCCCTTATCCCACCTTAATGTGTGGTCGGCGCAACACACTTTTTCAAGCATGTTGTAAATAGGATTTGGCTTCGTTTTTACGACCGGCCGCTTGCCTGACGTCAACCCCCTATGAGGGATCCAGTCCCGGGCAAATTAAATTAGAAAATTTACTTTGCCCGACCTGGGAATCGAACCCAGGACCTCCCGATCCACAGCCCATACATGCTGCCTCTAGACCAAGGAGGCGACAGATTTAATGTACTCTCAACGTAAAATAATACAAAAGATTCGCTCTTCGAGAACTTGTACATAGACCTGTGATACGACAATATAAAATATAAGCCCCATTTACAAGAGAGCATAGGATTTCTTAACTATCGTACTTTTTACTTAGCTTAAGTAACACTCAACATAAAATAATTCTATAGACTTTACATAGCTAGTACCTAACAGTAAAAGTATATATGTACTTACTATTCAGCATCTCGACATAATTAAAAGCATTTCATATAAGTCCCACACGAAATACAGTTTGACATTTATTTCCAATCAGCTTGCGGACTCTTTATCGATTGTCAATCATCTTTGGCTGATTGAATGGAATCATATCAGCATTTAATTTAATTAAGAATGGAAACAAAAGATTTATTCATGAAAGTTATGATCTAAGTCATTAGTCTAAACTGCCTCGGTGGTGCGACTGCCGTCCTGCGGTCTCTGGTTCGATTCCCAGGTCAGGCAAAGTGATATTGGGTTTTGCTGTTTAGTATCAGCATGAGGTCGTGTACAGTATGGCGATAAGTTCTCTGCCAATCACATCTGGAACGGAAAAAACGATGGTGAAAGTATGTTCTGGTTCGCCTCTGCCTACCCATTTGGAAATACAGGCGTGACATCATGTATGTATGTGATTAATGTAGTGGCAATCTACTAAATCACTGTTAGAAAAAAGATCAGACGTAGCGCCTATTATGATTAGTATGTAGACGGTATAAATTCTTTGTTATTTAATTTGTTTGTTTAACGATAGGCCCGCCCCGTATCATATCTGGGACGGAACTAAGCTCGGACAAATGTGGGTGTTCTAGTTCGCTAGTGCGCCTCTACCTACCCCTTCGGGGATACAGGCGTGAGCTTATGTCATGTTCGGTATTTGATAAATTATGTTCCAAGAAATATACATAATATGTTGTATGTAAGCCACAAACGACGAAAATACTACAAAGAAAGTCTTATTTTAATGATAAGAAATATCGTAGAGTGATAGATAAATGAGGGACTTTGATACAGCCCGGGCAGGGATAAATTTGGAAATGCGTGGGATCAAAAATATCTTTCCAATTAAGACTTGAATTTTCATGGTATTTCTTTTTTAATGATAAACAGTAAACCGTAAACATTATTTCAATAACGGATAATATTTGGATAAGAAATATCACGAATATTTACATAGTTAAATACCTCTGACTGCCTCGGTGGCGTGGTTGTATTTTGGTAGTACCGTTCTGAGGTCTCAGGTTCAATCCACGGGTCGGGCAAAGTGATATTGTATTTTGTCATATCAGCCGGAGTCTGGAATCTGTGCCGGATATGGCGATAGGCTCACCTCTATCACATCTGGGACGGAACTAAGCTCGGCAAAATGTGGGTGTTCTAGTTCTCTAGTGCACCTCTGCCTACCGCTTCGGGGATACAGGCGTGAGCTTATGTATGTATGTATGTAACAGTAAACCGTAAACATTATTTCAATAACGGATAATATTTGGATAAGAAATATTGCGAATATTAACATAGTTGAATAGCTCCCAAGTAAGCTCTCAATCTACTTTTCTTCACAGGTACCTACAATTATTTGCTCGAATATCTTAACATTTATCCCACGCGTTACCTTGTGGAACCCGCACTTCCTTTTATATTTATCATCATTATTTTCGAAGTAAACAACTCGTGTGCCGGAGTAATAATATTTTTTTTATCCGGGCACGGCAAAGTAACTACACTGCACCTGATGGTAAGTATCATCATCATCAACATCATAAACAGCCATAGGACGTCCACTGCTGGACATAGGCCTCCCCCAAAGATTTCCACTGATAAAGGTCGTAGGAAGTCGCTGGATGCAGGCCGCTTCCAACAGGTCAATTTGGATATCTTTGGGGGAGGCCTATGTCCAGATGGTAAGTATAGTGTAGTCCAAAACAAATTTGCCGCCACTGACAAACGATGGGTTTAGGAGTGGTCGCCAGAATCAGGCCGGCCTATTTATGCTTCCTCTCTGAATCCGAAGAGGGGTGAAGCCAATCGAGGGGATTGCGACAAGACAGGCGTATGAACGATGCAGACACAGGGATGCCCCCATACCCGTCCCAATCAAACATCAAGTCATGCCGCTAGCCCCTCGAGAGAACCGGAAGTACACTGGCTGGTCCTGGAACGCTAACCACCCACGGAGTGTGGGTCACAGGTCGCAGGTTTTAGCACCATGTGTACGATGGTCACCATTCGATTGGATAGGAATACCCTACCACCAGCATCTAAGGATATTCCGAAAATCAAGGAAATATGTAACCGAAATATTACCTAAAATCAAACTCTCCCACACTTTAAAAGCCCTATCTATTACAAAATCAATTATATTAACGGTAAACATTCCTTTATGAAAGTTAAAACGACGTTGAAACAAAAAACAATTGTTTCCATTGTTCACTGTAAAGAGATCACACAAAGAGCGCGATTTTAATTTCCAACGTTCATACCGCGAAGTGGCTCTCTGCGTAAAACAATCAAAATACGTGAGTGTGGGCTGTAACTAGGCAACGCGGTTGGGGAAATATTTGGAATAGTAATTGGGGGGTCATAATACACGCACATTACACAGATCACTCTAATTGCATTTACTTTTAACATGATACAATTGAATTGCTTCGGGAAGCTTAAGTCTGAGATTTATAGAGCGAACTTCGATTAAGCCTAAGTCCAAGAAACGAACTCACGTGATGATTTGGAATTTTTAAGTCGCATTTTGACTTAGTCCGAGTCATTTTTTTACAAGAAAATCTTTGATTAGTCTGTCTATCAGTCTGTTTTTCTTGTAGATAGATCTCAGCCTGAGAGTGTAATTTATTAATGAGTCTTAAATTTAAACCATGAGGGCATTTAGTATTTTTAACCTTCTTCCCAAGGATTTATTTCGTCCCTTATGTATGTATGAAAATATAATTGGAATTCAAATTCAAATTGGCCATGTGCCATGGCCAATGTCTCAAATATCATATTATGTTAGTTGCCTTCCCAGAATCTAGAACTCGATATTCAATATTTTTATTAGATTACGTATATTTTAACTTACCGGGTTTTAAGTACGAAATATAATTTTGACAAAAATAAAATGCATGTACGTCATCCTGATTTCAAGCAATAGTATAGGTATCTATTTAACGCCAAAAACCAATTACAGACGGAAAACACGTATTACGTTTCTTATATACTGAGTTAAAATCCATAGAATATTTCACAACATCACGTGGATTGCGACCCCCACCATCGCGTAACAAATTCGACCCTAGTCTAAAATGTCTATGTAGAATTTGTGTGACTTCGTGGCTTTCGTTTGTTAGAATCCCCTTTGTGTTCATTGTTTTAATTTTTGTTTGTTTAACTTTTTCAACATCGCCGCTGTGTTTTGTGTTTTTGCACGTGTCTTCACCTTTTCCCGTGGAAACTCCATTTTGTTTTCCCTTTGATGTTTTTAATTCGGGGATACGTAAGAAGTTTCGTAGAATTGCGAAGTTTTCATTAAGGGTGTTATGTTTTTTCAGAAATATATACAAATAAATAAAAACCTAAAAGCTCTTTAAATTTTAACGATGTATTTGGAAATAAGAAGTTTCATGGAAATTCTGAGATGGGTGCTAAGTTAAATGTTTTTAGATGTTTGTATAAAAATTTGTAAATAAAAATTCCATACGTTCTAAAGGCGATGATTACAAAAGAGAACTATCATATGAATGTATAAGACTATCTGGAATATGAACTCATTACCCCGAAGTCCACAACCCCAAATATAAACTGCCACTAAAACTAAATTGAGTGAGGGATAATAAAACTAAATTGACAGCCTCCGTGCTGCAGCGGGCGAGTAGCCGACTGTGAAACGTGAGGTCGTGGATTCGATTCCCGCACCGAGACAAATGTCTGTGAGGCCCACAGATATTTCTTTCGGGTCTGGGTGTTGTGAGACCGTGCGTCTCTCGTAGTACCTGATACCCTCGACACAAGACTCGATCTTAGTGTGGGGTCAGGACTATGTGTGTGACTGTTGAGTGTATTTATTATTATTATTATTATTATACTAGTGCTCTAAGTGCGTACAAGTATGAAAATTATCATCTACATGTTTTTTAGAGTCCCGTAGTTGAATGCAAAAACGGAACCCCTATAGTTTCGCCGTGTCCGTGACCGTCTGTCTGTCTAACCCCGGTTTAGCTGAGGAAATGATAGTACATACTAGAAAGATCTTATTTAGCATGGGTAACAATAATCTTGAATAATCTTAAAAATAATCTTGACAAAAAAATAATGTTTTGGATACCTGAAAGGTAGGTAGGTAAGTGGGAAATAATTTGTTTTAGCTCGACTACCCCATAGTGTGGAGTGTCGTTGGATAAGTCGTTTAAATATTGTGAAAACCATTTTACAATTCATGGATTCGTTTGCGATGTAGTTTTGGATACGTGAAAAAAAAACAAAGGTATAATTATAGTGAATTTAATTAGTGACGGGCGGCTCGGTCTCCGGTGGCCGAGACGCTTGTGTGACATAATATATATGTGCTGCCTCCAACGAGTGATGAAAACTAGCACGGTACAAGTAGTAGTCGACCAAAGTAAAAAGCAAAACGTACATTTAGCCCTCATTCGCAGAGCTTTTTAACGCGCTTTAAAAAAGCGGCTAAACATGTCACTTTATATGAGTGCTTGAAAATCATTCTTGTCTTGTTTCTTATACGGTATATTGTGCATACCGTCCGTTTTTTAAACGCTACGTTTTAAAAGTGCCGGTGTTTGAATAATTATACTACAACTCATATGTTCCGTTTAAATGCGTTGAAAAATCCTCTCGTGCGAATGAGGGATTAATGAGTGAGTTTTCCGCTTACCCGTTCGTGCCCATTCGTGCTCTAGACAGTAACGTCTACAGCACGAATAGGCCGGCTCGACCGGTTTGATACCACTGTCTCACAGAAAACCGACGTAAAGTGGCAGCTTGCTGTCGCGTTTCGTTGGTGAGTGAGATTTCCGGTGGCCCATTTCCCTGCCTCCCTTTCCCAATCCCTTTTCCCTCCCCTTCCATTCTCTCCTTTTAGGTCGGCAACGCAGTCATAATTTTTTTTGAGTCTTGGGTGTCTATGAGACCTGATCACTTACCATCAGGTGACCCATCTGTTCGTTTGCCGGTCTCTGTTATAAAAAAATACTGCTCATTTTTTAAACGCCACGTTTTAAAAGCGTCGCGCCGGTGTTTCAATAACTGTACTACAACTTATATTATGTTCCTTTTCAACGCTTTTTAACGCGCGTTGAGTTATCTTGTGTATGAGGACTTAGTGAGTGAGTTTTCCGCTTACCGAATTTTCGCCTTCCCAGTCCTTAGTCCCCTTCTATAAGGTATTGACACTTACCATCAGGTGACTCACTTGCTAGTCTGCTATAAAAATATATCCATTTTTGTCTGTTAGTACGTGTCGCAAGCGGTGAACCGTTCGTCGCCGGTGACGTGGCCCGCGCCCACGGAGCCGGCGGGCGCGCGCAACCCCGCGCCCGGCGTCTGTCTGCCCGTCATCGTCAGCTTCTGCCACCAGCACCGCGTCTCCTACAACTTCACCGTCTTCCCCAATTATATCGGACATTTCGGACAGAGGGACGCTCAACAGGTAAGATGATAACTGTGCACCAGTGCCTCCATACAAAGAGACAGTGCCTTTTTTCTGACAATTTAATTCGCAAACAAAAACAGATGTTGAACATAATGAGCGTTACTTAACATTTAAGATGAGTAAATGGTTAGGAATAACTCAGCTTAATTTTTTTTATAAGTAAGGCCCTTTAAGACAGGATCAGCAAACATTAATTTTTCATTTCAGCACAAACAGTTTGGATCTTATTTACTTTAGTGTTATGATGTGATGTGGAGCTCATCGCCATTCCGGGAGCAGATCAAATTCCGGGCAATTTATGTATGTGTAAAATATAACGAACTTAACATAGATTGTAACTGTCGTACTTGGATTAATTGATCCAAGGAACACATGATTTCTCTGTTTAATATGATATTAAATTAATATTGATTTTTAAGTAAGAACTTGCAAACAAAAAGAAGAAATCTTTCTTTCAGAAAATCTACACTTAAATTAAATTAAAAAACGAAAAAATTATTTCCAGGGCGCTTTAATTAGCCCACATTATAAAAAAAGATCAAATTATGTAACGAAAAACCTATGTATTACTAGACATGTTGTGAAGAAACGACAGAAAACTTCTAAATTGTGTCAAAAACTTCACGCACACTACACTTGCCGATATTCAAAATCCAATAAGGGAGGGGTTGTCCCCGGATCGAAGGGCGCCCTTTCATAGGGACTCGTTAAATAGCCATTAACGGGCGGCGCTCGGCCCTCAGCCTCTTAATTATTGAGGGGTTCATAAGTATGCAGACAAAATCCCTTGCACGAATATATTTTACAATCTATCTTTTGTAATGATTTATTGATGAGATCGGCGTTTGACGTCGCTTTTGAGTTTTTTTTATTTTAATGAACCTCATTGGTTAGTGCGTACTTAGGCAGGCAGTTAAATCTCAAATCGAGCAATCACAATTTCTGTTTGAATTTTTAAATTCAAAAATCACCCAAGTTCTGGTTTGGTGATGCTCAGTACGGCGATAGGCTCGCCCCAATCATAATAAGATGAGAATATATGGCAGGTTTTAGCACCATGTGTATGGTGGTCACCATCCGGTCGGATACGAATCTCCTACCACCAGCACTTACCTGCTACGTCCCGCAGGTCATTGGTCCAGCGGGCATGAGGTCGGCCTACGCTGCGCTTTCTCACCCATATAACTTAGAGGTAGAAAATAAAGAAATAAGTACAATACCCACACTTAGTCCTGATAGTGAGCCCACACTAAGATCAGAGTTTTGTGTCGTCGGTACCAGGAACTAGCGAGAAACTTTCGGTCTCATCATCATCATCAGCCATAGGACGTCTGCTGAACATAGGCCTCCCGCAAAGATTTCCAAATCGATCGGTCTCACAACACCTAAATCTGAAACAAATATTTGTTGATGAAACAAACATTTATGCGAGGATCGAACCCGCGGCCTCTCGTTTCACTCATACACTCCCGCTGCGCCGCCAAGGCTGTCAAAATCAAACATAATTAAACTTGTACAATCCAATACGTATCAAAGAAGCAACATTTGAAGATAAACACGTTGCTTCGTAGACATCGGTTGGAAGTAAACAAGCGGTGAGCTTTCGATATCGAATTGATCAAAAGCTCGGTTCCAATTAATTAAAGCTCGGCCTAATCTCCGCGCGGAGTGTGGAATCACGTCCCGTTCACGTCCGTGTAATTATTTTATGAGCTTATTGATGGGTTTCGGGAAAATTGACGTTTTTGATGGCGTATGGTAATTAGATTTGGAAAAGTGAGATGAAAAAGGCTTGTGGCTCTATCCCCATATATTGTAAGGTATTCGCATTCGTGGTTCGCGAAATAAGAACATATTTGCGATTGTGACGTGCGCAGTCAGATTAGAGTAGACAAAAATAAAATGTAAAATATATATTTTTTATTCTTATATTACAGTTATTTTCAACACTGTGTCAATTTGTGATTTTGTCAGGGTAGACCTTTCTTTCTACCTGCCCTTATCCCACCTTAACGTGGGGTCGGCGCAACACACTTTTTCAAGCATGTTGCAGAAATGATTTGGCAAAGTTTTTACGACGGGCTGCCTGCCTGACGTAACCCGCTATGAGAGATCCAGTCCCGGGCAAACTAAAGTAGAAAATTCGCTTTGCCCGACATGGGAACCGAACCCACGACCTTCCGGTCCACAGCCCATATATGCTGCCATTAGACTAAGGAGGCGAATAAAGCTTTGTGAGGGTAGACCAATGTCTCTCTATCTGTATGATCTGCACGCCATTGACGCTGTGTGTTGCGAATTTCGTTCCGCTTCAATTTGTGAGCCTAAATACTTTTACATATCACATCCAAGAGTAATTATTTACCCATCAATTTTAAGGATAATAACTGTGTTTTAATCGAAATGTTTTCAATAGCGCCGTCCCTGTCACGTAACGCTGTCTCATTCCCTCACTATTAAAAGTTAATGCGTTTCGTTAAAAGGATTACGTCACGAGGCACGACAGCTCAGACTACAGACTACGTAGCAATGGTCATTAGGATCCACCTCCCGGGAATCAATCATTGTCACCGCACAATGGGGTTCAGCCGTCAATAGACAATGTTTTTAGATAAATTCTTTTAGTATAGGCTGGGGATTTACATACACACGGTTACGCCGCGCCGCCGCGTACGTCTATGTGTATGGTCACTGGTTTGATACGGTTGTTTAACGGCCGGTTTCAATAATCGATCTCAGTTTAGAGTGCAGATAGATCGCGATTATGAACCAAACAAATCATGTCATTTGACGGAGTCATTGTTTGTTGTGTGGGCTCCATTTTCCGCAATCAGTCCATTTCGATGATGGACCATTGTGCGTGACGTGATGCCAGCTAAAAGTTTAGCCAGCCTAGCTCCGACCAGAAGCGCAGGATCTTCCTGGGGTCTCTGCAGGCTTCTCGGAGCGACCTCGGTGTGTTGGGGATTTTAGCCCGTTGTGCAGCAACGCCTTCGCATTCCAGGATGACGTGGGCAGCTGTTTCATCGGCCGACAGGCATCCCCTACACAGAGGGCTGTCAGTCATACCTAGAACATACAAATGTTTGTTAAGTGGGCAGTGTCCAGTTATGGTACCTACGACTATGCGTAGAGATGGCCTATCTAAAGGACAGCAAGCGTTTAACGGAGTCATGTTTAAACTGTGTTCTTATTGGCTAATTTTTGTAATCTATCTGCACATTCGAACTGAGATTGTTTATTGAAACCGGCCGTTAGACGCATTTTTTTATAGCAGACTGGCAAAGAACAGATGGGTCACCTGTGGTAAGCGATCTCCAACGCCCATAGACATCCAAGACAAAACAATAATCATGGGTGCGTTGCCAACCTAAAACGAGGGAGTAGAAGGGGAGGGAAAGGGGATTGGGAAAGGGAGTGTGCGGGTAAATGGGCCACCCGAAATCTCACGCAACGAACTAAACGTGACAGTGAGCTACTACTTTACGTCGGTTTTTTGTGAGACAGTGGTATCAAATCGGTCGAGCCGACCCATTCGTGTTGTAGACTTTACTGTCTACAGCGTTGCTCTACCACTTAAATATCGCATATCAATATGTAACATAGCGTAAGTTATATTAACGTCAAGTTGGACGTAAATTCTAATACACAAGTGAGTGTTTGAAAGCTTAATTATTTAGCCCTTTTTACTTTATTATTACTAATGTTTTTGCTTTTAGTCTTAATTAAAACGTTATGCGTGAAATGAACATGTATTTAATAATTTTTAACATACATAATAACTCGTATATTCAAGAAAAGTGAGCGAAGTTTAAGAGCGCTCTATTTTCAAGTGAAATGCTCTTCATTTTGGAGTATTGGCTGTATTTATTTGGAATCGATGTCAAGATGTTCGCAAATACATTTATTTTGATGAGATAAATAAAACATTTTATTTAATTACGTAAAGTTCAACATTCCACATCAAAAGTTCATCGTCCTTTGGGATAACCTTTAGATATTTAAGCAATATTAAATGAGAATTTGAGAGGATGTGTTTACTAAAATTAAGTCGATTGTTGTTGTCGGTTATCTTGTTGTTGAAGAATCTTATTTCTGTGTACCGACACTGTCTGCAGTTTAAACCGACTTTTCAAAGGAGGACTTATCAACTCGTGTAAATGTTTATGATCCGATGATTTTAATGATTATTTTTGTATTTGAGTACCCACTCGTCATGTCTAGTAGTAGTGCAAATTATATTATAGATCTTTTCTTTGTGACTGCCTCGGTGGCGTGGTTGTACTTCGGTACCACTACCGTCCCGAGGTCTCAGGTTCGATCTCCGGGTCGGGCAAAGAGATATTGGATTTTTCCATATCATATGAGCTTTGAGTGTTAGAGCTACGCTGTGACAGTAACGTCAACAGCACGTATGGGCCGGCTCGACCGATTTGACACTGTCTCACAGAAAACCGACGTAAATTGGCAGCTTGCTGTCGCATTTCGTTTGGTGAGTGAGATTTCCGGTGGCCCATTTCCTCTCATGAAAAAGTCTGAATCTAAATGATATAGTAACATTTCATGGATTCAAATATTTTGATTTGATTTCATCAGCTGAGCGACTTGCTCGTCTCGACCCTTGGTTACAATCAATTTTTGAGAATTTTATAATGATTTGTACCCAGGATCTAGAAATCTACGATGCAGTGGTGGATGTGAGGTGTTACGAGCTGACCGCATTGTTCCTCTGCTCCCTGTTCGTGCCCAAGTGTGGGCCGCTGGGACATATGGTGCGACCTTGCAGGAGTCTCTGTCAAGGTAAGACTAGCTTTATGACTTATGACTTAGGGCAAATTTTTCAATACACAAATATTTTTACCAGGAAAGTAATTTGACTGGTATGATAACTATCGAAAGGTCGCTGATGTGTGATTTGTTTTTATATGTATTTTTGGTTGTAAATAACCATGAAATTAAAAACTTAACTGATCGACTTCCAACTTGATCCAATCGTGACCAAATTTAAATGGAAATAAGCTTGCATAAAATAAACAAAAAGAAACACAAAAAGAATTTCGAAAATCCACATTCGGCGGAGTTATCGCGTAACATAAAAACAAATACAGACAAATTAAGGATCTTCTTCTTTTTGAAAGTCGGTCGAAACGACGTATCTTGCGTATAACCTGGAAAGCTAAGAGAACAACTGAGAATTTCGACGAGACTGTCGACGACGTGCTATGAAAGGATCCTAAAGTATCTTAGACATATTGCTCGCCAGGAGCATAATTTGGAGAAACTACTCTTACTTGGAAAAGTGGAAGGGAAACAACCGCGAGGGCGTGTGTCTAGCCGTCGGTCCAATCAAATAAAGTTACTGACGGGACTCTCAGTAACAACAGTATTGAGGCAGGCTAAGGACAGAAAAACCTGGAAGGAGATCATTCGACAGATGCGACGGACGACCTTCAGAAATTAAGAGTGCGACCAAGAAGAAGGCTAGTTTAAACGTAGTACTTCCCACTCGGCAGTCAGTTCTAATCCTCACTATGCTAGACTTGGTTTCATGTATTCATTGCAAACAAAAATTGCAAACCAGATCTTGTTTTGTGTCTGAAGATTTATTTAGTTTAAAAAAATATCACCTATTTATTTAGGTGTCTACTTTTTTCACAAAGCTGAATAGACAATGTGAAGAGGATTACCTATTCTATTTGTGGCCAGTTTAAATCCTTTAACAATACAGTAGAAAATATAAAAATCGCTCTGCTCTGAAAACCTATTGAATTCGGCTGACATGAATAAACTAATAACACGGGAGCGAGGCAAGGATCCAAGGTATTGTAGAGGTATAGATAGGGGGATATTTAGAAAGTGTTTATGTTTGTTTTATCTGTTTATTTCAATTAATTAACTGAATAATGATTGTGATCAAATTAACATTCGGCTACAATTAGCAAGTATTAATTTTGACACCATTGTAAAAATACTTCGTGGTTTTTGAATAACATAACTTTGACCACGCTTTTAAATAGTGACGTGCGGCTCCTATGTGCGCTCTAGAGGTATATGTGCCGCATCCAACGGGTAAGACGATGTTCTAGCTGCTAGACATAAATAATAATTTTTTCTTTGCCATACGATGTTTAGTTAATTGTATACCAATCAGACCTTGAGAAACTGGGATTATAACTGATAGTCTCAATTCAATTTTATCAATAAAGCGTAATAGAGAAATGTAATTAACAGTCCAATTTTACAGTTCTACCTCTAGATAGTTCATACTAATATTAAAAAGAGGAGAGATTTTTTTGTAATGCATAAGCTCAAAAACAACTGAACCGACTTTAAAAATTCCTATACATATGTAAGGCCACATTATCAGTTACTAATATAGTGGAACGTATAACTTCGTGACCCATTTTTTTACAATTTTTATACCTTTCCCCCTCTCGGTGACATAGTATACTCGCACCCTCGGTGACCATCCATAATGTATGCCAAGACCCCTCTAGCTTTCAGATAGTAATTTATACATATGGGTTTAACCCTTTCCTAACTAAAGGTACCAATTTGTACCGGGTGATTCCCCGTCCATTATTTCGACAATACGATCGCGCTTTACGTATTTGACGCTGACGATCCTTTCGAGTACTACTACGCTAGCCAACCACAGTGATTTATTTCAATTTTGCACATTTACCGCCAACAAGTGACACTTTCAAGTTGCAACCTGTTTCGGATTTGAGAACTGCGGATTGCTTCTGTTTTAGAAAATATTTAACAATATAATAAATGGGGTAAGTGTTATTGTTTTATATTATTATATTAGATTGTAGTTTTAACTATACAATTAATATGTTTTTAGATAATAATTTTAAAATTTAGTGGTAAAATAACGATAAAAATGTACAAGGACTTATGAGTACCGTCAGTGACTTCGGTTGCTTTTTTGTTCATTAGATCGAATATATTATGATATTTGTTGATCATATATAAAACCTATTTATAATGAATATTTCAAAGAATACGGGTTTGATAGAAGCCTTACTTATGAAAGATCTTCCAGATTTTTTCGAAACTTTAGATTTGGAATTGTCTGACGAAGAAAACATTGCCAAAGAACAACTACCCTCAACTAGCAATTTTGATGAAAATTTTGAGGCAGCATTAGAAGAATATATGCTAAGCCAAGCTGAACCTAATACAGGACATGACGCAGAAGATCCTAGTGCCGAAATAGACCAAGAGGTAATTGTATATTCTATTACCATCACTCTTCCAGATAATTTCCAGACTGATGAAACTGTCACATCAACACATGCACAATCAAAAAAAAACTATTGAGCCTAATCGTAAATAGAAGAAAAGTGATGTAGAAACGTATTTACCAGAATATTCTGCAAATACGCGGGTAGTTGACGAATATTTTGCTGAATGCACTACGCCTACTGATTTTTTTTTGTCTTGATTAGTGATGTACTGGATAATATTGTGTATCAAAATAACTTATATGCAACACAAATTGGCTGATAATTTTCATGACAATGATGAAGCTATTATCGCGCAAAAAATGCGTATAAATCTAAAATCACCTGTCCAAAGGCCATCAAAGACTAGAACTCTTACATGGGAGGTGTTGATACAGCAGATAGATTGAGAGCACTGTACTGCGTGGACTGGAAGTCCTCAAAATGGTGGTACAGGTTGTTTTGGGGTATTAGAGATATTACATTTGTAAATGCATATATTATTCATGGACTCATAATGGAAAAGATACCTGTAGAGCCATTGCGCAAGGGTTGATGTCTATGAAGGATGTCAAAGGTAACAAGAAGTAAAGGTTTATCAAGAGACTCTGAGCCAAGCCCTGGGCCATCTAAGAGGCGCAAATTTGGTTTCTCAACGGTGAAAGACATTCGTTTAGAAAACTGCGGCGTGCATTGGCCTACGTCTGTGCCAAATAGAGGGGGGTGTGAAGTATGCAGCATGAAGAAAATGCAGTCAAAGCCTTACTCTAAATGTTCACACTGCAATATATTTCTGTGTATAATTGAAAAAATAATTGTTTTGCCGAATACCACGATGCTAATGTTTAATTACTTTTAATCTTATTATTAATTCGAGCTAAAAAGAAGTATTTCATGTTCTCATTTTATTAGCTATTTTGTGACCCAAAGTTCCTCACGGTACTTATAAGTCTAGGTCATAAAAAAAGTACCTAAATATAATAAAAAAATCTGAAACAAAAAAAATATATTTCTTTACTACCCCTTATCCATATACCATCATAAAAACTTTCGTTATCATTATTTTTGGTATATTCGCTAGGAAAGGGTTAAATCATTTTTGTCGAAGACAAGTTTAAAAAAAGCTATGATGTCAATATGATGTGTTGCCACCTGTAATTTTAAAAAGAGCTAAATGCTGCGCGCCATATTTGAATATAGCTCGAAAAAGCACTATTTCTCTAAAGTGTATTGACTACGTGACCAAAACCTAAGTGGTATTTTGAAGACCCCCTCCCCCCAGAACGAGTCATGTAGTATGGGTACGTTCTCTGTGCTACTTTTATCCCGGAAAAATGTACGGTTTCCGTGGGATACACACGTGAATAAGTCGCGAGGAACACCGTATAGTAGATATATTATAAATAATAAAATAAATAAAAATGTTTATTGGTCACGTAGGCACATCAAATGCACTTATGACAGGTCACAACAAGGTCTAGATACATTTATATAATAATAATAATAATCATGTTACAACACTATCAATTTAGAAAACAAGCGGGCAGGTATCGACACAAATCAAGGATGGGGCTTAGTTAAATGGTTGTGATTTGTAGGAAAGGGAACGAACGGGATATGGCAGGAATGCTAGCAGGGAATTGACTGGAAAATAAAATAGGAAGCTTGTAGGATTTGACTGGAAATGTGAGTAAGGAAAATCACGCCGTGGACTATAAGGCCCTATCCTAGCTAACCTACCAGCCTTTCTCTAGCTACCTACGGATGACGACCCGAAGAAGAAAGACGGAAAGAAACTCCGGGCTTTTTTTTTCATCATCAATTGACTTTCCTTTTTTTTCTCAATTTTACAAGATACAACTCATTTAATTTTTACATTTTATATTTTATACGGATTTATGCATTCTCAACATACCACTAAAAGTATAAGGTACTGTAAGTATGATAGAAATAATGCAGCATTGTAGGATGCATAAATCCATACTTACAAAATATCCTTATATCTATGTCAAAACAATGTACTTAATTATTAAATTTTACAGAGTTGATGGCATACACTCTTCAAATTGGTCGATCGGTTGACTTTTGTAAAAAAAATAAAAAAAATTAAAGTAAAATAGAATACCTATTATTAATAAATATTATGTCAAATAACTATACTATTATGTCATGCCAGTTATTATGATGTGACACCTTGTATGGTCAGGGTGGTGGCCATCGATTCATCAGTATTCCGTTGTTCAGAAACCATGCGTCGCTGCGGCTTCTTCCTGGAGGTGTTTGGCCTGTCGATGCCGGACTACCTTCAGTGCGAGATATTCCCCGAGTCCGTCGACACGGACGTGTGTCTCGGCAACAGAGAGGTGAAAGAAGCCAGGTTCCGAGCTGCTAAACCTGGTGAGTATTTTCTTTCTGTTGTGTGTACCATTCCTGCCATATGCCATTCCCTTTTCCACAACCCACAATCTTATACTCTATTCCTATTTCCCCGTATCACCCTATCTTAGCCATCCCATCGTTATTATGTCCTTACTTGCCTGCCTGTCTTCAAATGTATAGCGTGATAATGAACAATAAAGATTTTTATTTATTTTCTTTCCTAATGTCTATGGTGGGCCTGTAGTGTCTGTACCAAACGTAGAGTTCATCGTTATTCAGCGATGGCATTAAGCGCAATACCCACGAAAGCCGCTGACACAACCCGGCGGCCTATAAGGATCCTGCCGACTTGCAATTGCAATGACTGAAGCCGCCAACTAGCCCGCCGACAAAATGTTGCCGGCTCAGGCGGGCGGGCTGGCGGCTTGGGTCTGTATTGCGATCTACGCGACGCGACGTGGGCGACGCGACGCGGGTGACGTGGGCTGTAACTAACGGCCCCGTGCCTTTACAACGCATCGAAGACAAAATATTCGTCATTAAATTACGAATATACACAAAAGAATAATAAGAATAATGGCCACTTTGGATTACATAATCTAAACCAGCTTGGTTAGTTATCACTAGAGGACTTCGCAAAATATAATTGCAGACATCGAATTTAGATCTTGCCCCGCCACTGCCGTTATTCATAACGTACATTGTCTCTAACGTCATCAAATATTCATGTTTTTATTATATTTGCATAATAAACAAGAAAGTATAACATTTTCAAACATTATTTATCTTGTCAAACAAATGATAATCAATCTGGAAGAAAGTTTCACAGACTTATTTTTTCTCTCCACCTGCCTTATTGTTCAGAGTAATTCGAAATTCTGAAAAGCCAGATTCCATCTTAAAACACGTACTTCATTCTTTAATTTGATTTTAACATAACACGATTTGGTTTTTAGGACTTAGGTACGTTATATAAGATCATTTGATTCGTTTTCTGTAAGGACTAATAATACCTATTTATCAAATTATATTTGAACCATTTGAGCATATGTTACAACACACATACACACATATAGCAGCAATAGCTCAGTTGGGAATGAAGTGTCGCAGATTCGAGACCAAACCCAAAAAAACACACCTCTGACTTTTCTATGTTAAGTGTGTTTTCATTGTGAAATATCGCTTGCTATAACAACGGCGAAGGAAAACATCGTGAGGAAACCTGCATACCCGAGAATTTCTCCACAAGAATTTTGAAGGTATGTGAAGTTTTCCAACCCGCATTAGGCCAGTGTGGTAGACTAAGTCCTAACCCCTCTCATTAGTAGAGGAGGCTCGTGCCCAGCAGTGGGACAGTAATATTACAGGGCTAATATTATTATTTATTTTAACAACACACACACATAAGCTCACGCCTGTATTCTCGAAGGGGTAGGCAGAGGCGCACTAGCGAACTAGTACACCCACATTTCGCCGAGGTTAGTTTCGTCCCAGATGTGATAAGGGGCGAGCCTATCGCCATATCGAGCACAGATTCCAGACTCCGGGCTGATATGGAAAAATCCAACATCACTTTGCCCGACGCGGGGATCGAACCCAAGACCTCAGGACGACAATCGTACCGAAATACAACCACGCCACCGAGGAATGTTACAACAATAATTACATTATCCGACTGACGGATCCAACCCATGCTAAGTAAAAAGGATATAAATCTGTATTTCAAAAGCCGCACCAATAAATTCGTATCCGTACTAATCGTGATGTATTGTCAACGTACAGAAAGGATCGACAGACGGGATCACCGTACGAAGATATAGTTTTACGATGTTTTTCCGCGATACATCTAAATCGAGGTGATTTTTACTGCTGCGATAGCTTTACCCAACGGGTACGGTGTAACGCGTTTTATTTTACGATTATGTTAGTTGCGAATTTACTGCCTCAGTTGCGTGGTTGTATTTAAGTACGACTACCATCCTGAGCTCTCGGGTTCGATCCCCGGGTCGGGCCAAATGATATTGGATTTTTCCTGTCACATCTGGGACGGAACTAAGCTCGGCAAAATGCGAAAAATCCAATATCACTTTGCCCGACCCGGGGATTGAACCCGAGACCTCAGGACAGTAGTCGTACCGAAATACAACACGCCACCGAGGCAGTCCGATTTTAAAATATTGTTTTAGTGTTCGCTAGATGTTATTTGAAATGTGTTTGTTGGCGGAAATTGAAATGGAATGGAATTTGTGCCCGATATGGCGATAGGCTCGCCCCCTATCACATCTGGGACGGAACTGAGCTCGGCGAAATGTGGGTGTTCTAGTCCGCTAGTGCACCTCTGCCTACCCCTTCGGGGATACAGGCGTGAGCTTATGTTATGTTATGTTATGTTTGTTGGTGTGTGGTAACCGGTGTCTGTCGGTGTTGGTCAGTGTGCGGCAGCGGGTTCCAGTGCGACGTGAAGCGGTGCATCCCGCACGACTGGCGCTGCGACGGACACGTGGACTGCGCCGACCGCTCCGACGAGCTCAACTGCCGCGTGTGCAAGCGCAGCGGCGACGTGCACTGCGGCAACCAGCGCTGCATCTCGCAGGCGCACATGTGCGACGGCAAGCGGGACTGCCCGTGGGGACAGGACGAGAGGAACTGCCGTGAGTATCGACTCTCTGTCGAGTACCGACATCCAGGATCTAACGTGTCTTGTGTCCGACTAGGAACGTACTATTCCATACAAAATGCACTGTCTTAAGGACGGAAGCAACACCAACGACCTTCGGTGATCGGCAACTACAGTTGCGCATGAAGGTAGACTAGATGGCGCTAGGCGTACCTATTTTATCATTATCTCAAAAATTTTCTTTCTACCTGCCCTTATCCCTACCTTAATGTGGGGTTGGTGCAACACACTATCAAGCATATTACAGAGCGGATTTGGCTTAATTTTTACGACTGACCGCCTGCCTGACGTCAAACTCCAATGAGGGATCATTATCTTCAAATGCTAATTAAATAAAGAATAAAAATTACAACCAAAAGTAGGTCTTCCAAATTGCCCCATTGATAACAATGATGGTGTTGATGCAAATATTGAAAAAATAAGCATAAGCTCACGCCTGTATCCCCGAAGGGGTAGGCAGAAGTGCACTAGCCAACTAGTACACCCACATTTCGCCGAGCTTGAAAAAATTAATTTTGTAAAAATTTTCTTCTTTAATCAAAATACCTATGCACCTACCTCACTGTGCCCAGCAGGTCCTAGTTTATTTGAAGATAGTTTGTGTGTAATTTCATTAAAGTATATTCTATAGCCTAAGTGTAGCATCTAACTAAACTACTTGGTGAAGACATAATTCTAGTTAACTTTATTTTCAGTGTTGTAAACACGAATAAATTAGATCAGAAAACGAAAGACTATCGATATGAATAAGATCTAAGATGGCTTAGGATCGGACTTTGATGTTTATGTAGGACACGAGAATATCAAACATAAAAACGTTCAACCCCAAAGTTCCAATCTTCAACAAAACAAAGATTATGTTGTTGTTTTCAATAATATATTTTTGAGTATAGGTATACCTATATATATATAAGTAAAAAATGCTGTCGATATATTATGTTTGTTATTGAATACTGACTGCCTCGGTGGCGTGGTGGTATTTCGGTACGACTACCATTCTGAGGTCTCGGGTTCGATCCCTGGGTTGGGCAAAGTGATATTGGATTTTTTCATATCAGCCCGGAGTCTGAAATTTGTGTCCGATGTAGCAATAGGCTCGCCCCCTATCACATCTGGGACGGAACTAAACACGGCGAAATGTGGGTGTTTTAGTTCGCTAGTGCGCCTCTGCCTACCCCTTCGGGGATACAGGCGTGAGCTTATGTACGTGTTATTGAATGTGTAGACCGTAGTGTACTGTGTGACCGGTGTACATGTGCATGTGCAGTCCGGTTGAGCGAGGCGACGGGGGACGTGGGTCGCGGCGAGCTGCAGGTGTACCGCGCCGCGAACCACTCGTGGTTCCCCGCGTGCGTGTCCAGCGCCACGCCGCTCGACGACAACACCGCGCTCAAACTGTGCACCATGCTGGGATACACGTCAGTATACACTATACACACCGTACACAATACACAATACATAACGAGCTCGACTATAACATTTATTACTTCCAAACCACCATTCAGGAGTATGCGTGCCTAGTACCTATGTATAATTGTCCTTTTAAATTCCAAGCGTCTTTCTTGAATTTGTCAATAAATGCTTTTATAAGTAACTGGAATTTATTATGTCCCCGTAGACTTTGTTTCATATAAACCCATCGCTTATTATTATTGCTATGTTATTCATTTTCGACCGACTTCCAAAAAAGAGGAAGTTCTCAATTCGTTGGTATTTTTTTTTATACATATATGTTACGCGAGATCTCCGCCAAATGTGGACCGATTTTCAAAGTTCTTTTTGTGTTCGATAGAGGTTATTTCAAGGGTGGTCCCATAAAAATTTAGTCACGATCGGATTTGAAGTCGGTCTGTTAAGTTTTTAAACTTATGATTATATTATAACTACTACAGGTAAAAATGTACTCAAAATATTCTCAACATCTCCCAAATTAACTTTAAAATTCTTCGCGATCCACTAACTCTCCCGTAAACAGGTATTTTAGTAAAACCGACGCCTTTTCCACCTCTTTGGAACCGCGAGTCTCGACCCCCTTTGAAAAACACCTGCCAAAAATCTCACTTCTGGTCTAATTCAAGAATAGCGTAGGCGTCATGTTTCTCTATTGGGCACTACATACCAACGCCGCCAACCCGCCAGCTTATGTCGGCAACTTTTATCGGCAGGCTATGTCAGCGGGTCGACTTTGGTGTGTATTGCGCTTATTGTTATCTATTGAAGTGCTAGATTATGCGGAGAATAACTAGTATCCTCCATTTCCGACAGTTGGGTAAACGGAAGCTCAGCGGTGACAGTAGAGGGGAGCACAACCCCTAACCCGCGGGGGGCGGGGTCGCGGGCGGGGCGGGTGCACGTGATGGGCGCCGCGCTCTCCTACCGAGCCTTCCTCAGGAGCGAGGGCGGACTGCTGCGGGAGCTGAAGGAGTGCCGACACGACTCCACCAGGGTTCATCTCGTCTGCAACCATTACGGTAAGTTGGTGCATGTTACCAAAAATACCATTTTACAACTTCAATTTTAGAATATCCGAAGCCGAAAATAATTTGTTCAGAATCAGTAGTATAAGCAAATTTTTTTTAATATTTAACATTTTATGTCATATTTTGTCCTAAAACCAGAGTATAAATTCTTTTTAATTGGATACCTGATTATTATCATTATAAAAATCAGCTAAATTTAAGCATGCGAGTCGCTAGCCTACTGACACTGTACCATTAGTATCTACGAAATAACGCGCGAGCAGAATGGTACTCGTGAATTTATTGGAGAGACATGACAATATTGATCGTGTGAGTTTGCATTATTATTATTATTATTTTGTACGTTTTTTATCTACTTTTAAGTTAAAATTTAATTAGGATGTTTGAGCTATAGTGTAAACAAATACTCATGACTCTTGGTATTTCGTAGCCTAACGGCAATGATATAGAGAGACACTCGAGTAATAAAATTCAGTTTTGTTCGACCTTTCGGTAGTGGTTCAAAGACCATACCTAACCAAATGTGGCAGCAATAGCCCAGACAAATTAAAATTAGGCTCCGGAATCCTTACAATGCATATTACATACATATGTTTTGCATCGTATTTAATGATAATTTGCCTTATTTGCGAACTGTTGATATAAAGTTCTACAAAACACTATCTAACAATTAGTACAAATGTTGGAGAACATTTGTTACGGCCACAGGAATTCCTTTACGTGAATTGTGCCGTGTACTGGACTGACCGAAACTCGGCTTCCGAACGAGTGTGGTCGACCGCGCGACGACATTCTGATGGCCTCTGTGACCGTGCTGTGATTCACTTTGTTTTGTAATTGCTGTGAATTCTCGTATAATTGTTTAGTTTTATCTTTCTAAGGACGTTTTTTTTACCAAGGTTCTTGAAATATTTCTTTCTACTTCTGTTAATACTATTGTCTCGCATTACGATTTTTTCTATTTTCTCTTATTCTACTCATTGTGGGATCGATTCAAAGTCCTTTCTAAAGCATGTTTCAAAATGGTTTTGGCTTAATTTAACAACCGGTTGCCTGCCTGACATCAACCTCCGATATCCGATTGTGTTAAATAAAATCACGTTGGTCAACCTGGAATTCGAAGCCGGACCCTCAACCTCACACAGACTACCACTAGGCCAAAGAGTTGACAATGTTAATATAAAATGACCCGACAACCCTAATAAAGTGATAATGATATAAGCCGAGGTAAATTAGCAACATTACCCATGAAATGTACATTGTGCGGTTGAAAGGCCCTGTGTATTAACAGATAAAAAAGCCTACGACGTGACGGGAAAAGTCCCGGCGACCGCCGAATATATCGCTACGGAAATAGATTGCTTCGGGGTAGGGATGTGCCACATCGGGATACTATCGATACATATATCGATTGATAGTACAATGCACACTTTATTTTAGTGTAGGTGTTTATGGAGGCCTAAATGTCCTGTCTCTTTCCCAGACCTTTAAGATTGGCAACAGATCCACGACTATTTGGACGATGGAGTAAATATATCAAGTAAACCACCGTTTCATTTGGTAGCCTCTGCTCTAAAAGAAACTTCAATGTGAAGTTAATTTTGTATTGATCGATTCATTTCTTGATTGGACTGTTGAGGGTTATATCTCTGCCTATCCTCTTGGCGATAGAGATGAAACCCTACATGAAAATATAAAACAACTAGGCAAAAGCTACTTGTGAAATAAAACTCTTTGAAATTATTATTACTAGAAGAATATATTTTTTAAAACAGTTTCAAATAGTTATGAAACTCTTTAAACTAAACGAATACTCTTCGCTTAAAAGTCTTTAAATTCACTACATTGAAAGCAAATAAAAATAAATAAATGTAAGCACGATTTCCAATAAAAGTAATTTAAAAACGTTACTCTGAAATACTTCTTTAGACTTAGATTATTCCTAGTAAGATTACTTTTTATCTAAATAGAAATCTCTTTATCCTTTTAAGATGCAGTCACGTACTTTTTTATCGGTTGAAAAGTACAGGACAATACTGAAATTGATTCAGTCTTTTAAAAGGAGTATTTCATAGTATCATAGTATAACTAAATTAAGACGCAAAAAGGATTTGCAATCGGGGATCACAGGTGAATAACAAAGCTCTATATTACATAATTTTGTTGATTATTTAAAATTATTGTACTGAAATTATATCCCCTTGAAAAAAATATAGAATCCTAAATTAAACAAACCTGTTTAATATTTTTACTGGATATTCAATCAACTTATAATATCAGGACATTGTTTAAATATTTTAAACATGTTAACAACACAGACGCCTACATGAAATCATGCGTGTCGAATAATTTAATTTTCAGTTTCATCGACATCGATTTATTGCTTCCTCTCTACTAAGGCGATGGTTTCTGGCACACCTTTGACGCTCGCATGTGGGCGTGATAAATCCCCTGTTTGTGTTTAATTCCACCACATCCCACTATGTTCCTTTTCAATTAAGCTCTGTCGACAGATACCTATCTTTCATTTGGGGTTATTTATATTTTCGTCATGTTTATCGCGTAAATTATCGTCAGTTGATTCAGAATGCAATTAAATTAATTTTAACCATGAGTAGATCAAGGTTATTAAGTGATTTTAATTATATATTAACTCGTTACAATTTTATTGTGATCGAATTTTGAATCATCTCTTTATTATCATTATGGTTGTGATAAGGAACCGTATGGTTTTTAGCTTTTGATTTGAAAAAGAACCTAACTGTAGTTGCATAATCGGGTTACTCTTAATCGCCCTTTGTAGGTTTAAGACTACAGTTTCGCCAAATCCGGTTCGAAGGACCAAAATGTTTGGCATCGCGTTTCCATCTTTGTTTGGACTTGAATTCTAGCGAGCCTATAGTACCAGACTGATGAGCGTTTATACTTGACCTACCACTCGCTTAGTTATTTATTCAAAACTAACTATGCTTATAAACAAGCAATTCTCAGATGAATAATATTCGAACATAATATCTAGAAAGGACATAAGGTAATTTGTAGTTACCCGCCAAGGCCAAAGCAAATGACGATATTGTTTTCTAATGAAACAATTCAACATCACAAATACATTAAACCCCAAACAAACTGAATATTCAAACATCTAACTTATCTTTGAAAAGTTATAAAAATATTTGAGTGAACTTAGCTAATAACTCGAGCTCGACGAGGCGACGCGACGCGGCGCGCCGTCCTCTCGCACTCTCGCCGAGTTGGCGACAAATTACTTCCAACTTCTATCATAATTCATTCCAAAATATTGGAATTAAATAGATAATTGGATCTCGTTTGATACTCAAGTGGTTTTGTTAGTTTTAACAACTTCTTTGAGTGTTTCGAGTCTCGACTTACGACTCGACGAAATCGGTGTTCTGTTCGGCGAAGCGAGTGGTGTGGAAACCTGTGTTGTCTTAAATTAAATAAAAAATTAAAAACACTCCTCAAAAAACAACATTTAAAAGTCGCTAACAATTTCTCACTCTCTTTGGAGTATGTGCAGATCAAACAAAGATCCATTGATTTTAATATTTTGTAGATTATTAAGTCCAGCTATTGCACGTAACTTACAACACCTGAATCAATCAGCAGGTCAATTCTCTAAGGTTTCATTTGTGAAAACAATGTTGCGGCAACGATGTATTCAGCAAGGTACAAAGCGTATACGAGCGTATAAGTAGTACTAGCGCTATACGAGATGACGGCGCTTATGCGTACTCTCTCGAGTGAGGGGTTTGACATAAATGTGTGGAAAATGGTATTCTCTAAGACCCAACAACGTTGAACGCCCCGTCGATCTCAACGATGTGGCGTTTTTTTAGAGAATCGACCTGCAGAACGACTGTGATGGTGTTGAAAGAGAAGGGAGTTTATTTGTACTCTTTTAAACATTAACAATGGAACCACCCTTGAAACTCTATCGAATCCAAATGAATTTTGAAAGTCGATCTAAAGGCATGTCTCCTGCATCTGTTTTTGTCAAAACACATAAGCAAAACAATGATTTTCGATGTCTCCTGCTCATAAAACAATATACCATAGATGAAAGTGTTTTATGTAATAACATACATAACATAAGCTCACGCCTGTATCCCCGAAGAGGTAGGCAGAGGTGCACTAGCGAACTAGAACACCCACATTTCGCAGAGCTTAGTGCCGTCCCAGATGTGATAGGTGGCGATACTATCGCCATATCGGGCACAAATTCCAGACTTCGAGCTGATATGGAAAAATCCAATATCACTTTGCCCGACCCGGGAGTCGAACCCGAGACCTCAGGACGGTAGTCGTACCGAAATACAACCACGCCACCTAGGCAGTCATGTTATATATGATATCGCGGAACATACATAAAAACAGACGAATATAAATAATTATTTTTCGAAATATGTTTAAATACAAATAAATGATGATGGATCTCCATGAAACAACGACAGAAGCGATAAGCAGGTTAACGTCGGAGCCGGTATTTTAATTAACATCAAAACTTTCCTCCGCTTAGAAATTAATAATGTCAAAAATTTGGCAAAAGCGCGTTCCCTGAATGGTATTATAACAAAACTTTCCATTTCAAATATTGCCGATGAATTAATAGTACTGGAATTCTGTTGTGGTTGCCGTTGGCTGAGTTTTATACATTTCATCGTTTGTAATATAGAGGTTATGGAAATATAAATGTAAAATAACTCAGTATGACTGTTGAGTTTTCAGTTTTTTTAACCATCGAAGCGGTTTTGATGAAATGTGGTATTAAGAAAACTTTTGAGTGGTAGAGCCACGCTGTAAAGAGTAAAGTCTACAGCATGAATGGGCCGGTTCGACCGGTTTGATACCACTGTTTCACAGAAAACCGACGTAAAGTGGCAGCTTGCTGTTGCGTTTCATTCGGTGAGTGAGATTTCCGGTGGCCCATTTCTCCCCTCCCTTGCCCAATTCCTTTTCCATCCCCTTTCATCCCCTCCGTTTAGGTTGGCAACGCACCCATGATTCATTGTCTTGGGTGTCTATGGGTGGTGGAGATCACTTACCAACAGGTGACCTATCTGCTCGTTTGCCAATCTCTGCTATAAAAAAATAAAAAATATCTTAGGAACGAAATCCGTTTTGTCTCCAAACATCTGATAGGGTGAAATAGAGGGTGTTTGTTCAGAAGCGCTTACATTTTTTTATGCAAAGCTAATTGACAAATATAAGGAAGGCTATCCCAGAAAAATCTTCCACGTGAGATGAGCTGGGAGCAAAGATCGTTATAATTCATAAGTAGGTATGTTTTGCTCTCAGCTTCGCCCACGTTTTAAAAATAAAGTTAATGTACAATCTTTACACATACAGTCTGATCTCCAGTCATGACTCGTGGTGATCAAATACAGGTGACTTTCAGTCTCGTAAAACCGTCTCTCGTCTTCTGCACTAAAACATCAGACAAAACACCTACACAAAACATGTATTTTCGACTTCCACAAAAGGAGGAGGTCCTCAATTCGTCTGTATTTTTTTTTATCTGTTACTCGATATCTCCGCCAAATGTGGACCGATTTTCAAAATTCTTTTTGTGTTCGATAGAGCTTATTTCAAGGGTGGTCTCTTATAAATTTGGTCACGATCGGTAAGTTGGAAGTCGGTCAATTAAGTTTTTAAACTTGTGATTATCTATGAGTCCATTGTTCTACGAACAGGAGACAGTACTGAAATCGTTGTTTTGCGTGTGTTTTAGCGTAATGAATTTAAATTTTAAAATAAAAATTTCGAGAAAACTAGTGCAGGAGAGCCGGCTTTATATCCACATCATATACGTACATATCATATCATCCATATCAGCCTGGAGTCTGGAATTTGTGCCCGATATGGCGATAGGCTCGCCCCCTATCGCATCTGGGACGGAACTAAGCTCGGCGAAATGTGGGTGTACTAGTTGGCTAGTGCGCCTCTGCCTACCCCTTCGGGGATACAGGCGTGCGCTTATGTATGTAGGTATGTATGTATGTTATTTATAAAATACACATTAATTAATTTCAAACTTTTCAATGCATACTAATTAAAATCAGTCTTTCAGAATCGTTCATATTACAATCTTATTTTATTAACCAAATAATAAACGACTTTCTAATTAATTTTACATTTTATTAAATTTTAATTGTCGAAGTTGTGTTTAGTGCAACAACCTTGCTTCGAGATGTCTAAGCCACATATTTACTCGATAACAATTATATTGATGAGATGCAATATTTACGTTTCTCCACATCCAAAGGGAGCAATAATGGATAACTCGCCTTGTGAATATAATTTGTTGTATTGTTTCTCTAGGATTCTGGCCTTCTTCGCTATTAGGTGAGCTTAGATCCTTCGATAACCACGCTGATAATGAAAGAATGAAAGATAGAAAGAATGTTTAAAAAAATCACAAGTTTAAAAACTTAACAGACCCACTTCAAATCCGATCGTGACCATATTTACCTATATGGAACCACCCTTGAAATAAGCTCTATCGAACACAAAAATAATTTTGAAAATCGGTCCACATTCGGCGGAGATATCGCTAACATACATAAAAAAATACAGACGATTTGAGGACCTCTTCCTTTTAGGAAGTCGGTCGAAATATAACTTATATACTAAAATGTTGCGTGCCTTCATGGCGACAAATGTAGTCAGCTCAGCTTTATGCTATGTTATGCTACCATAACCAGCGCTAGCTGGTTTAATGCTAGTAGACTTTAAATTGGAAATTAAGCTGACACCATAAGCCAAGTAATATAAATATGTAAGTAATGATTTGGAAGTGCACGTATTTCCCGCTCTACATTAGAGACAAATGTTTGTGCGGCCCACAGATATTTGTTTCAAGTCTGGGTGTTGTGAGACCGTAAGTCTCTCATAGTCTCTGACACCCACGATACAGGTTATACCTAGTGTGGGGTCAGGACTATGTAGGTGTGTGACTGTATGGGTGTATTTATTTATTTATTAGTTCCTTTAGGCGGAGTTTGAGGTAGCAATAGCAATTTAAAGCAGACCGTTATAATTCTGACGACAACAGTATCACTCGCGGTTGGCACTGGGTTTACCATCAGGTGCAAATGACTGCCGTGTTTCGATAAAAAGTAATTTGGAGAAATTTCAAGTCCGTACGTTCCTTACAAAGTTTTCATTTACCTTTATAAGTTTATAGCGATAATTAATAATAAATACACATGTAACTTCGGATTCAAAGGTGTTTGGTATGGAAGTTATGTGGAAACCTTAACCCTCGTCTAGCCATTCTGTTCGATTTACCGCTAGTCTACCACCAGTGGCAGCGTTAGGCGTCGGTGACACCGGCGACGGTCGACGGCCTCACAGTTAAGGGGGCCTCGCACCTGTTCTCGATTTGAAGCCTCATGGGATAAAACTGCCAATACAATTTGCGGGAAAATCACGGGGCCTCACAAAGCTGATATTGCCAACGTTAAATTTTGGTCTAGCGCCGCCACTGTTACCACCCTCTAAGCCTAATTGAATTAGAATTTTAATTTATAAGGAAATCGTTGTTCTACCCGATTCCTCCGGAAGTAGGTAAGGGAATCGTAGGCGAAATCGAATCGAGTGTCAAAAGTTACCTTACCCTCCTGTTGGACGATCGTGGAAAGTATTTAAAACATTGGTAAGTCATTATGCGTAATAGAGGTAATGCCTCTTACTTATAAAAATATTTATGCGCTTCTTATCTTTAAGAATAATTTGTCCCTTTCATTTTCAAACAATGTGACGCAAGGAAAAAAGTGACAAACTATTCATTAAGATAAGAAGCGCGTAAATATTTTTATAAGTAAGGCCCAATGTATTCTAATGGCGGGTACACACCGGCTGATCGAAGGCGAAAGAATCTATGCCTGATTCCTTAATTTTACGCGAATATTATACATTGAAATAAAACTATTTTTACGGATTCTATCACGATTAGGTTTAATTATCATTCCCGACGTTTCGAAGGCTTTGCAGTCTTCGTTGTCACGGGTCTGACGGTCTGACCCGACCCGAAACCTAATGGTGATAGAATCCGTAAAAATTGTTTTATTTCTATGCCTGATTCATTAACGCCCGGTTTCAATAAACAATCTCAGTTCGAAAGTGCAGATAGATAACAAAAATTAGCCAATAAGAACACAGTTTGAATATGACTCCGTCAAATGATTTGATTGGTTCATAATCGCGATCTATCTGCACTCTAATCTGAGATCGTTTATTGAGACCGGCCGTAACCCAACAGCGGAAGTTTGTTTGTGTGAACGCAACAGGCGACGATTCGCGAACATTCGTTCGGCTCGTGTGTACCAGCCATAACAGTGACATAATTTAATTATCACTCTGGTGAACAAAACGTTTCGGCCGTTGCCAGCATTATAATTATTCATAGAGAAAACTGTTTCACCATTATGTTTTGCGGTTTTGAAAACTTTAGTATTGAATGCCATGTTTTGAATTAGTGAAACAAGTTCGGAATTTTAAATCAGTTATATTGTTTTGTTTCTTCATTGCTTATGGTGTGGGTGGTGGTTGCTAATTTTGAAAGAGGCTGCGCTACCTACTTGTCTTTTTGAGTGTTTATAACTTTACTAATTTATGATATTTGAGGGTTGAGTCGCCTCCTTGGTCTAGTGGCAGCATGTATGGGCTACGGACCAGAAGGTCCTAGGTTCGATTCTAAGTTCTGTCGGGCAAAGCAAATTTTTTAATTTAATTTAATTTGTCCGGGACTGGATCCCTCAGAGGGGGTTGACGTCAAGTACGCAAAAAATAAGCTCAAATCCTCTCTGCAACATGCTTGAAAAAAGTGTGTTACCCGACCCCACATAAAGGTGGGAAGGGCAGATAGAAAGAAAAGGTGATAACGACTTCTGTGGTGGTATTGCGTCCGGGGTACAACTATCGTCCTAAATTATAGTAAATTTTCTACTCAGTATCAGCCCAGAGTCTTGAATTTGTGCCCGATATGGCGATAGGCTCGCCAACTATCACATCTGGGACGGAACTAAGCGAAATGTGGGTTTATTAGTCCGTCTCTGCCCACCTCATCGGGGATACAGGCGAATTACAAACACTTAACGAATTATGATAATTATAATAACGAAAATATTTATTTTTTCATTATTATAAATGACAAATGCGATGAGGTGCGGTGCACGCTCGTTTTGTGTGGACACAGATAATCAGGGGACTCTAGAAACTCGATTCGAATATGACTTCGATTCGACTTGATTTTTAGCGATTAGGCCGCTACTTGTGGCACAGTTTTTATGTTATTTAATGTTACCTGTTTTCTGTGTGTGTCTACAATGAAGAGTTACTATCTGTCGTTTCCCCGTCATTCCGACCGTGTAGACGTGTTTGTTACGCTCCGTGCTTATATTAACATTTATTATAGATATACGCAATAGTACCATGTATAAAAGTATCACACAAACAAAATAACGTAGTGCTACAATATTGTGAAGGGTTAAAGTGTGCAAAGTGCGAATTGTGACTAGAAGACCGAAATAACATTGATCAACTTTTTGTGTAGTGGCGGTGGATCTAATAATTTGACAATAATAAACTGTTATAACTACCGTCCACAATGCGAATTCAAGTCATAAGTCAAAACCACTAACTAAATTAGACAAACTTTAATGTAGCAAATTGGCGTAGAGGCTTGAAGCATACTCTTGCGCTTATCGTTATAGTCAGCGCACCGCTGTGGTGGTTCAAATCCTGGCCCCGATTGTTGAAGAATCGGACTTCTATTTTTTTATTTTTTTTTGTTTCATTTTCGGTAAAATAAAAAATCACCACCAAATTGTACAAAAGAAAAAAAAAAATAAATAATAATAATAATAAATAAATAAAAATATTGGATGTACTGAGAGACGTGCTGGTTCACAACAGTTAACAGCCTTTGCGTTTCATACATCAATATCTTGTTTAAATCAGATAGGCGATAGCATATAGCAATCAACAATGGCATCAGCACAGGTATGGGGTTGCTGTTCCATCGTGGAAGAAAATGACTGTTATCTTCTTTGTTGTAAGTGCTCTCAAGCATTTCATCTGGAATGTCTGAACGTCGACCCTAGTTATCCCATAAAAGAGGATTGGCAGTGTCCAAAATGCGTTGGTAAAAGAAACACTCAAGATCGGCAACCAATTAGATGCCTTCGCAAAGATTGCTCGGTTTCGATTCACGAAGACATTACTTCCAAACGCTCAACTAAACGACAAGCAGTATCCTCGCCACCTGAAGAAAGAAACGCTATGGTTACGCGAGAAGAGGTCGGTGATATAATGAGAGAAGCTATTAAATCAGAGATGCAAACGTTCTTGTCCCAGATCAACAACACAATTAAATGTTCAATAAGTGCCGAGATGATATCCTTGAAAACAGAAATTAAAGACATGAAGGAAGCCATGGAGTTCATGAATCAACAATACGAGGATTTCAAAAAACAACACCAACTAGCGCAAAAAACAATAGAGACCTTGAAAGAAGAAAACGCAACTATGCGCAGCACTATAGCAAATTTGAGCGAAAGAGTTGTCCAACTGGAACAACACACTCGGTCCTCTAATATTGAGATACAATGCGTACCTGAGAAAAAAGGCGAAAATTTGCTAACAATTGTAGAATCCATCAGTAATAAGACACATTGCGAAGTTTCTCCTGACAGTATCGTAAAGTGTACTCGCATTGCTAAACTGGACCCTACTGGCTCACGTCCACGTTCCATTATTGTGCAACTAAGTACGCCGAAAATACGTGATCAGCTTCTCGCAGCAATAAAATCATATAACAAATCCAAGAACAAGATAGAGGACAAGCTGAACACCACAGACATCTGAATGCTAGGTGAACGAAGACCAATATTCGTGACGGAACATCTGTCGCCGGCCAACAAGGCATTACACGCTGCTGCAAGAGCCAAATCCAAAGAAAAGAAGTACAAATATGTTTAGGTTAGAAGTGGTAAGGTTTATGTTCGCAAATCCGACGACTCAGACTATATACTGATTAAAGATATAGATGCGTTAGATAAGATTAAATAAACAAATTAAGCCACAATTAAATATTTCGGATCGCATGCGGATACATGTAACTGTACTTTTAAAATTCAAATCTTTAAAGATTTATTATCAAAATGTCAGGGGATTGCGGACAAAGACCTTGGATTTCTATAAAAATGTATGTAGTAACAATTATGACGTTATTGTTCTGACCGAGACGTGGTTGAATGACGGAGTGTATAATTCGGAATTGTTTGATAACAGGTACATTGTCTACAGAAGGGACAGGCAATATAAACACAGCTCCCAAAAGAAAGATGGAGGAGGTGTTCTGGTTGCCATTCACAGGTCTTATGACTCAAAACAAATTAAATCATGGGAATGTCAAAACAGTGAGGACCTATGGGTCATGATGGAGATTAAAGGTCGATCATCCAATTATAAATATGTTATATGTTCCGTCTATTTACCGCCGCCAATAACTGGTATATCTTTGGATAGTTTTTTGGATAACTGTAATAACGTTATCGAACAGTGCGATCTTCCAAAACTTATAATAGGAGACTTTAATATTGGATGTATCGACTGGCATCTGATTAATGACCATAATTACAAATTACCCGGCATAGCTAAAACCCTAATAGATTTTATTAGCCTGAACAACTTCAGACAACTGAACCGTACTGTTAACTCAGGCAACAGAATACTGGATCTGACACTTACAGACATACCTCACTGTGACACATACTGCGCACTACAAGCCCTAAGCAAAGTCGACACGTTACATCCTCCTCTGATAACAGACATCAAAATAACATCAGCTTACTATGAATCACTTTCTACAAAGTCGGGAATAAAAAAGTTCAATTTCTTTAAAGCTGACTACAATGCCATTAATGAGACGTTACATAATGTAAACTGGGCGTCTATATTTCAAAACAGTACAGACGTAAACGATATGGTCAATAAATTCCAAAGTATTATCTCAAATATTATAAGGGCCTCAGTTCCGTGTTACCCTATCAAAAATAAAAAATATCCACCATGGTACTCACGTAACCTAATCAGAAGAATAAAGGAAAAAGAAAATATTAGAGCTCGATTCAAAAAGTACAAAAACCCTTTAGATCAGCTGGAATTAAAACTACTTAATAAACGTTGTCACAAACTAATTATTAGGTGTTATAACTTTTATATTACAAATATTGAATGTCACTTAAAAAACGATCCCAAATACTTCTGGTCATACGTCAAATCCAAGAAAAAGACAACTGATAGTTATCCAAGCACTATGTCATATAACAATCAGAGTTCGAACGATGGTGCCGAAATTTGTAATATGTTTGGATCATATTTTGCATCCATTCATTCGCAAGACTGCATTACTATCGGACCAAATCACCCTTTTAATTCTAATACGACAACAAACTCTGACTCATTTACGCATATAAATATACCACGCGAAAAACTGTTGAAAAAACTTGAATACCTGAATATCAATAAGGGAGCCGGGCAAGATGGAATACCTAACATATTTATAAAAAGATGCGCTACCACACTGGTAGAACCCTTATTGATGATATGCAATACATCATTAAGCACTGGCATATTCCCCCAACAGTGGAAAATCGCTAAAGTGGTACCAATATTTAAAAGTGATGACAACTCACGTATAGAAAATTACAGACCTATCTCTGTGTTAAATGCATTTGGTAAAATAATTGAATCACTAGTTTGTTCTGAAATTCAAAATTACATTAAATCACACATAACTGTTCAGCAGCACGGTTTTGTTAAATCCAGATCAACCACGACAAATCTTGTATCGTTCATTGATTACATATCACAAGCCGTGGATAATGGGAAACAAGTCCATGTTATTTATACAGACCTAAGCAAAGCTTTCGATAAAGTATCGCATGATATATTGATCATGAAGCTGAACCATTATGGCATAATGGGTTCCTTATTACAATGGTTCAAATCATATATTCAAGGTCGTCACTTTTACGTAGTTATAAATGGATTTGAATCAAAAAAATACCCAATCACATCAGGAGTACCGCAAGGATCCAATCTAGGACCCGTGCTATTTAATGTCTATATAAATGACATAACAAATTGTATCCAATATTCCACCCCCTATATGTATGCCGATGACTTAAAAATTTTAAAAGTAGTTAACACTCCGATTGAAGCGGTTGAACTTCAAAATGATTTGGATAATATCGTTAATTGGTGTGAGGCAAACAGAATGAGTCTTAATCCCAAAAAATGTTTCCATATAAACTTCAGTCGTAAGACTAGTGGTTTGATTACACATCACTACAAAATTAAGAATACTATCGTTTATGAAGTCGAAACAATTAAAGATCTAGGTATATTGTTAGATAAAAAACTAACATTTGTACCTCATATTGACAATATTGTAAAAAAATCATCCAAAATGTTAGGATTTATACTTCGCAACATAAAGCCTTTTAAATCTGTAAAAACTAAAATTATATTATACAATACGTTAGTTCGAAGTATACTGGAATACGGATCAGTGGTTTGGCGACCACATTATGCAACACATTCACTACGTATAGAAAGAATACAGAAAAGATTCCTGAGTCATCTAGTGTTCACCACTGGAGAGGCGAAGATACTGTGTTCCTATGAGACCAGACTGACTAAATTCAAAATGATCAGTCTGGATCGTCGTAGAAACATGATAGATTTAATGTTTTTATTTAAAATAATCCGAAATATCATTGATTGTCCTCAATTACTCAGTAAATTTAAACTAAATGTACCATATAATTACCCGCGTAAAGCCATTAGAAGCGTATTATTCTTGCCGAAAAATAGAACAGTTATGGGTCGTAATTCGCCAGTTCCACGTCTTTGTACTATATATAATAAATATAGTGATGTCCTAGATATTTTCTTTGACAACCAACATAAATTTCGAAAGGTTTTATTGAGGTTGCACCGCTAATCACATACATATTTTCCCACCATCTCTGCATAATATAATCAATATTGTTTCAGTGTTAAGATGATATTTGTTCAGAAGATGTACTACCGCGTATTCTTGTATGTTTATTTTTTTTTGTTTTGTTTTTATGTATTGCATTTATTGTTAGTTTTATCTACACTTCTTGGCATGTTGTGTTTATCTCAAATAGTTGTACAATTAGCTATAATAATTTATACATTATATATAATAAGTACTATTTAATAAGCATGAAACATTGTAACAACTGCTGATAAACCAATAAAATAAATAAAATAAAAAATCTAACTATAACGTACCTATAATAATAATATCAGCCCTGTATATATATAATATTACTTTCCCACTGCTGGGCACGGGCGTCCTCTACCAATAAGAGGTGCCTAATGTGGGTTGGTAGACTTCACATACCTTCGAAATTCTTGTGAATAATTTTTCTCAGGTATGCTAGCTTAGTTAGCATACCTTAGCTTAGCTTTCTTCACGATGTTTTCCTTCACTGTTAAAGCAAGCGATAATTCAAATACACTTGAATGCAATGAAAATACACTTAACATAGAAAAGTCAGAGTTAGAAGTATCTCTTTTTGGGGTTGGTTTCGAACCTCCGACATTAGACTCCGCAGACCATTCTGAACTGAGCTATCGATGCTTTTATAACGTTATCTATAACGTATGTATAGAAAAGTTAAATGATTTAGTAAGTCCGCGAACGCTGTGCGTAACCTATGTCCTTATAATACGCACATCGGGTGCAGAGGTCTAGACGCAGAGGTCGGCGACCTCACGCCCCAATGTTGCGGCGGGATAACGGATATCATCCAGACGTGGCAGACGTGTCACGCTGACATGAGACACTGCACCTCCGTTAATTACTGCTCGTCTATTCAAATGGAATGTGAATTGCTCTTGGAATTTTAATACCAGAGGTGTTCGTAAGCAATATAATCACAAGTTTAAAAACTCAACTGACCAACTCCCAATTTACCGATCGTAACTAAATTTATATGGGACCACCCTTGAAATAAGCTCGAACGTTCTTGAAAATTGCTGTCGAACACAAAAAGAATTATGAAAATCGATCCGCATTTGGCGGAGATATCGAGTAACAAACATAAAATAAAAAAAACTACGAATTGAGGACCTCCTCCTTTTGGGGAAGTCAGCCGAAAATTAATTAATAGCAGTTACATACTACACTGGATTTTACTGGCTGCTCCGCTCCGTAATAAAGGCTTTTTGGGATAAAAAGCCTATGATTCCATCACACTGGCATATGCGAGTTGATAGACTTCACATACTTTTGAAATATAAAAGGCCCATGAAGAGGTGAAAATAAGCTGTCAGTAACGGAAACTCTGGATCTCTAGTTGAGCTTTGCCTACCCTTTCAGAGATTCAGGCGTGAATTAGTGATATCGTTCCATTCTGTATTTGAAATTTAATAATAATAAATATGTTATGTTATGTAATAATAAATACACCCAACAGTCACACACATAGTCCTGACCCCACATAAAGATCGAGTCTTGTGTCGTGGGTATCAGGAACCACGAGACTTTCGGTCTCACAACACCCAGACCCGAAACAAATATTTGTGGGCCTCACAGACATTTGTCTCTGTGCGGGAATCGCACCCGCGACCTCACGTTTCACAGCCGGCTACTCGCCCGCTGCGCCACGGAGGCTAATTTTAATAATTAGTTTTGGAGTTGAATCTTCTTATTAAAATGGGCTTTGAGTCCTCCAGACGATCCGATTGGATTTAGAGGCCTTAGAATATTTTAAAAACTGACCCACCCTGAGCCCTCATTCTGCCAACTACGCCATCGCTCGTAGTGTTAAATTAAAAAAATCATTGCCCTTACCAAGATTGCGGCTTCAAAAAACACAATATTTTTTATTATTTCTCGTAAAAAGTTCATACGAACGAGGGTCTGGGATTGAATCGGCGGAGATTATGGCCGGTCGTTACAGGTTGTCTCTATTGACAGTACATGCAAACGACTCGGAGGCTTATTTTGAGTGGTTTAGAGCTCATTTTTGTTTATGTGCCGTGTTTATGAGCACTTGGTTAGTTTATTATTATTATTAAATGAAATTTCTTGAAACTGTTTTAATTAAATATTTGTTTCCCACATACAAATAAACATCTTTCTTTACTCAAATTGAGTTAGAAACGTTTTCGTAATTATTTTAAAATGCTACCATTATTATGATATATGAAGACTTGTAATTTTTTATTGCCGTCATAAAAAAGCACAGAAATTATCTAGTCTGAGCTTAAACTTTTGTAAAAAATTCTCTGTAATATATCTTGTTTAAGCAGCACATACATTGTACTACATCCCCGCAAATATATTGTTATCGCCTTAAACCACTTTGTACGCCACGTCATCTATCCTTTTCACACCCACCTGAAGGTAATATTTTGTCTCGTTCCCTAAGAAACAATTTTTCACGTCTCTTTGGGTAAATGAATTGTTCTAACAACCTTACTTCGACCTGGCGTTACGTAATACCAGTGCCGACATTAGGATATGGCGGTGGGGGTCCTGGGGCCCGTTTAGTTATCACTGCATGACAAATTAAATTGCACCTTATAATATTATATGAATAGGATAGCTAATTATGATAATAAGTATTATAATTGCAGTCCATAGACTTCTACCTCTCTTAGCAGTTGTTAAAATTCTGCTGGTGTGCTTTATATACATCTGCTAAGCGTTTAGGTAGGAAGGCGGACCCTGGCATACACATAAGGCCAGAAAACATCAGGCTGAACGTAGACACTGGTTAACCTTTACACACTTTTCTTTTGATTTAAACTCTATTGTAGGGTTTAATTATGTGTACACTGTATATACAGTAAAGTGATATCAAAACAATATTTATATATTTAGGTATTAACACATTTTAGATAAAATTCCAGAAATGCTGTATTCGACAAAATATTTTGTTCAGGCCTCTACTGAGTCCGGCCCTGCGTGAGGCCACAAATGTATTTAAATATTACTGTAACACCGGCTTCCGAAGACATTTATTATGGTGATTGTAAGTTACAACTAGAATAAAGATATTTTATGCTGTTAGTTGAGGACAATTCGCAAAATGTGTTACATTTTATTATATTAGTAAAGATACGATAAAGATTTTTTACTACAATTTGTTCAAGGTTATGATTAGTTACTAAACAGGACCGTATTCTCATTTGCAACTTAATTTCGTTGTTGTTTCGCCGATTGACTTCAAAATCGATATCCGAGTTATCATGTAGTTCCGAATGACATATCCGGTGACAAAACTGAAAAAATGGCCGTCATTTTGATTTTTTTGTTTTATGGCTGATTAACTTTAAAATTGATATCTAAGTCGCTTTACATTTAAACAAATTGACATTACACTTCCTTAGGTATTTGAAGTCATCCGTGACGTGGCGTTACGCGTAGGCATTATTAAAATTATCTCACAAAATATTTATAAATCTAAATCCTTCGAAGGTTTCAGTTGTACTTAGTATGACATTAAAAATATTGCCTTTGCTTATTCACCCATAAAAAGTCAAGTTCAGTGATTCTAGTCGTTTTATGTACGTACATATTTTTAATCTAATCTCTTTCATGGAAAAATGTATAAAACTAAAATTGTATATCTAAAATTCTTTATACTTTCTCTATAGAAAATGGTAGTGATAAAAGCTGAAAAGATTTGAAAAGTGTTGTAAACTTGGACTGGATTTTTAAATCAAATATTTTTAGATTATGAGAGTTAATACTACAAAATCATTAAATTATGAACCACTGATTTGCATCTTCAAATAATACTGACACCAGGTTTTCGGAAAATTGAAGAAAATAAAAAAAAATCCTTTGGTAGTTAGAAAAACATGTCCATCTCATTGAAATAACACTATTTTTACGGATTCTATCACGATTTGGTTTTTAATTTTTATTCCCGACGTTTCGAAGGCTTTGCAGTCTTCGTGGTCACGGGTCGGACTGAGGTGTCATTTGTCCAAAAAAGTTAGTGTTACAATATCTACCTTCATTTTTAAATTATACAAAATTAAAAAAGTTAATTATTTCAATGTACATATAACATTCGCGTAAACTTAAGAAATCAGTATGTCCATCTCAGTTGTTATTCCTATCAACAAATTAAAATGAACATCAAAAACAAAAAGACGCAAAATCCAAGCAATCAAAAACATCTGTCTGGCTAGACAGTACGGTGTAATTACTGGGGGTGGGGAGTGGAAGTCGTGAGGGGGGGGTCACTCTTAATCTAATCTAGTATAATTGGCAACCGCGAGCCGGGTGGGGAAGTTTAATTATGTTTTTGTAATGGCCGACCGCAGGCGCCAGGTGGGCTAGAGCCACTAGAGGTAAAAGTGATGAGTGACTGGAATTAGTTAGTAGGGTTTTATGACTGGTAAGGTTGGATGTAATAGAAATTATGGTCCGGACGCACATTGACATACTTAAAGAGCGAAGGTTCGAAGGTAATCAGACCCTTCCAATATATGTGGGAGGTTTGACGTACCTACCTACAATGTTTCAGAAGAGTTTACAGAAAATAGTAGCTAGAGGTCTCATCGCAACGTTCACGTAATAACTAAGGTAGGTAACTCTTTGAAGATTGAAGATTCAAACAAGTCAAACTTAATATATGAACGTAATATATAGCGTGTAAAAATTAATTGAACATTATATAACATTATTAAAAGAAACACATAGAACATTAAGATATTGATAAACAATAGTGCAGACGATGATCAAGACCAGTTGGTCTACCCAATGTTGAAATTTATAAAACGCATTTAGACTTTGCTCTTACTTAGCTCAAACTTACCATATTATGAATCAAAAGTTTGATCTAATTTAACTATCTTTTAATTTGACTAGACAAGCAAATCTGACACTAAGCTAAAATTATTCCAAGCAAAAAGAAACAAGAGCTTCCGCTATCGCTTAACCCGCGTACCAACCGTAAACTTTGTTTATCCTGTCCTAAAAAGGGTTTTGCTTAAATTTCAATTTAGAAACCGCTGGACGTCAAGGTGAGTTGTAAAAGGAGTTATTTCAGAAGTTGTGTCGCAACGCTTTGTAATGAGCTCGGCTCTGGCCGTTGGCGCGAATCAGTTTTTGTAATTGCGCATCCCTCCACAAATCCTTTGAGCGTTTGTCATATTTCATATTTTAGGAGTTTTGTTTTGGATAAGCGGTGTTTTTGATTCAGGTGTTTTTTTTGTCTGTTTTGTTTACGGTTGGATATTATTTGCTGAAACGTGTCTGGATTTTCCACACGAAGTATTTTTATTTACATATAGACCAAAAGCTCGTCAACACCAGACTTACGACAATTTGTAACGTTGGAAGTAATGCTCATTTTTTCGGATGTACAACCATAACGCGTTTGGATTCATAGATCGTAAATTTCATATTTACTACATTGTCACCAAAGATCCTCGCTCTTATATGTGGCGCGAGCTTATCTTCCTACGATTAAAACATTAAGTCATTATAATTATATTCTTATACATTTTATCATTTTATATTTAATATAATATCAGCCCTGTAATATTACTGTCCCACTACTGGGCACGGGTCTCCCCTACTAATGAAAAGGGTTAAGGCCTTAGTCTACCACGCTGGCCTAATGCGGGTTGGTAGACTTCACATACCTTCGAAATTCTTGTGGAGAAATTCTCGGGTATGCAGGTTTCCTCATGATGTTTTCTTTCACCGTTATCGCAAGCGATAATTCACAAAGAAAACACACTTAATATAGAAAAGTCAGAGGTGTATGCTCCATTTTGGGGTTGGTTTTGAACCTCCGACGCACGTCTCGGCAGTCCGTTCCATTCCGAACTGAGCTATCGCTGCTTTTTATATTTAACAACTAAATCTTTTACATCAATATTCCTTGAAAATATTTTGTTGTGAGGGTGTAAAGAAAACTATTTGCCTCAGAATGCGGTAAACGGCGTACAATAGGCAGCGCAACGAAGCGCATCGTGGGTGGCGTCGAGGCTTCTCCCGGGGACTGGCCCTTCCTAGCAGCCATTTTAGGTGGACCCGAGGAGGTGTTCTACTGCGCTGGGGTGCTAATCGCGGATCAGTGGGTGCTGACGGCCTCGCACTGTGTGGGCAAGTGAGTAGATAGAACTTTTAGACGTATCAGACTGGACTGAAGGTTGCTTCCTTAAATTATAAATTATTTTAAATAAAAATAATTAAACTGCCTCGGTGGCGGGTATTGCGTTAGTTGTATTGCATGCGCGGTACAATTATTTTCCTGAGATCTCCGTTTGATCCCCGGATCGGAAAGACTGATAATGGGTTTTTCTATTCAGTACCAGCCCAGAAATCTGGAATTTTGTCCTGGTATCGCGATAGGCTCGCCCCCTATCACATCTGGGACGGAAATGAGCTCGGCGAAAGGTGGATCTAGTTCCCTATTGCCTACCCCTTCGGAAATATATTAGTGGGGCATTTCACGTCAAGCGGGCAACGAAAAAAAAGTAAGGTTCTAAAATTCGTTCATATTTTGCTTATTTATACTTCTAGAGGGTATGAATGTGTACACAAAATATTTTTTTATAAAATGTCTAATTGTCAAATTATGGCCTTCTAAAATATTGACCTCACCGGTGTAAGGGTTCCTTTGGGAGGTATTTTGCGTATTGAAGTAATTTATAATAAAATAACAAATGTAGTGTTTTGGGTAGTAAATTTAATGGCCTTTTTGATTTTTTGAACCGATTCGAAATTTAAATTTTTTCTCTTGTGCTAAACCGGAAGTAAAGATTTCAAAACGAAATTTTAATAGTTTGGGCAACAACATTTTTATTGTTTTTTATTCGAAAATAAAGCTTGACATACACAGATTCTAAAATAAAAATTGTAAATGGGTGCTACATTAGTTTAGGAATTATATCAATTCGAGTACGTACATGTCGTACTGGTCGAGGTATCTGACGCTTGTTAAAGTCGGCTATTTTGCGTAAAAAAGAATGCACACAGTAAAATTGCTTTGAAGTCACCTTTTTATGCATGATTACAATATTTACAGTTAATTTTATATTGATAACAGACTGATCCTGAAAGAGAATAATGTTTTTCGAGTATAGGTTTGTATTTATGTATGTCAATTTCTTTCGCACGCTCTTCAGCGCAAACGGCTTGAAGAATTTTAACATATGAGATGTCGTTGTCCGCTTGACGTGAAATGCCCCTTGTGTGTGTGTGTGTCTATGTATGTAATTAATTGTTCGTTGATCCGGGACGTCGCTCGTAGTTGAATATGTATAAGGCTGCGGGCACGAACTCAGCGGCGGCGGCGGCGGTGCGAGAAGCGGCGCGCCAACGTATTACTAGACCGGTTGTCGCATCGCGCCGCTGCCTTCGAGGCCGGTTCCATTTAAATCTATGCATTGGAACGCGTCACTCGCCGCGCCGCCGCCGCTGACGCTCCCAGCCCGCTGGGTTCGAGACCACGTAATAGTATGTCGGTCGTCACCAGCCACTCGGACGTGAACGGGTGGACCATCCAGCTGGGCATCACTCGGCGTCGCTCGCACGCGTACTACGGACAGAAGGTGAAGGTGCGCCGCGTGGTGCCGCACCCGCAGTACAACGTGGGGGTCGCGCACGATAACGACATCGCTTTGTTTCAGGTGACCAACACAATCATGTACTATCTCTATCTAATGATAGTGTTAACACGTTGAGACTCTTCTCTCAGAAGTCATACTTATTTTTATTGGGATGATCACATAGCAGATTCAATAGGATTTCTGAACTTTCGCATTAGGTAGTTGTTTTTTGGAGTTTTAACGGGAATTTTGACGGGTGGTCGCTTGTTTTAATGATTTCATATTCTAGTCTAAGGTTATGCTTGTTGTTTAAATGTGATGTGAATTTATACGATAAACATCAACGGAGATTGACAGTGTATGAAACGTGTCTGTCTTGAAATAAGTGATTTTGGACGCTTTTTGTCGGGTGGATGGGTCGACCATGTTCGATTTCTCCGCTGCTCAAACTGGAAGGAATTGACGTCAAAACTCCAGCAAGGCCTTAAAATCGACCACATCAGATTTCATCGCACTTGCGAAAACTTAGATGTAGGAAACAAAACACAACATGAGACACATAAGATGAGGCTGCTTGGGCTCGTACCCTTTGTCTTCCCGGAAGGGAAAATTATAAAAAAGAATCATATCGAGAATGGTGGTGTCGCAGCTGGCGGTGCGCGTGCGCTACCACGAGCAGCTGTCGCCCGTGTGCCTGCCGCCCGCCGACCGGCCGCTGCCCGCCGGCACGCTCTGCACCGTCATCGGCTGGGGCAAGCGCGACGACAAGGACAGTGAGTCAGCACTACTACACGAGACCCTGTAATCAGTACCAGCATCACCAGCCCTTCGAATATAACGAAGCACTGAGTGACATTGTACTGTGTTCGTCACCCTGAGACATTGAGACAGGATGCACCCTTCTATTTAAACGCTTGCACTTCAAGTTGAAGTGGCAGTGGCTAGGGCACATAGCTCGTAGAGTTGATAGCTGATGGGGCAGAAAAATTCTCGAGTGGAGACTACGTACCGGCAAGCGCAGCGTAGGACGTCCACTTACAAGCTGGACCGAAGACGTGATAAAGGTCGCAGGAAGTCGCTGGATGTAGGCCGCTTCCAACAGGTCGATCTAGAAACCTTTGGGGGAGTCCTATGTTCAGCAGTGGACGTCCTATGGCTGATGATGATGATGCTTGCATTTCGGCCGGTCTTGAGCATATTCCACATTCAGATAACTGGCTCTCACATCATATTCCAAAACGTTCAGCGAGCGCTTCTCGAACCGTTCACGAAGAAGCACACCTGGTTATACCAGATCCGATCCAAACACTTGCGCCTGACGCATTCGTACCATCTGTTGCGTCACTCCTGCATCTCCGCTGGAACTCATGGATGTTCTGTGCAGTGTCGGAGTACGAGCCGGCGGTGAACGAGGTGGAGGTGCCGGTGCTGCAGCGCGACCTGTGCAACCAGTGGCTCGAGCACCGCGACCTCAACGTCACCGACGGGATGGTGTGCGCGGGGTACCCGGAGGGGGGGAAGGACGCCTGCCAGGTACACATTCATATACAACTCATTTTAGCATTGTTGAGATTCCGTCAACAATTTTACCGCCAGTTCGAAAGGCTGGTTCGTCAGAGAAGAACGGGCAAGTAACTCTGACAGTGTATAATAAACAAATGAAAAGCATATCCATAATAATACTATGATTTAAATAGGTATAGTAAGGTAATTTTATCATTTGACAGCCTCCGTGGCGCAGCGGGCGAGTAGCCGGCTGTGAAGCGAGAGGCCGCGGGTTCGATCCCCGCACCGAGACAAATGTTTGTATGGCCTACAGATATTTGTTTCGGGTCTGGGTGTTGTGAGACCGAAAGTCTCTCGTAGTTCCTGATACCCACGACACAAGACTCGATCTTAGTGTGGGGTCAGGACTATGTATGTGACTGTTGGGTGTTATTTATTTATTTATATTTCCTTCGAATTAATATGAGAAAGGGGAAAATCACCCTTTACACTTTGATGAATCTAAGGTACTGTTTTATATACCTCTGCTACTTGTGAACTGCCAAAGCCACGATCTTCTAAACTTCATAGTAAGCCATCGTTATGCCCATGACTTGAGCTAAGAATTTTTCAGCTTTTATAAAATAAGTAAGGTCTGGCAATCATTGGATCTTACTCTATAATTTTTACCCGACGGCGCCGAATGGAAAATAAAAATTTTGACGAAAATAATTGAAAAGGAAACGGTGTTATTGTTGAGGAAACATCCAATTGTTGAGCAAACAAATATTTCTACGTCAATAAGCAAATCCAATAACTTTGGCACTCGGCGCCTTCCTTAACAATCCGGTATTCCGGTGTACCGGTATTCCGCACGTCGGGAGATTTTCTCCAATCCAATAAGTTTATAAGCAAAATATTTTGGCCACTTATGTCTGTTTTAAAGGTATTATTGAGTCGTGGAGTGGATTTGACGTTTGATTTGGAGATGTAATTTGCTATTGGATTGGAATCGATAACACACGATGTTGAAATTGTGGTGAATGTTGCTATGACACAACGAAGGGCTTTTATTTTGAACCAATTATGAATTGTTTTTTTTTTAAATATTATCTTAATTTTATTTTAATTTGGATGCATTTTTTGACCTTCCGATTCTATCAATTTATAGCATCAATATATTAATATACATTTATAGGCATAAATTACTTTAAAATTTATATAAATTACGTAGTTCAATGAGCATTGATTTCTTGAGCCAAGTGATGGTCAATATAATATATATTTCAATTTTGAAAATCTATGCCAGCACTTGACAAATTCTCGCTAGTTCTGCATGGACTCTGTTTTAGGTTAAAGTGGTGATTGTGGTAACTCTGAAACGTACTCAATTGGATACTTGACATTTTTTTTAATTCGTTTTATATGATATTTACGTCATCTAAAATATAGCACAGAAATAAATATTGTGTAACCTTCGAACTGCGGGAAAAAGAAGCGTCAGACCATTTACGTCACGGCCATAACGGTTTTGTGCGTTGGAAAGGGATAGCAAGATATCCCCACTACGCGCCTTATCTTGCTCATTGCAGAATTTAAAATACGAATTACTGCCTCATTATTTAACCGATTTCCAAGCAGTTTTTACTGAAGTAGCTACAGTATTTATTTGCTATTAAATATTTGGTTGCCTCCTTGATCTAGAGGCAGTATGTATGGGCTGTGGACTGGGAGGTCCTGGGTTCTACTCCCATGTCGGGCAAAGCAAATTTTCTAATTTAATTTGCCCCGGAATGGATCCCTCAGAGAGGGTTGACATCAGGCAGGCGGTCGGTCGTAAAAACTAAGCCAAATCCTCTCGGCAACATGTTCGAAAAAGTGTGGGGCTTGTAGAAAGATTAAATATAAAAATGTGTGTAGAATCAAACATAATCAAGTACTCAATATTGAAATCCGCATGTGGTGTCCCCTCGCAGGGCGACTCGGGCGGTCCGCTGCTGTGCAAGGAGCCGTCGGAGCCGTCGCGCTGGTACGTGGGCGGCATCGTGTCGTGGGGCATCAAGTGCGCGCACCCGCGCCTGCCCGGCGTCTACGCGTACGTCTCCAAGTACGTGCCCTGGATACACCACCACATCGCCAAGTACAACGACGAACACGCCAAGTCAGAAGACATATGAACACCTTTCTTTCTTTCTTCTCCTTTCCTAGCTAGAATCACGTGGGCCGGCTTACGAAACCACAGCTTTGTGGTATCTTCCATCGCGGCACGAACCAAAAAGTTCTCTTCGACCCACTTTTGCCGTACCATTGAGCTGTGGAATAGTTTGCCGGCTCACGTGTTTCCTCCCTCCTATGACATTGGGTTCTTTAAGCGAAGCGTGAAGAAGCATTTATGCAGGCCGACGTGACTCTGGCGACCATCCATAAACTATGTTTATCGATGGCCGTTAGATTTTTTGGACTGCACTACGCTTACCATCAGGTGCAGTGTAGTAGTCACTTTGCCGTGTTTAAAAAATAAAGATCAAAAACGTATTATGACGCCATTTTGTATACAAATATTTTACACATTTGATACTATTATGTTGTATTGACAATCAAATTATAACTTTATATTTTTCGTAAAAATAAGTAGACGTAAAATCGTTTTTAAATGATTTAGATATGATCAGTCTCGTAAGTTCACAAAAAAATTAAACGTAGAAATAGTCGAAATGGTGTCAAAGATAGAAAATAAGATATATGAATTGAAATTGTGACAATAAAATACGGAATTATGACAATAAAATACGGAATGATGACAATAAAATACGGAATTATGACAATAAAATGCGAAATTATGACAATAAAATACGAAATTATGACAATAAATGTATTATATGTGACAATAAATGAATACTATGACAATAAAGTCTCTAAACTCTAAAGGAACGAATCAGCAAGGTGTATACATTTTTAGATTTAAACTATTGAAGGTCTTTACGTGGGGTTGTGCTGATTTATTTCCTTTGAGATATTTAGGTGATATCATTCGTATATCACCTATAATGGAGCTGTGATACTTTGATATCCTTTTGAGACAAAGTATGAAAACGACAATGACAAAAAGGGTGGAGCGGAAAACAAAAAAAAAACATTTTTTTAAAGAAAAAAAGCGGCTTGTAACTAAGTAGGGTTGTAAAGCTTTAGCAAGACTTTTAGAGTTTTTTCTTACACGTGTACCGTTCGTTTTACGTTTCATTCCACGTGTTTAGGTGTTAGACGTTTCTTTGATGTTTGATGTGAGTAGTTGTAGGTAAAAGTGCTTTTATAGATATATTATTAGCTATGGAAATAATAAATAAAAATATTTCACGTATTTACAAAGTAATCCTGAACGGGACGACAAAATCCTGGATAGAAAGTATTTGTGCTAAAAACAATTAAAACATTGAATACCGTTAGCTACAATTATTCCATAGATTTAGACTGAAAGAAAAAAGTTCACTACACTGTTTCTTTTAGAATTTAGATTGATAAATAGTATGTCAGTTAAAATGAGTGGGAAACTATCGCTCTAGTACTTAATAGCTATTTAAAAATGTTTTATAGGCCTAATATTTTTCCGGAATCCGGAATCCCGGTAAAATTTCTAAATATATAAATTATATAGATTACACTAAGATTAGGGATGGCGTTGGTTTGTATATACTCTAGATACATGTGAAATGGATATTATATTAATTACGCCAGTACCGTAACTCTTCCTACATAGACAATATGGAAACTGTGACAATAATGAATCTATGTAAGGCGGTCATCAAACTATGGTGAATATATTGACAATACATAGTGTTATATATACATGATTAATTAATTTTTAAGCGTTGTATTTGAGAAACAGTGGGCGATTATGTCATAAAAATTTAATGTTAATTACATATGAAATAAAAAATAAATACAGTTAGTAATTTGCGACAATAATAAAGAAATCCCATTTTTCATTATCGACCTATATTTTTATACAGTATTTTAGATAACCAGGTTATTATTGTACAAAGTTAATGAATATTCCAAAATAATCTAGATACAGTTTTTTTTTTTAATTTTGTTATAAAAGAAAAGAAATCATTTAGGTAGTTTTCTTTTCATTCGAAATATAATAAATAATAAATAGAATTGTTTCTTAAACGTATTTATAATTTACTGTATAAGTAATATTTCTAAAGCCGGGTCTCCTGCACTAAAACATTACACAGAACACCTACACAAAACATCTATTTTTTATCTATGGTCCATTGTTCTACGAGCAGGTGACAGCTAAAATCGTTGTTTTGCGTTTGTATTTTTAGTGTTTTGTTTCGAAAAATCTAGTGCAGGAGACGCAGCCTACGACGTTCAAACTCACTGTCTCACATTTCAACTATATAGGTACAACACAGTGAAATCAATTAAACCGATTTCTAAACTAGGTTACTGTCGATTTTTTTTACTATGAAATTAGTAACATAGCTTTAATAGTCACTAAGGCGTATATTAGTAGATACTAGTAGCCGTAGGTGTGAAGTATATTTTATAAAAATAGTAAAAAAAAAAACTTTTTTTATATGTATATGAAGGTAGCCAGTAACATAGGTGTTTTAGGGATTTTTATTGATATATATAGAGTTGGTAATGCTCAACATATACTTATGTAAGTGACTCGAAGGATGGTTGTCTTTTCTCTTATGAATCTCCTTCTAAACTCGAGCTTTCTATTAGTGTTAAATGTTGAATATTATATTATATAACGAAAAATATAAGGAAATTATATAGTTATTAATTAAAATAACAGATTGTTTATAAAATATGTTTCTTTCTGTGATTAAATCCTGAAAAAAATTAAAACGAATAATAGAAGACAATACGAAGCTAACATGTTTAATACCTAATTTAACACAAAATTTACCAGTTTATTAATATTTTTAATAACATTTTGATTATTTTCTCTTATAGTCTTTACTTGATAATAACTTTAATTTACTTGAAAATATCAATATTAAATATGTATACCTGCCTATTTTTCGATATTAAAATATACTTACAGGGTGTCCCGTAATAGCGCCGCTTACATACAGAACAAGAATTAACTACTGACCCATAAGGCAAAAAGTATCGGCTTTTTTGAGACACTATACTTACTGGTAAGGGTTTATATTTTTTCGAAAAACCATCTCTTATGACCTAAATTTTGTTGCTTTGAGATTTTTTTCCTCTAAAAGTCACACGATCAGTGGATCAACCATATTCAAATAAATATAATTTGATTGTTATTTAGGAAAATAAATATTATTCTTTATATTTATTACAAGTTATTTTACTCAACTTGTTTGTGTATGTTTTGGGTAATATGATGTCTAAAATAGACTCATTTATAGAAGCCATGTTTTTGGTAGATCCCCACCACTAAAGTTTGTCAGCCTATTCCGGGACACCTTGTATAAATTACAGTATAACATTACAAAGGTACTTCACAAACTTGTTATCAAATATCATTGTAGCATATCCTAATTGTAGATACTGAAGGAGATCGCGTTTGTTTATTATTTAATATGGAAATGTCTAGTCTACATCCTAGTCTAAGTTAGGTTAAGTCGTAACTCGTAATAGAGCCACGCTTTAGCGTTCTCATGACTTATGATGTTTGTGATGTCACTCTTCCATTGTCAATCAAGTAGAGTTCTTACTTGTCAAGCTTGAGTACCTGTTTGTTTAAGTTTTTTTGTATTTTTTTTCGTGGGTTATGGTTCGGTGGAATTAAAAATAGTACCTAATTTCTTTCTATCTGCCCTTATAATAATATTAGCCCTGTAATATTACTGTCCCACTGCTGGGCACGGGCCTCCTCTATTAATGAGAGGGGTGTTCTACCTGCCCTTATCCCACCTTAACTAGGAGTCGGCGCGACATACTTTTTCAAGCATATTGCAGAAATTATTTGGCTTAGGGTTTACGACCGGCTGCCCCCCTCTTAAAATAGTACCTAATAAGACCCTAAAATGGCAAATAACTATCCTTGTAACATTTGGCGGTAAAGCTATTGGATTCAATTTTACTTGGCTGTATCAGTGATATATTTTTTTGTGACTACTGGCTATTCCGGCATATTCTATTTACTCGATCAAAGTTTAAATAATAATATATCTTGGTTCTTCAGTGGACGGTTGTGTCAAAGTATTATATTTGGTTCCACTCGAGCTATCGCCCAATACAACGATCTCAATGGACGAACGATTGTTAAAAACTTCCAAATGCCAATAGAATGCCAATACAACTAGTTATCAAAGTCTAGAGAACTAAAAGTATAGAAACTGTATAATTGGGTATTTGACTATATTTTTATGTACCACTAATATTTACGTCATATAAAATATAGAAGAAAGACGAATATTGAAACATTCTCCAAATTAAAAATGTTATAGGGCTTTGAAATGTATATGAACTCTCAAACAGAAAATAGAAGCATCAGTATATTCACGTCACGATCATAAGGTTGCGGGCGTTGGAAAGGGATAGCAAGCACTGTAGAATTAAAAAAATATGAATTGTTGCCCAATTTCTCAACTAATATCAATGCAGTTTTTACAGAAGTATTTCTTGTTTGTATTATTTGCTATTACAAATAAAATAAAATCAAACATAGCCAAGTACCTCATTATTTGGAATTAAAAAAAAAACTAACATCGAAAATTCATTCCAATTGGGTACTTGACTATGTTTCATTTCATACATATTTTTTTGTGTAATAGCAAATAAAACAAAAAAGAAACCCTTCTCTAAAAACCGCATTCAAATTGGTTGAAAAATGAGGCAGTAATTCATATTTTAAATTCTGCAATGAGCAAGAGTGGGGACGTAATGGAGATATCTTGCTATCCCATTCCAACGCACGCACCGTTATGGCCGTGACGCGATTTTACTGATACTTTTCTTTCCCGCTGTTTGAAGGTTACACCAAACTACAAAAGCTTATATTTTTTTTATTTTTGGGAGTGTTTCAATATTTCTTCCTGTGTTACGTTTTAGATGACTTAAATAGTCACGGGCGGCTCGGCCTCCGGTGGCCCATACGCTTATGTAACATATATATGTGCCGCCTCCGACGGGTTAAATATCGTATAAAGTCAATTTAAAAAATTAGACAAGTACCCAATTGTGAGAATAACTTGGTCTAATACTAAATATGGTTCCCTAGATTTTGCTGAGTAGTTCGATACAATTCCAAAATTATTTTAACATTTTTAAAATTCCTATATCCCTCATTAGTTCCTCTGTCATTAGGAGCTTACCTTTAGCGACTGGATAGATTTCGGAATGTATTATTAACAGATAATTATAAATAAAAAAATAAATGCATTGGTATTTGGCTTTATCCAGAACATGTTATACACATGTTCACCAGTTAATGTTTATAATATAGGAATATTTAATTATAATGTATACTGTCATAGAATATGCAGTTGAAGTTTTTTATAAGGGCCGCTGCACATACGATACTTTTTGCATCGGCGATTTGTACGGAGTCGCGCGACTGGTCGCAGTCGTGAAGTCGCTCACCACGGATACTGAACGTATCGTAGGTCCCGTCGCCTCAGTAGGGCAAGTATCGTGTTCAAAGCATATCCTTTGAATTGTAGTTACTAGTCAAATAGCAAGCAATGTATGTAAGATAGCATAACTTACTGTAATTCGTATAATGACAAAGATATTTTGATATCGTTCTAAATTTCTACACGATTGTGGAGGCGTTTTTATACAAAATAATATTATGTTCCCTTAAAATTTAAATAGAAAATGAAATTGTATTATGCTAATATTTTAAACATGCCATAATAGACTATTGGAAATAGGAAAAATTAATTTATTACCTTTATTCTTTAAATTCTTAAAGAGCTAAAAAGAGTTACTCGTCAAATCTATATAAGATATTTTGTATAAAAATGATACTTTCACATCTAAATGATGGTTAATCAAGCTTGAAATTTGAAATGCTTTACTATACAATAACATTTAGTTGATAATAATTATGACTACGGAGCCATGCATATGTTACAGGCTTATAATAATGGTTGTGTACTTTGTCCGTGACGTCATCCGGTGACGTCACCTAGTCGTAGACGACTCGCATACTCTAGTGACTAGTCTGTGTGAACACGATCCAAGATAAATGTTAATTGTTGTAGAAAAATATTAACTAGAATTTAATATATGTGTTGTTATATGTTTCCTTAAAACATAAAAATAATTGTAAAGAAATTTTTATATCTGACATCTATCTTTCGAAGAAAATTGGATTTGAGTCTATAAACATTCGTATACAAGAATGTAAAGTCAATTTCCAAAATAATATCAATTATTGTTAAACGGTATTCAAAAATATACAAAACGAATTTGAAATCAATTTTACCAGACGTTAAATTGAATTAAATTGCTCTATTTTAGGGATAACTAAAAACTTATTGGTGATAATGTAACGTTTAAAAAATCTCTACATGTTATAATTTATAACAGCTCTGTTTACGATTTAGTTATAATTTGTACCGAAAATTATAACACGTTAAAAATACCGTTATTTTGCTTCGGAATACAATCTTTTATCAAACTTCAGATAATCGACTTTTAAGTAATGGTGAATATTATGAGACATTTATAGAGGTATGTCTGGTAAGACGTTAAGAATTGGAGACAATAAACTGACAATAAGAAAAATTGGATAATAAATGATGATGTAACTTTATTAAGGCTATGTGACTGTAGAGTGACAATACGTCTTGGAAAGTTGATATTTGTATTTTTTCATCAAATAGGCTTAAAAGACAATCGTAGTTTAGATACTTGTCATTAAGTACTTCTGTTTGCGTAATAAACGAGCTATACATTGCATATCTAACCTAACTTTGTAAAAAAATAATGAAATTTCATATCATGACATTTAAAAACAATTTGAGAGACATTTAGCTCGTGTATTACTTACAAGTTAGCCCTTCCATACCTTGGCTTCGTCGTACTAGGTAATTAAACACTTTTCGAGTTTACTTTCTTCTGTATATTAAGCTATATTTTACGATAGATTAATAAATTACCTCAACAGTTTATAGAATCTCTTAAAATTCTGTTAGATATATTTTTATAATACTCTTAATGATTTTAATTAAGTTTAAATAAATTAATTTAAAAAATATTCCACTCCTAAACTTCCCGTTAGTTTTAACGGTTTTACCCCAATGTACAGTGCTCAATAGAACAAATATGGAAGGGTTATAAATTAGCATAAATACGTAGGCACGTAATAAATACGCACAAATACTCCTTACTGTAAAGTGGAACTATTTTAGATTTTCCGTTTACACTATGTATGTATACAATAACTGTCGCGTATTTGAATGTTATGTGTTAGGTGTTGCTTTGAAGCCTTGACTTCGCGTTATGTCGTCCCTGTTATAGAACTATTGCTGGTTGGTGTTTGTAAGCAAGCCGAAATTTCAAATATTTGTGCATATCCGTCAATGTTGGCTTAAGTATTTAGTGTGTTAATTTTACAGTTTGAATTAAGTTTAATGGCTTGTAATATGTTAATTAGATAAGTCGCTTTTGTATATTTTTAATTATTATATTTAATTTATGTATTATATAAATGCTTAGTAAAAACAAATCAGGCGGATAGTATAGATTATTTTCAATAAGATTATAATGTTTAGAAACAATAATGCCTTCATTCTACATCCTGTAATATATTTTAACTAAAAACATTATTGTAAGTAGCAAAAATTTCATTATTTTTGTATCAATAACTATAAGCCGATGATTTCATTTTAGATTTCAAATAAAATTTAGTGTTTACTGATGAAATTAAAGCAAAAATATTTAGACATGCCCGTTGCGTATCAGCAGATACCCTCAACTTACCGGTATGTTACACTAAGTTCTCATTTAGCAATAACGTTATAACGTTTAATGACAAAGCTTTTAAAGGCTTTAAGCTATCTTGGTGTCTCTATGAAAATATAGCAAAACTGTATCTGCGAAAAAATCAGGTAGCACGAAATAGCTATTTGAAATATATTGAGAATGTTCACGTTATAAGGTCATAAAATTAGCAGTTAATTAATAGTTCTTTATTATATAATTTTTACAAAAATAATAGTATAACTAGACAAAAAAATCATTAAAAATTCAGGTCTTAGGATGCATGTCTAAATATTTATAGCTACGAATACATTGCCAAAGATATAAGCGGATTCCTATATGTATTTCTACAATTTTTGTTTTGGGGTAAAATATAAACGTCAAATACCTCGTTGCATTTATATGCATTATTTTAAGTAATTAATGGTGTTTTGTGTCTGAAATGTTTAGCTTGTCACCTTTACTGCGTAATGCGTAGATTTATTTTATTCCTCAAGCTTGAATAAAACTTAAAAATAACAAGTGGTTTTATTACAATTATCCTTAAAGATGTGGTCCAAAAAGAGGGGTATAATAGCATACCTCTTATCCTCAAAATTCTTGGCTAGTTACGAAAAATACCCTAATATACACAGTAGCTTTTTATTTTAGCCTAGTAATTATTGTCTACTTTAATAATTTGGAATATTTCTAATTTTGGGGTAAAAGTAAAACAACGTTCGCTGTATTAATATTTTACTAATGGATACAATATAGTTACATGATCAACAATAGGTATAAATAACTAGGCGTAACTATACTCCGCCATGATGATCGCGGCCCGCAGATTACACGCAAAACAACTCGAAGTGGAACTTACTCCCGCGGTAGTATTGTATCAATTGCATCCGTTAATATCTAGACACTACGTGAAGCAGCGTCTCCTGCACTATTAATATTATACAAAACACCTAAACAAAACATGGTTTCCCTTCACATTTTTATCTATGGTCCATTGTTCTATGAGCAGGAGACAGGAAAAACCATTGTTTTGCGTATATGTTTTGTTTCGAGAAAAACATTATTATACAGGAGATGCGGCTTAGCAGACACGTACCAGCACAAAACAGACATTAAATATCAAATTGTATATCCCCTGAAATACGATTTTATGTAAATAATAAATAAATAAATACACCCAACAGTCACACACACAGTCTTGACCCCACACTAGGTATAACCGTGGGTATCAAAAACTACCAGAGACTTTCGATCTCAACACCCCGACCCGAAACAACGGTGCACCGAAACAAATGTGTTCACATATTTGTTTCGGTGCGGGAACGAACCCGCGACCTCTCACTGCACGGCCCGCTACGCCACGGAGGCTGTCAAATGTAGGTAAATAAATTTAAAGAAAATATGACCATACGACAGAAGTGAAAACTTCATCAAGGCGAGATTAAATTTCGCTCTCTTAGTCGACTTTATCCGAACGAGCGTTACACATCCGAGCGTGACGGCTCAGTGTCATTCAATACCCATGAAGTAAAGTGCTCAGCGCGCCTAAAGAATTTTTCACTTCTAAAATAAAACAACTATCAATTCAAATATATTTCTAAAAACACAATACAATTCGAATTTCGCGGGCTAGCTTTCACCTTAATGATCTTTATAAAACACAAACAACAGACAGCTATATTTATAATCAAGTAACTACTATTAACTGACTAAACGTACTAACATTTTTGTATTTTTTTGATAAATGTAAAGATAAATATTTTCTTAAATAATTATAAATTACTTCTGATTATTACTTGATTATAAATACGAATGTTACTGTTTATTGATATCTTTGAACAACTATTCAACTTGTCTGCACAAAAAAGGTCAACATCAATCCGTAATTTCGTCAAGAATGTTTTGTCTGTACTGATTCATCGTATCTGTGATTAAAGCATCGACAAAAGAAAGGTAAGGATTGGCATAACTTCGAAAAAATCATGTTTATTTTGAAGCCGGTTCCGACATTTTAGTTTCGCGACCTATTTACATTTGTCACCGTGTCGCAATACTTAAATAAGGAATAGATACTTATTGATTTTATTATAGATACAGTGTTTTATTTATAATCATACTAATTTGAGAATGTGAAGAAGATGCCTATCTGCAATATTATTGGGATCTTTCTTTCGCAAAGCCGCCATTTTGGTTTCTCTCCATACATAGGCATTCTTAATTTTTCGTAGTTATGCCAGCCCGCCTAGCATGGTTGCCACGAAAACATTTTGTCTACTTTTTTTATCGTGTTATAACCGGTTTTCTCTATTTGTCTACGGACTCTAACATGCGTCCTTGTTTATTTTGTACAATATTGTAGACAACATCTCTACAGTCGATTATCGAGGTATATCGTGACACGCATGCTAGCCGGGCTAATCCTTATTCGTCTTTTGTCGATGAAGAAATGGTGCAAGCGTGGAGGTAAGTGACCAACTTCACTTTAGTTAAGTTCGTCGGCGCGTGTTTACGGGCCGTGATCAATGGCGTACTCTACTAATACGAGACGATTCGCTTCCATTTTGTTTAAGAGTATACGTTTGTCGATACTTAATTTAGGCCGAAAATAAACTACAGACAGATAAAACAGAATATTAGTAGCTAATCCTCTTACATTTTTGTCAACAAATGAATTAAATACGTATGAAGTAAGCAATAAAGTTAATTTACCCCTCTTTTAAATGTATAGACAATAATTTTACGTTATATAAATTAATATTACTTGTTTATGCCATAGTTTGATTCGCTTAGGGAATCACATAAAAGATTAGGGTAAAATTGTACATTGTTACTAACAAAAATAGTAATGGGGTAAAAAACCTACACGTAAAAGAACATAAATCCCGACACATTACATTCAGTCTTCAGTAATTCTAAATTGACAAATCGATTGATACAGTTACTAATAATTGTTACAATAATTGCATCGTTTTTTATTGTTTTTGAATGCTAACTCACATAAAAGCTTTTTAATGATGGTTCAGATATGTTGGTACAACTTGCCAAGCGGCCTGTTGTAGGTTTCATAATGGATGTGGCTTAGTTTTTTCGATTAGCTGCCTGTCCGTCAATCCCATCTAGGAGACTGGATAGTCTCGGGTGAATTTTGGGAGAAAAACTGGGGTAATCTTAGCAGAATTATTGGTTTATAATAATTATAAGAGGAGAGCCCATTGCGAAGGGGTGAGGGGGAATTTGGACTTCGGGACGTATTCGGAAATTCATACACCCTTGTGAGTTAGCATATCATTATTCCCTTTCAACTAGAAAAGCGTAAAATATATTAAATATTGCAACTTTAGTATAGTGTAAATAGGGGTAAATCGTAAAACCAAATCTAACACCTTACCGCATTCTTTAAAATTAGCCTACGTAACTAATAAAATACATTGGTTTTATTGAAGGAATCGATTTGCTATCTCTCTCACTCAACACGGTGGGAATGAAACAGCAATAGTACCATAATGAACTAAATGATTTTAAGGAATAGCGTATAGCGATTCTTAACTGACAACTGTGGTGGTACGTAGTAACTAATTTTTATAATCACTGTTTTAATAATTATACTCAGATATACAATATTCCTCGAAATCATTTTGATCACATTTCACACATTTTTGGAGTCACACATTCGGAGTATATGAAGTACTAAATTAAATTTAATATACACAAATATATTGGTGTCACACGTGACAACGTTTAGAATAGCCTCGAACGCACAAATTGACAGCACACAACTCTTTTAATACAGCTAAGGTGTCAATTTACCTGGCAACCACTTTTACCCCAAAATTATAGGGTAAAATTGAGAAAATAACTATGGGAAATAATAAGATGTAAATAAAATTTCATGAAACACGACATATATCTAGCCTCTTTACTACTTTGAAGTTTTTTTTTTTTTACAATAAAACTTATGTACACAATTAAGGTATATTATAGCCAATATAGTAATGCATTTTTATATGAACAAATTAACCTTTACACAATTCGTATATAAATTAAAATTATTATTTCCATGGCTCATTTATTTGCTTAAACTGTGATAAAAGACGTTGCCAGTTAAACCGACTGAATATTTTTACATAGTACAAGTTATAACTAGTATGTTACACACAAGAAACCTAACTACATTAGTCAACAATAGTTTTCTAAGCAATGCTTATACAACTAAAATATAAAAAGAGATTAATTGAGATTTCATTTTTATACTATATAAAATAAAAATAAATATAATTGTTTGAAACTGTTTAACGATTTAAGCTTTTTATGGAAAGATTTCTTTGTTAATAATTGGAATTGGTTTCCAAGACCTATTTTAAGTACTGATTTTAATATTTGTTTTTACTCAATTAATTTTAATTTAAGTACAGGTAATATTATTATTTCATAGGCGTCTTTTTTTCTCGGAAACGTCACCAATTCTGATAATCTAAAATGTAAAAGCGATTATTTTATGAAATGGACTATGGATATCCCGCTTTTATATGGAACAATAATAATTAATAGAAATCTCTTTAAAAAAATATGAACACAGTTTAAACATTTCCAAACAACCACACAAAGAACAACCAATTTTATAATTAATTTATTTTAAATATTAAAAATCCATCTTTTATACACACGCGTCACGTAAAATATCAATATTTCGTTTTAACAAATTAATATAGAATTTATTTATCTTGCTAATTGTAAGACGATTTTCAAAATCTTAACCTGTCGAAGACAAAGCAACTAGATCTATGTTTTAAATGTTTATTTCGAAAAACAACTTTCATGCATTTTTTTCCATTTAGCAAAGTAAAAACATTGATAAATATACAAATGTTTTAAGCTGAAATCTCTCATCCAACAAATTAAGGCTGAGATCTATAGCGCGAACTTCGACTAAGTCTAAGTCAAAGTTACGAACTCAGTGAGGATTTTTACCAAGTCCGAGTCATTTTTTACAAGAAAATCTTTGCTTAGTCTGTCTGTCAGTCTGTTTTTATTGTAAAAAATTACGCGTACTAAGTTAAAGTTCGATTTAACTATTCCAAATCCCCATTGAGTTTGGGACTTTGGTTTAGACTTAGTCGAAGTTCGCTCTATAGATCTCAGCCTAAGTCTTCGGGATAACATTTTTTTCGACAGTACGTCACTAGACTTGATTTTTTAACATTACTTAATTATATCGAACGCGTTGAAAATCGTCTTTCTGAGCCCAAGTTTGACAAAATAATTTTCTAGTATCGATGATAGCGTTTGAAATATATTCTCCTTAAATGTAATGATATGAAGCAAGCGCAAACGTTCAATAATATTTTCAAATTAAATTATTTTGAATCGATATCGATTGCACATAAAACTCTTTAGATTTTATCGATATAAAATGCGTTTTTTATTTTAAGAACTTCACTTGCTCACCACGTCATTTTTATTAATGAAATGATGAATTTAAATATTTGTGGAATACATTGTTGTTTTGATTTTCCTTTATTTTTAATCGATGAATTCACGTAAAGTTGACCTCGGTGATAATTATTAAAATACAAACATGACTAAGTTTCGTACATTGAGTGAGTATAATTATATCGATATTATAAAACGGAAAATTACAAACATTAAAATTCTACGAGTCCGCTGTATTACTGTAAACAGTCATACAAAAAACGTATATTTTGCGAAAATAGTAAAAATATTTTTTACTAAATTACACTCGTAACTGGTGAGTACGGTTATTGTTCGATAGTAATTTTACTTAACAGTGCAGAAGCATAAATCGTTGCAAACCAACAAACAATTTGACCCCCTGAGATTTAAACACGAGTCCGATTAGCTAATTGGATTCAAAATAGAAAGCTAAAATCGTTGAAAATATAAAATAATTTTGAGTCTATAAATTAAACACGATTCGACTAGTTGTATAGCCTCAAATATTCAGGAACATACTTGTTAGGGTTGAGCTTTGGAAAAAAATCAGTTCTATAAGTTTTAATAAGCCTAAAGTCTTTTAAATTCGCTGTTTGGATTGGACATTTTTTAATTCAATTTGACTCTATTGGTCCAAAATTCTCACTCTTGTGGAACCATTTCAATATTCCACGACAAGCAGATATTTAGTTTAAGATGGTTAATAAACAATAAGCTTCAAGATAGCGATGTACAAAGAAAATATTGAAATGCGATTTATCGTGAAATTGAGCATAGATAAATCGATTTGATTAATATCGATTTGAAATATCGTTAATCAATAAAAGAATGTGAACTTAGCAGTTAGCACCGGACTGCTAATTCTTCACCACATTTTAAATGCTCTTTCATAAAATTATGTTTTACGTTTATAGAGACGTATTGGAAGAATTGCTGCCAAAATTGGCCAAAGAAGGTAACCATTTTTCCTATAGATAATTTGAAATCATCACCAATCGAATAGATCTAATACTCGGAACACCTAGTTAGTGCATTATTATTGTTATAAATTCGAATTAATTGCCATCATTAATCTCACAGACCACAGATAATATAATAGGGCACGATCTAAGCTATGTTACATCATATATCATATCTTTTTTATGTGCGTTTCTAATCAAACAACTAAAAAAATCTGAAAAACTGACCATTTTCGGAAAAAACTGACTTTAATCAAAAAGAGTTTTTCAGGTGTATTATTTTAAATTGACGTGAGAATGATCATGATGGTTGAAGTAAAGCAAGAATAGATTGAAGAAAATAATTATGCAAGATTTTTGTCTACCGTAATATAAATGTCTTTACACGTCACTGCATATGATGGCTCACCACCGCCTGCTACACTACCATTGTGGTTCATTGTCCCCATCGACAACAAACTCTATTATACCATCTATGGTCTGTGGTCTTCACTACATTCCTAATTATTTCTGACAACTTACTTCTTGCCAAAATCCATAAAGGAGCGTTTACACTACGTTACTACCGCGTTTCGTCCACAAAACTGCAAAATGTTGTGGTTATTCACAACACTGTCTCTATTACATTCTCATTTCTCACATTATGTGTGAATGAATTTACTTGCATTTTCTAGTGTAAAACGAATATAAATTTACTGATATTACTAGAAATGAAAACATATTATTCTATTATTTTCTAAATCTATTACATATGAAAACATAAAAAAATAAGTACACAATCTGAAGTTTTACATAACATAACATAAGCTCACGCCTGTATCCCCGAAGGGGTAGGCAGAGGCGCACTAGCGAACTAGAACACCCACATTTCGCCGAGCTTAGTTCCGTCCCAGATGTGATAGGGGGCGAGCCTATCGCCATATCGGGCACAATGCCAGATTCCGGGCTGATATGGAAAAATCCAATATCACTTTGCCCGACTCGGGGATCGAACCCGAGACCACAGAACCGTAGACGTACCGAAATACCACCATGCCACCGAGGCAGTCGATTCGAGTTTCGAGTTCGAGTAGATTCTAAAGTTTTAGGGTTGAATTTTCGATGGCCAGATATTTTATCTGAGGAATAATGAAACGGTTAATGTATGAGACAGCTGTTAAAGAAACAATGTCAACCCTCAGAATAAAATTATCTAACCATTAGAAATCAGTTCTAGTTTCATCCTACTACGCGGTAGTAACATGACATATAAACACCCATAAACCCGAATTAAATTATAGACAAGCTAACAACTGGTGCACACGGGCGTTTCTTAATCGCAGCGTCTCGAGCGCCCGTCTGCCACGCGCGAATTATTGTGAAAAGATCCAACTCAAGTACCTTTATTCTTGTTCAGTTTGATTGTTGTATTGAGGCGAGGAACGCCGGGTCAACGGACGCCACCTTTGCTGTCAAAAATGCGTGCATACAGAACAACAGGCTCTGGAGTATCTGACATTCTAGCTCCTGGAAGAAAGAATTTAAAGCGTGGAGTATCTATTTTCGGTTTTTGTTTTTAAAAGTTCTTATTTTTAATGTCCGCTCAGGCACAATTTGAAATACTCAAACACGAATTATGTGGTTGGCAAAGCCCCCATGATTCTTTTTGAGTCTCAGGTGTCTATGTGCGGTGGAGATCACTTACCATCAGGTGACCCATCTGCTCGTTTGCCAATCTCTGCTATAAAAAAAAAAACCGACCTGGTAATCCTGGGATTTGAACTCTCGACCTCATCGACTCTCAATTTATGTACTTTATTGAAACTACTAATGAAATGAAATATACAAGAGCCCACCTTAGTTTCGATAAGTTTGGTCTCTGCGTCTTGAAAGTGCAGTTTTAGTTTGGACTTGCCATCGTCACTCGAACCTCGTAACTGTGAGAATCTGAAATAATAATGACGTATTACATATAAAATAGAATGCGTGGTTCAGTAGGTATTCAAAAAAATTCAGCTATCGCTAGACGCCTGGTAGATGTAATATTGAATCTAAAGGAGATTAAACAATTTCTTATTCTTTCTTATCTCCTTTTTATCCTTGCCTTCACATCCATCACCACCCACCTACATAAATCGGCCATCATCGCCCACCATCATTACCCACCATCGCCTACCCTTCGGCTATGACCGTTAACAACAATGAAGTGTGTGTGCATGTGTGTACGTACCTGTAGGCCCAGACGGGCGGCGCGCCGGGCGTGGCGTCGCTGAGCGAGAACCCGCCCGCCCAGTCCAGCGTGAGCCCCGCCGCGCGCCCGCAGTGCACCACCGTGAACGTCTTCTTCTGCAACCACAACCACAACCACCACCATCACTACTACAAGCGAACCTACCCATATAACGGAATCCGTTTAGGAGATGAGAGGGGTCGTCGATCTATGGTTCTCATCACGTAGTCAATATCCTCTTATATACGTCGTAATTTTTCGAACTTTACATATTCTAATGTTCTAAAGTCACAGGTGGCAACCCGTGATTTTAAAAAATGGTAAATGTAAATATAATGATGTGTTGTCACACATCATAATATTTTGATCTTAAACTTTTCTTCGACAAAAATTGATTTCAAACCATATTTATAAATTACTACGTGAAAACTAGAGGGGGCAGCAGGATGGTCTTGGCATACACTACGGGTGGTAACCAAGGGGGGAGTACAAAAATTTTAAAAATTGGATCACATAATATGGGTACGTTCCCTAACAACTACTACAAGTTGCAACTACATGCCAAACGAGATTAGAGACACCTTCCTTGCTTCCTGCCTGGCGTTATCCCGACATAATGCCAAGATCCGCCTGTCTACTTAGACACTTCCACTTCACCTAGACTTGAGCATCCTCGGAAGTGAGACCATTGAGATTCACGTCCCACCTGCCCCTATTCCACTTCAATATGGATTCGACGCAACACACTTTTTCAACCATGTTGCAGAAGGGTTTGCCTTATTTTTAACAACGACTACCTGCCTGACATCAAACCGCTCTATTGAATCCAGTCCCTAGCAGATTATGTTAGAATATACACGCTTTGCTAAACTTCAGTTTCCAACCTGGGACTTCCCGGTCCACAATCCATATACGCACGAGACCAAGAAGACGACATCAATATGTTACATATATTAATAAGTAAGGTAAGGTAAGTATGTTATATTAAATCTTCTAATGAAATCAAAACTATTTTTTTTGGGTAGTTTCTGCTTAGCTACGTCCATTCGTTATAAATATTCCAATTCCTTCATAATCAATTTTGAATAAATCTTTTTTCGCAAATCATAATTTGGCAGAAAACGCCTTTGATAACTTGTCACTGTCAACAAAGTTTGTCAACAACGAACCCTAGAATGTAATTCCCAATAACTACTGTGGAAAAATGTTTTATGCTAACGGTAAACACGTGTGTATGCTACCGGAGGAGCTGCCGTGTAGAAATATGTCTCCTACAGCTGGATTCTTCCAGCGGCAAGTGTGTATCTAGTATAAATTTACTCTCAAATTTACTCCTATATTTTCTCCTAGCCTTTCGAATAGTGTTTCGCTCACTGTGATTTCCCTTTGAAACGTATAAATTTTTCGCCTTATTTAGTCTAGGAACACAACAAGATAGGATTAGGGTATTCTGTTTTGCTCGAAAAAAAAAGGAAAACGAAATTAAAGAGATTTTAAAATATCGTCGCTTTGCAAACATCTACATGCATCTACAGTACAATATCGTCCTTCCTTAAAACATACCAAACTTTTTTAAATGGCGCGGGGGCGGTTTAAAAGATAAATTGATGAGTTATCAGGTACCTGATTTTCTACTGTATCCTCTAATTTCGTTAAAAATCAGTAATATTTGGAAGACCAACTGATATTTAATACGAATCTACATAGTTGTTTTAGATTTGTAAACTTTTGAAAGACATACACATAATACATAAAATATATATTTCTTTAAGAAATCGGATATTTTAATGATGTATTTTTTTGTAGCTAGCTGATTTTGTAGAGATGTTGATGTTATGATAAAGTTCCCGTCAGCTGCACCGGGTCCGCGAGCTGATGCTGCCGTGGTCGCGGCACCGCGGCACGGCGCTGTGCATCCGCAGCCACAAGAGCCTGGCGCTGGAGCGCGAGCGGCAGCTGCGCCACAGCCACTGGCTCGTGTGCCATCCGTACAGCGCCATCACGTTCTACTGGGACTGTGCGCTCATGCTCCTCACCTATTCAGTGTTCTTCTACATGCCGTTGCAGGTCTTTTATAATTGTGAGTATTTTATAATTATTTATTTTTTATAGAAATTACATTGTTTTCAATAGTTCCAAGGGAATAGAGGATGCGGTGTAGACCTCAAAGGCAATTATTATTTTATTCTTTTTCAATTTCACTGAAAATTCGAGATGCATCCGTAAGCCTGAACTAGAAGACACAACTTTGAGGTTCTCATGTAAGCTTTTCTTCTAGTAAATGCGTAAAATAAGATTTTAATTTTCTTTTATTCCAGGTCCCAATCCCTACGACCCGTTTATCTTGTTTGCTGACGCGATAGCCTTTATCGACATCATCTTGCACTTCCTCACCGGCTATGTGGACGAAGATAACAGAGTAATCATCCTCGACATGCGCTCAATAGCCATCTATCGGCTCCGAACTACCTTCATTTTCGAAGTCGCGGGCACTTTACCTCTGCAACTCATACAACCTTTCAAGAATTGTCAATACCCTTCTCATACAGTGTTTTTTGTGTTCAAACTGTTCCGGATGGTGACTGTACAGCAGAAGTGGCGCAACATGCTCGCACAATTAGGACTTTCTTATGTTACCAAGGTAGCCTTGACTGTCGCCTTGCAAGTCGTGTGGTTTTTCCATTGGATGACGTTCATTCATTACCAGATCCCCGCTATGTGTGTGCATTTCTACGAGATGGATACTAAAATGCTGACCTGGTTGAAAAGATTCAACGTCGTTGATATAGAACAAAATTCAATCTTCCAGAAGTATACGACGAATTTGTTTCTAGTATGTGGATTGTGCATCGGAGCTGGGTACTACAGCCCTATAGATGACCACCTGATTCCCCAGATGCTGTTGACAGCCCTCATGAGTCTCATTGGCTTGATCTTCCTCACTTATTCCTTCACAACTCTCCTTCGCTTGGTCATCTACACTCAGTTTGAAATGTACCTCTTCAATGGACGCTACAAAGAGTTGGAAGAATACATGATTTTCAAACGCCTGCCGAAATTCTTGCAAAGGAAGATAAAGCTGTTCATAAACTATAAGTTTGATGGCCATTACTTTAACGAAGAGTCGATTATGAATACAATCAACGAGCAAATAAAGCAAGACATTAATATGCACTGCTGCAAGTTCTTGGTGATGAATGTTCCGCTGTTCCAGGACTTGCCAATTGCTTTGATAAACAGTATTATATTCAGCATGCAGCAGATTCTATACATGCCTGGTGAGGTTAGCACATCATTTTACTTTTACAAAATGGGTACCTCATGATGAGGGATGACGATACAACGACATTACCATAATTTGCAATCATTATGAGAACTTTGCTTAATTTGAAATATGAGTTCGGACATTATGTTGAAAGAAAAATGAAATTTCAGACGGTAGTGAAATACGGGCATTCCGGCAGCTCAATATATTTAATATCTTCTGGAACTGTTGCTGTTATGGACTCGGCTGGCAGGGAAGTAAGATCAGTTATATAATAAGTATTCATTATTTATAGAATAAAAAAAATAAGAGTGATTCAAGCTCACACACAATCTATGTCTATTAATACTAATTAGAAAGAAAGAAATACACTTATTTAGCCAAAGTCTTAGGCAATGAGTTAGAAAAAACATAAATTAAATTGGTAACTAATAACCATTCATCATAAAAGAAATACTGAACAAATTAAAATTTTCCAGGTGGCACATTTAAGAGACGGTGCATTCTTCGGTGAAACGTGCCTGCTCCGTCCCGGTACACGACGTACTGCTACCATCATAGCGCTCGAGATAACGGAAGTCTACAAGTAAGTTTCACTTTACTTTCTCACTTTGTAACTATGCTGTAGTATAGTAACATAACATAACATAAGCTCACGCCTGTATCCCCTAAGAGGTAGGCAGAGGTGCACTAGCGAACTAGAACACCCACATTTCGCCGAGCTTAGTTTCGTCCCAGATGTGATAGGGGGCGAGCCTATCGCCATATCGGGCACAAATTCCAGACTCCGGGCTGATATGGAAAAATCCAATATCACTTTGCCCGACCCGGGGATCGAACCCGAGACCTCAGGACCGTAGTCATACCGAAATACAACTATGCCACCGAGGCAGTATAGTAATACAGTAAAAGTTTCATATAATAATCACAAACGTAACTGACCGACTTCCAACTTGATTCGATCGTGACCAATTTATATGGGAACCTTGAAATAAGCTCTATCGAACACAAAAATAATTTTGAATTCAGGACCTTCTCCTTTATGGAAGTCAGTCGAAAGAATACCTATCTCCGTTCACCTAGCATCTGGACACATGGCAATATGTCTTCCCTTGACAAAGCAAAAGGATAGCGTGTATCCTGAGTAGGGATGATCGATATTCATCGATGTTTAATAAACATCGATATTTAGCTGGAAAATATCGATGTTTTGACATCGATGTTTTGATTTCGATAACATCGACACATCGATGTTATGAAAATAAAATATCGAAACGTCAATATATTCTTTAGGGCCATCTAGCGTTGGATGGACTAGCTGGGTACTAGATAACTATGAGTTCAACTATTTAGCACTAGCTGACACTGATCAACATCATCGAAGTAAGCCATACGAATAGTTATTTTTTTGCATTGGGATTAAAAAAACTGTCAACTTCAATGCACAGACTAACGTCCAGTTCCAATAAATAATCTCAGATCGAATGTGCAGATAGATTATAAAAATTAGCCAATAAGAACACAGTTTAAACATGACTCCGTCAAATAACTTGATTTGATTGGTTCATAATCGCGATCTATTTGCACTCTAAACTGAGATCGTTTATTGAAACCCACCATAAAGGAAAAACACCTGGAAAAGTTATTAAGTTATGGAGTGTGCCCAAAAAATACTGAGAATGTTAAAAAATATCCTGTATTGTGTTTTCAAAAACAATAAACGCATAAATAAAAAAATAAGAAATGAATAAAAAATAAATGGAATACACAGTTTTATTTGCTACAGAAAACATCGATGTTTTGACATATCGATGTTTTGCTATCGATGTTTATCGTACATCGATACTTTTGATTCGATGTTAGCATCGATGTCAACATCGATGTTTTTCTAATATCGATCATCCCTAATCCTGAGCTTGTTGTGAGAGGCATTGTATTTTTCATCAGAGATCACTCTTATACGAGTCTTGTCGTGTTTTTATGGAGACGGACTAAACTTAAAAGCTAAAATGATTTTTACAATTTGACGAAGAAGTTAATGTTCATTCAGGATAATCAAAAAACTATAATTTGACTAAAATTATTTTTCCACTCCTATCTGATAGTTCTGTATTGTACTTCCAGCCTCAACAACAAGGAGTTCGTCGGTTGCCTGCAGCCCTACCCCCACTTGAAGCGTCGGCTGGAGGAGTCGTCCTCCCGGAGACGCACCCTGCACTCCGCACCCGGCTCCTACGCGACGCCGCCGCTACACTGACGCCACACCGATATTGATACCGACACTGTTACATACATACATAAACTCACGCCTGTTTCCCGTTGGGGTAGGCAGAGACTAAGGAGCGCCAATTACTTCGGTTCAAACACACCTCTTTCGCTTCTTCTACAGTCATCAGTCTTTTCATGCACGCTCGTCGGTTACGAGAACTCCTTATTTGGCCCTTTTTCAGGAGATCGCCAATTTGGTCCTTAAAGGTACGTCTAGGACGTCCACGGCCGACACTATCATTTTCACTTCCGCTACATAAATTTCTTTTGTCACTCTGCTTTCATCCATCCTTTCAATGTGGCCAAACCACCGAAGCATTCCTTTCTCAATCCTCGTCACTACATCTTCCTTCAATCCAACTTTCTCTCTTATTCCTCACTCTATCATTCAACTTCAGCCCACACATGCTTCTTAACGATCGCATCTCCACCGCATTTATCTTACTTGCATGCTTCCTCTGCCACACCCAAGATTCACTTCCATACATTAGTGTTGGCGCCAGAACTCCTCGATGGATGGCTAACCGTGCGTCATTTGTTATATTTTTGTTAGCCATTATTGAATACTGTTACTGACAAAATGATTACAACAATAAACGACACTGTTACTGACACTATTACTGACACTGATACCAACACTATTACTAACACTGATACGATCACTGTTACTGACACTGTTACTGACACTATTACTGACACTGATACCAACACTATTACTAACACTGATACGATCACTGTTACTGACACTGTTACCGACACTATTACTGACACTGATACCAATACTATTACTAACACTGATACCATCACTGTTATTGACACTATTACCGACACTGTTTCCGCCACTGATACTAACAATAACGCTATCCAAATGAGCGCCAACCATAACGGCCTTGCGCAGCAGACATTATTACTGACATCAACATCGACACACACACATACACTAATATAACACTATCATCAACACTGATGCTGGTATTAATCTCCACACTGTCTGACACACTATGTTAAACAAATTTAGAATGTTGAACGATATTATTAATACTAATTTGTTTTAAGAATAAAGTTATTATAATATGTTATTTGATCACTTTTGCATTACGTTCCGTTGGCGGCTTAAGTTAAGACACCTAATAATTGACATAAATTAGGAATATTTAATTTTAAAATATAAAAAGTTCGAGTACTGACCCCGAGCCGCACGACAGCTCCGACGATGCTGGCGGTCCACGCCGCCTCCACCCGCAGCAGGTCCCGGCGCGTGTCCACGCTGAAGTACCGCGGCCCCCCGCCCCCGACCGCGCCCCCCACGCCCCCCACCACGCCCCCCACCACGCCCGCGCCGCTGCTCTGCACCAGGAAGCAGTGCTGGCGCCAATCCACCGTCTCACTCTCCTTCACCGTGCGGAACATCGTCTGGTACACCTTCAGGCTCTCCGGACACTTGGCTAGTTCGCTCACGTTCATCTGTTGAGAAATTAGTTTTGGCTTGGCATTTGTTTATTACCTAAAAGAAAATATACTTATACATAAGCTCACGCCTGTATCCCCGAAGGGGCAGGCAGAGGTGCACTAGCAAACTAGAATACCCAAAATTTCGTCGAACTTAGTTCCGTCCCAGATGTGATAGGGGGAGAGTTTATCGCCATACCGGGCACAAATTCCAGACTTCAGGCTGATACTGAAAAATCCAATATTACTTTACATGACCCGGGGATCGAACCCGAGACCTCAGGACGGGCAATACTACTACGTCACCGAGGCAGTCAGTAAAAGAAAATAAGTTATATTGTAATTTATCTAGGTACTCAAAATATAACAGCTCGACCGGTTTGATACCAATGTCTCACAGAAAATAGACGTAAAGTGGCAGCTTGCTGTCGCGTCTCTTCCAGTGAGATTTTGGGTAGCCCATTTCCCCTCCTCCCTTTCCCAATCCCCCATTACCTTCCCTTCCATTCCCTTCTTTTAGCTTGGCAACGTACCCATGAGTCTTTTTTTGTGTCTGTCTGTGAACTAGTTGTTCACTATTGATTTGGCAGTTACACTCGTATGTATAATGGAGTGTAGTGTAGTGTAGTGTAGGTAGTGGGTACCGACCGGCGGCACGTCGAACAGCATCACGTCGGTGCCCTTGAGCACGAGGAACTTGGGCCGGTAGCACTGCCAGGGCTGCGCCGCGCACACCACGCCCTCGTGCACCCACCCCATGTACTCCATGCGCTCGCCCGCCGGGAGCTGCCGGTTCAGCACCTTCATCTGCACCGGGGAACCCCGTTACACGCACATCACCTCGCATGCGTCAGGACAAAACAAACTTCCCCTCTCCCATCACCAACACCATCACCCATCATCATCATTAACACCACCCATCCATCACTATCGTAGCTAGGTAAATACACTCTCACCCGACAAGAGAAATATTGCCACACTGACAAGCATAGGTTTCACAATCTTAGAAATTAAAAACGCATATTATAAGGTTTTATTTTAAAATACATTGTTCATACATTTCCGCCTGCCATACATTTACCCTAATCCCTTAATATCGGTCGGCGCAACACACTTTATAAGCATATTGCAGAAAGGGTTTGGCTTAGGTTTCTACAAGCGGCTATATGTCTGACATCAACCATCCTCTGGAAAATCCAGTCCAGGGCAGTTCAAATCAGAAAAATCCCCTTTGCCGGACCTGGGAATCGAACCCAGGACACACATATACGCAATACAGCACATATACGCTACCACTAAATCAAAGAAAGAAAGATTGTTCATACCTGTAAATTGGTAAGGCCGATGATGTTATCGGAGATGCTCTTGAGCCACTGTGAGAGTGCGACGGGATCGTCCACGTGTACGATGCCCGTCGTCAGATGTGGCCGGGCCCCACGGACCTACAACCAAAGTAGGATTCAATCTCTATTAAACTTGCATGTAAATAAATAAATACACACAATAGTCACACACCTAGTCCTGACCCCACACTAGGTATAACCTGTATCGTGGGTGTTAGAGACTATGAGACTCTCGGTATCACAACACCCAGACTTGAAACAAATATGTGTGGGCCACACAAACATTTGTCTCAATGCGGGAATCGAACCCGTGGCCTCTCGCTTCACAGCCGGCTACTCGCCCGATGCGACACGGAGGCTGCAAATTTTTCTTTAGTTCATTGTACAGAACTAAGTATAGGTACATAAAATATGCACAAATTATTTAATTATCGCGTCAAAAATTACATACATACATATGTACATAAGCTCACGCCTGCATCTCCGAAGGGGTAGGCAGAGGCGCACTACCGAACTAGAACACCCACATTTCGCCGAGTTTAGTTCCGTCCCAGATGTGATAGGGGGCGAGCCTATCGCCATATCGGGCACAAATTCCAGACCCCGGGCTGATATGGAAAAATCCAATATCACTTTGCCCGACCCGGGGATCGAATCCGAGACCTCAGAACCGTAGTCGTACCGAAATACCACCACGCCACCGAGGCAGTCAAAAATTTACATACAAAACCCCTCGCTAAAAAGAGGACATGACGTCACCGCTTAGAAATTGCTTTTTTTATCAACACAATTTCTCGTTATAATTTTCGTGCAAGTTCCCCATTATCTATGCAACCATGCTCTTTAATTAATGTAGTCCGCTATTTACTAATTATACTACACGGGCTTGACGTCCAGCAGGCACGTCGGCCATATCCGCAATGTTCTTGAAAAAGTATATTATGCTACCCATACATTGGACTTGTATCTAATTGGATACTTGACTATTTTTTTAATAGTATACAAGGATATTTATTAGTTTATTCTAAACATGTAAACAAATATTTCGTAATTTATTTGCATATGTTTAATTAAAAAAAAAAAAAAAATATTATGTATATAATTTAGTTTGCCGCCAAAACGCTATCTGTTGACTGTAGACACAGGTGACGTCATTGTTCTATACCATAGATACAAAATCGCTCATAAAAAATAACATTGAGGAAATAACACATATGATTTCAACCTACAAAAATACAAAAAAAATATATACCAAATAACCTGGCAGTATGACTTTGGATCTTAGGTCTGAGGCCCTTGTGGAACAAATTTAAAAGAAAAATGAGTAGTGTGACATCATTAAACGCGATTGGTGTTTACAGTCACGTGACGCACAGATAAAAAATAAGTATCTAAATTACCAAAATAAAATTATCCTTTGAGTATTTTTAATAAATTCTGATTGCGCACGTTATTTCGATGATAAATCATACATAAATTCATTGATATTGGTACCCAATTACCCACTATTTACAAATATCTCACAGAATTGTTTTCAGTTGTATGTTAAAATATTAGACACGACTCGACAAACATACATATAACGATGAATAAATAATATTCTTTACCTCAAACGCTCCCGGCCTTAGTTTGTCCGTTCCCATGACGTATCTCGTGACATAACCCATCATGAGAGGAACTAGAACAAAATCATTAATATGTGACAGTTTGCTGTTGCGTTACGTTCGGTTACGAAATCCCTCCACCATTCCCAGTCAATATTTCCATCTTTTAAGTTTAGCAACATATTTATGATACGGTATCATGGCTGTGTTTGTGCGGTACAGATTACTTACCATCAGGTAATACACCTGTAGACCATGAGTTTTTTGACATCTCACGCTAGCAACTATGTAAAAAAATTTCTATGAAAAACGTCAGTTCCCCGCGTAACCACTAGAGGCGTTCGGGTGTTTGTTACAAATATTTTATAAAGTCGTTAGCAAGTAATGTCAAACTCATTGTTGGCCTACTGTTCCTTTATTAGTTCATGTTATTAATATATTATATATCGTCAATTTTAAAAATCATAGTCGATATATCGATAGACGCGGTCGATGCGGACTCGCGCAGCGCTAACTTAGTGCTACCGGCTACGACTAAGATGGCGCGAGGGATGTGCGGGTATGCGGGGAGCAGACTCCCCCGTACCTCAGCTCATACACATCGGGGTACCATCATACTCATCATAGTACGCGACAGATCGACATGGCACGATTGCCATGTATACCTATAATTGGGTACTTGACTATGTTTGATTTTGTACATATTTTTATATGTACTAGCAAATAAAACAAAAAAGAAACTCTTCTGTAAAATCTGCATCGAAATTGTTTGAAAAATGAGTCCATTATTCATATTGTCAATTCTGCAATGAGCAAGAGTGGGGACGTAGTGGGGATAACTTGCTATCCCTTTCTAACGCACGTACTGTTATGGCCTTGACGTGATTTTACTGATACTTCTCTTTTCCGCAGTTTCAAGGTTACACCAAATTTCAAATGCTAATAACTTCGTTATTTTTGAGAATATTTCAATAATTCTTTCAGTGCTATATTTTAGATAGCGTCAGTTTAATATAAAATTAATAAAAAAAATTTGTCAAGTAGCCAATTAAAAATGCGTGTACCTGTAACGATGTCAACCCACTCCTTGTGCGCGGGGTCGGCGGGCCGGTCGGAGGCGACGGAGGGGGGCCGCGAGCCGCGCGCCGAGCCCGCCGCCGAGCCTGCCGCCGAGCCCGGCCGGCTTGTCTCCTCACACTCCGGCCATGCACTCTGGGAACAAGAATTTACCTTAGTGTTTTTTTTTTACCTGCCCCTATCCAACCTTAATGCGGGGTTGGCGCAACACACTTTTTGAGGCATGTGAGGATTTTGCTTTGTTTTTACGACCTGCCGCCTGTCTGACGTCAACCTGCTATGAGGGATTCAGTCCCGGGCAAATTAAATTAGAAAATTTGCTTTGCGCAACTTGGGAATCGATCCTATGACCTCCAGCACATACATGCTGTCACTAAACCAAGGAGGCGACTAGTTTACCTTATGGTGTACTAATTGAAAGCAAATAATTCAATACACCAATTGGAAAAATCACAAGTCTATGGAGAACTTAATGACCTCGCAATATCAATATTTACATTAAACATATGCTCAAGATACCCGACTGTCTCGAAAGGGGGATAATGTTTTTATAAACACAACTTTCCGTTGCATTATAATATGAAATAAAGTTCAAATAATCCTAGGCTCAATGGAACTACTTGTCCTTGTGTGTCTTAGTGTTTTCACAAAACATAATAATATTAAAGACACCCACCTGCCACCCGCCATTAGTATGTTCCACCCCCTTCTCTGAGTTGCAGTTGTCATCGAGTGTATTGTGATGGGAGGGATGTTCATCGCCGGTGCTACTGTCTGTATCAGATGCACCGTCTGCTGCAGCTGTAAATAATACACAATTTTGATTTTACATACATCTGTTATTCCCAGATTGGCTACGTAAAGTGACAACTCGCGTTTCCGTGAAAGGTAAATTACTTTCCTTTTATTTTGGCAACATACCTTTGATTCTTTTTGTGTCTTGGGTGGTTGTACATGGGCAATGGAGATCACTTACCATCAGGTGACCCACTTGCTCGTTTGCCAGTCTCTGCTATATAAAAAAAACACGATATGGCCGGAGCTAAATCCTTCAGAGTGAGGTTGGCGTCAGGCAGGCACCCGGTCGTAAAAACTAAGCTGAAAACCGGGTATCGCAATGTAGAACCTGTTGTATAAGACACTGTAAGCACCCTGTGGAAAAGTCAAGCATGGTGTAGTAGTGCCAGTGAGTAGTGCTAGCGAGTAGTACCAATGAGAAGTGCCAGCGAGTAGTACCAGAGAGTATTACTAGCGAGTAGTGCCAGCGAGTAGTTCCAGCGAGTAGCACCAGTGAGTAGTGCCAACGAGTAGTGCCAGTGAGTAGCGCCAGTGAGTAGTACCAGTGTGTAGTGCCAGTGTGTAGTACCTTGTTTCTGCAGGAAGGGCGTGGCGGCGCGGTAGTGCTTGACGGTGAGCACGACGATGTCGCCCGCGTTGCGCAGGATCGTCACCGCGTCGTCGTGCTTGCACGCCGTTATGTACTCGCCGTTCACTGAAAAAACAAGTTATATTGCACCACACAAAACTGATTCACTATAAGTTGTAGGTCTTACTTAAAAATGTTCTCTTTCACTTTTAAATTATCTGATGAAGTGAAGATAGATCCAAAGTAGTTTTAAACTTTGATTAAGTTTTAAATTAAAGAAAATAAATAAAAAATTAATCTCTCTTTCTCTGTGTGCGTGTATACACTATGTGTAAGGTATTTTTATTGGTAAGGTATTGCTAGGGACCAATACATACATTTCAACCGCGGGTATATTATGTATAAATTCTCTGAATAATTTTTTTAACTGCCATTGTATATTTATTTTTATTATTATTTTATATTTATTAAGTGATCGAAGCAACAATCAATTAACAAAGCCTTAATTTTAATAAACCTGGCAAACTGCAAAGAGTATCAATAACAATCCTTAAAAAAATAATTTTAACTTCACAAGATTCTACAGATATTTAGTAATTTTTCCATTAACCCGCCTTCAGAAAAACGAACGCAATTCAAGTAACTCAACAATAATTGTAAAATCCTTTGTAAATTAATTAGCATGTACTAAATACATAAATCGCGTGAAGCCTGCGTGATGGACGTAATGTTTAATAGTATTACAAGTAGGACACGCAACGAACGGCTTACTGCTTAACGTGTATCGTGTGGTATGTACTACTATAGTACTAAGAATTGAGAGTGGTCTCGCATTCCCGCGTGTGCTTATTGCCCTCAATTGCTCTTACAACATTGAGATGTTCCACTCAATGTTCAGATGGTATAAAATACATAGTCTTACGACTGGTTTCAATAAACGATCTCAGTTTAGAGTGCGGATAGATCGCGATTATGAACCAATGAAATCAAGTCATTTGACAGTCATGTTCAAACTGTGTTCTTATTGGAGGGAGGGAAATAGGGATTGGGAAAGGAAAGGTGGGAATTGGGCCACCGGAAATCTCACTCACCGAACAAAACGCGACAGCTAGCTGCCACTGTACGTCGGTTTTCTGTGAGACAGTAGTATCAAACCGGTCGAGCCGACCCATTCGTGCTGTAGACGTAACTGTCTACAGCGTGGCTCTACCACTCTTATTTGGTGCTTCTCTTCTTAGTCGGTGCCTGATTCAATTTTAAAGTGATAATTTCTGTATAAAATTACCTTTAATAACAGCATCGCCTACAAAAAGCTGCCCGGTCTGATCAGCCGCTTGGTCCTTGTATATTTTGGAGATGAGTATCGGCAGCTTGTGTTCCGAACCACCCTTTATACTAAGCCCCAGACCGCCGACCTTCTGTCGGTTTATCTGAACCATTCGTTCCTGGAAAAGAGTTCAAGCTTTTCTTAAGCAACCCTCAGTTCCTACATCGAAAGCAATACTCAAAGTGAGATGATAAAGTAATAACAATGGTAATGGCAAAACACTTCACAATTTATACGCTTTTACCATTTTATATCTAATTTTGAACTGTCATTTGCCAATATAGTAGTAAGGTCAAGTTACTTTAGTCAAGTTATTACTTTAACTTTGATAGATTGTGTCTCGGAGGCTACAGGTGAGCGAGGTCTTGCCGAGGCAGAGATGGAAGCTCCACCAAAATTGTTATCAATGATGATTTCTGTCTCTGTTTGTCTGTTCATTGCAGATGTTTCCGATAGACACACACTTTAGCTGTTCATGAAGAATAACGCCCTAAAAACGCCCAACAGTCACACATATAGTTCTGACCCCACACTAAGATCGAGTCTTGTGTCGTGAGTATCAGGAACTACGCGAGACTGTGGGCCACACAAATATTTGTCTCGGTACGGGAATCGAACCCGCGGCCTCTCAGTTCACAGCCGGCTACTCACCCGCTGCGTCACGGAGGCTGTCAGGGAACTGAGTATATTTTATGTAATAGATGAGTAAATAAATGATGCTGTGTCTCACTCTGGCATGCGGCACGCTCTTATCCCTGGGCGGGTTGATGAGGGGCACCTCGCGCTGCACCCGCACCGCGTCCATGGTGAGCACGAGCCGCGCGGGCCGCGGCCGCGACTTGCCGTCCGACACTTGCACCACGCCTGTGCGGATCTGACCACAAACGTTACCATACAGTACTATTACACATTATATACAAAGACATTCAACAGTATATATAACAGTATATACATACAACAGCACAAAACTTGTGATCCAAAAGTTATGACCCAGCGAAATAATACTGAGACAATAAACTTATCTTACGTGATTCTTAACTATTCACAAAATATTTTAGGGTGTAAATTGTAATAATCATCCTCGCATTGTAATATGTAGTTGCTGGCGGTACTAAAGTTGAGATCATTTTTTTTGTATAGAAACTTGCTCTCTATAGTATTAAATCTCTTTGCATATATACCTACCCTAGAACACTCGCGACCATGAATCATGATTAATTACCTACTTTCACGTAGCCCAGCTTTTGCGGGAAAGGGCTAGCGAAGTTAATTGTGTATACAAATTAATAATGACGCAAAAATAATTAAAAAAATACCATAAAGCTGGACGGCTCGCGTGTAAGATCAAAATATTCCTTGTTTTGTCAGGCAGTGCACTGCGGCCTGTCTAAATATGGATGAGCCTCACTCAACACAGCACAAGCAAATAAAGATAGAAACTTTATGAAGAATGTAAATTGTAAACATGTGTAAAAAAAAGTATGAAAAACACGTGAGCAAATAAGCCACAAGACAATTTGATATACAGACAGTGCGTTCCACTAAGCGTCCACAACGATCACGCTCACGACCGCAGTTTTTCCCGTTCCACTTGCTTGTGAGCGTTACTGTCGTAAACTCAAGTGGAATGGATTATAGAGCGTTTTGAGCGTGGAGGTAAATAATACAAACGGCGAGTTAATAAAAAGAATGCAAAATATTTAACAGGTTTGGTTATAATCTCTAAGCCTTGAAAATAAACTTAATTAATTATTGTTTAAATCGATTTATATTGAAAAAAAATATAATTTAATTTTTTTTTTACCACTGCAGAAACATTCACTTCTACTAAAATATATCTTTCCGCATGAAATAACGTAAGCTTAACGGTCGCCATTTTTGATGCATTGAGTTTTGAAAACGCCGCTAATTTTCTCAACGATCACGACGACCCACCTTTTTAGATGGGTCGTCGTGAGCTTCGCGTGAGCGTAAGTCATGACGTCATAAGTGACGTTTTCGCCGCGACCACAACGACCGCGGTCGTCATGTGGAACGGCTAAAGGAGCATTTTGATCGTTGTGGACGCTTAGTGGAACGCACTGAGAGTATAATATCCCTAATGTGGGGTAGTTTTCATAATATCATTTCGAACAAGACTTTAAGGGGATTTAAAATAATCTGTAATTAAAACAATATGCCAGGGACTGAAACACCCAGATGAGTTTGCTGTAAAGCAGGTAGCCTGTCTTAAAAACTAAGCTGAATCCATTATGCAACATGCTTGAAACTGTTGCAGCAACTTTAATACCAATGGGATGACAAGTGGGTAGAAATTAAAGCAGTAATTCATGAGAGTGGTTGTAGAGAAATAATAAACTATACATTGAATAAAAAAATGTTAATAACTTTAACCTGTTGGAGGCAGCATAATACATATTACATTAACATCTCGGCCACCGGTGGCCGAACCACCAGTCACTATTTAGCAATTTGAAATGGTTTTGTCCCTGACACTTCCCTGTCCTGCATCTGAATCTTTTCCGAAGTAGTCTAAATGTGAAAAAAGAGGGATAATAATAGAATTTACACCTCTTATTAAATGGTATAGTTTTATTTCGTATTTATTATCAATTACCTAGTAACAAATAATAATACACTTACCACCATAGTTGCACTATTGTCCTCTTTCCAATAATATCTCAAGTTAACTAATTCAGAGTTGTTGTATTATTTAAATGTTGTCACATATCAGTTACCTAACACTGTTACATCAGAGATAACATGACATTATCATTTAGACATGTCAATCAATTGTGCATGATTCTAGGAAGTAATAGAGTACCAATAGTATTTTATGAATACCAGAAAAATATATCACAAAGTGATGTAATGTATGTAAGCACAATTAATAATAAAAAAATGACTATTTTTTTAATATCAGTTTTATACGAAATTTACGACATCTAAAACATAGCACAGAAAGAAATATTGATATATTCTCAAAAATGAAAAATTATAAGCCTGTGAAGTTTGGTGTAACCTTCAAACTGTGGGAAAGGGATGTATCAGTATAAACGTCACCACCATAACGATATTCTACTATGCTAGAATCATGCTGGCCTATTTATGCATTTTCACACTAGGAATCCGAAGAGGAAAGCAAATCGAGGGACTTGTGACAAGGCAGGCAGATGACCGATGCAGATACAGGGATTCCCCCATACCTTTCTCAACCAACCATTACGTCATGTCGCAAGCCCCTCAAGACAATCGGAAGTACACTGGCTGATTCTGGAATGCGAACCACATACAGAATGTAGGTCACTATAGCAGGTTTTGGCACAATGTGTACGGTGGTCTCCATCCGGTCGAATATGAATATCCTACCACCAGCTAAATATGAATGACTGTCTCATTTTTTTACCAATTTCAATGCAGTTTTTACAGAATGGTTCCCATTTTTTGTATCATTTCCTATTAAATATAAAGTAATGTATAAAATCAAACATAGTTAACTACCCACATGTGGTTGCACAAACACACCATTCTGATTTGACACAGATGGATCGTCATTTACATACAATACTTAAATTGCAAAATACTTTAATGGTTATGTCACAAGTTATTGTGGCTCCAAGTAACTGAACCATAGCTTATTTGGCACAATTATCATTGTATACATAATAAGTTCATGACTGCCTCCGTGGCGTGCTTGTATTTCAGTATGACTACTGACCTGAAGTCTCAGGTTCGATCCCCAAGTCGGGCAAAGTGATATTGGATTGTTCCATATCAGCCCAGTCTGGAATTTGTGCCGATATGGCAATAGGCTCGTCCCCATCATATCTGGGACGGAACTAAGCTCGGCATAATGTGGGTGTACTAGTTGGCTAGTGCGCCTCTGCCTACCCCTTTGGGGATACAGGCGTGAGCTTATGTTATGTGTGTAAGTTCACGATAAGGCATTCTTTAAAGGGATAGGTAGAGGTGTTATAAGTAGCATAAGAATGCTTTGGTAATAATATGAATGCTTTTTAGTATGCAGTGGTGTGAGCAACCCTTACACTGGAGATAGTTGTAAGCAGAAACAAATAAATACTTGCTTGGGCTTTTAATATATAATGTCATTAATTATTTATTTTAGGTTTAATATTTGACTGCAGAGGATAACAGTACTGTACCTACAGTAGGTCTATCATTACTATTAAACTGAGTTTTCCATACATGTGGGTAGGTACAATATTAATGTAAAATGAAATTAAAACCCACCTTTTCATCTTTCTTCTCCTCTACAGGCGTCATCATCCTGATAAATGCATGCTATGGCGAGATTAAACACTTCTAACCAACTTCCCAAATTCATGAAAAATTCATATTTTCATGTTCTTCGATGCACCAACACATCATCCCGAAAAGGATCTCACTATCAAAACCTCATTCAAAACCTTCGGACTGTTGCTTCTAATGATTTTATTAATTATTTACGGGCTACACACTACAAATACTAAAATCAGGTCGCTCGCATGCGATAAATCAATATACGAGAACACATCAAAACAAAGGATATTTTGTTGATTTACAACACTTCCGACACACTAATTAAGTTATAAACACGATTGGTATGATCCAAGAACGGTCCTTGTGTGCTTCTATTGAGTAATTTACATTTTAATGGCACAAAAACAAATATTATTTTAATAAACTGATGCCAGGCGAAATCAGACACTCCAGGCGCAAAGTATGTACTAGTGATGGATGGACAAATGTAATTTACAATTCACTCACATACAAATCGTTTTGATTGTCAGTAGTCGATTAATTATGTATCGATAAATACTGCTTTTTGGTCAGTTTCTTGGACGTGTATTAGCTTATATGTTTTATTTTAGATATAAAATAAACACTTTATTTGTTGTATATTACATAATAATAATTAATTGAAAAGGAGATCTAGACACTAACGCATCACGAACACGATACACGAAATGATTGCTGTCAGAAGTCGATTTTTCTTTTCATAACTCTTAAAGCCGGGTCCCTGAGGTAGCTTTTTCGAAACAAAACATTAAAAACCTCTATTTCTTTAATCTAAGTTAAAAACACATACGCAAAACAACGATTTTAGCTGTCACAAGCTCGTAGAAAAATGGACCATAGATAAAAAATGCATGTTTTGTGTAGGTGTATTGTGTAATGTTTTACTGGAGGAGACCCGGCTTAACGAAGATGTAGAAGCTTTAAGTGTAATAATGATTGGCAAATCTTAAGTCAGGTTTCCTGCACTAAACATTACACAAAATACCTATTAGGAGTTTTAGCGGGAATTCTGAGGTGCGTTCAGCAATTTATCTGACTTTATTTCGATCCGCCTATCTACACTTTTTCTCTAGTCCGACTATTTAGTTTATCTATTTAATTTTAATTATGTATTTATCAACTAGTGACATAATTAAAAACAAACTTAATGAACCGACTTTAAAATTGATTTTATAGTGACCCATCCTTGGAAGAAAATCTATCGAATACAAAAAGAATCTTAACAATCGGCTCATATTTGATGTATATAGTGTAACTATAAAAAGTAATACAAACGAATCGAGTAGGTACCTTTTTGAAGTCAGTCGAAAAGTATGAAAAGTAAGTGATTTTTTAATTACTTGGCGACCCTGTTGTTAGACTCTCGATTCTGATAGAGCCTCGGAAAAACCCATATTAACAACATTATTGAAATATCATTGCATAATTTGAGTGGTAGACCCAGGCTGTAGACAGTAACGTCTATAGCACGAATGGGCCGGCTCAACCGGTTAGATACCACTGTCTCACAGAAAACCCACGTAAAGTGCCAGCTTGCTGTCGCGTTTCGTTCGGTGAGCGATTTCCGGTGGCCCATTTCTCCACTCCCTTTCCCAATTCCTTTTCCTTCCCCTTCCATTCCCTCCTTTTAGGTTGGCAACGCACCCATGGTACTTTTGTGTCTTGGGTGTCTATGGGCGGTGGAGATCACTTACCATCAGGTGACGCATCTGCTCCTTTGCCAAACTTTGCTATAAAAAAAATTTAGTAATAAATAAAAAACACAATTACTTACATAACAGTTTTGATTTTCATTTTACTTTTCAAAACAATTTTATTACAAAACTTTTAGTTAAATCGAGGTAACATAGTCGACTGAAGCTATTCGAAGGCAAAAGTAGGTGCTTATTAAAAATTGTCCTAAAAGAATACCTAATTTATTTTTTTAATAGCAGGGACTAGCAAACGAGCAGATGGGTCTCCTGATTGTAAGTGATTTTCACCGCCCATAGACACCCAAAACACAAAAAGAATCATGGGTGCATTGCCAACCTAAAAGGAGGAAATGAAATGGGAGGGAAAAAGGGATTGGGAAAGGAAGGGGGGAAATGGGCCACAGGAAATCTCACTCACCGAACGAAACGCGACAGCAATCTGCCATTTTACGTCGGTTTTCTGTGAATCAGTGGTTTCAAACCGGTCGAGCCGGCCCATTCGTGCTGTAAACGTTACTGTCTACAGCGTGGCTCTGGTTGATCAGTGGTTGGAAATGTATTACTATGTGTTGATACGACTTGTAAATAAGTTCGTTCCTTTCTGAATCTCTTGAACGTTTGTCATGTAAATGTCAAGTAGATGCTAGTTTTAAAACTGCCGAGTAAGTCGGTCAGCGATTCAAGCGACTCGAGATTTTAATTTTAGATCACGGAACTATAGGCGGATAAGCGGCGAAGTTTGGGAACACAACGTGTTTTGTGTATACAATATGAACATTACATAATGCTGAAAATATTGGGTTCATAAAAATTATCTACATAACCAAATAATGTGATTGACTGAAACATTAGTTTTTATTTATTATTCCCAACCAAGATATGGTATAATTCAAAAAGGAAAAGTTTTAATCTATATGTAATTATTACGATAAATTTTAGACGATCCAATTATTATTTACAGTTGGAAATATAGCTACCTACTTTATTACTGACAATCTACTTAGAAAATCTTTTACATTCTTTACATAAAGCACGATAAGGTGTAAAAACAAACTGCATACCACAACACACATCTTTATTTTCCATCTTCTGCTCTAATATTTAATATTTTATTATTACACAACATGTATATAGAAAGATTTTTATACAATAGTGTATAATTATCGGCTAAACGACTAAATCAACAATATTAAAAAGAATTACTTATACACTGGCAGTCTATTATAATGATATGTATCATTTGCGGTTTGGAACAGCCATCACTTAATCTAAACTTAATTAAATCTTAAATACCTTATACTTAAATTAAGAAATAATTTTTGAGCTAGTTACTGTACATGAAAGATGCTAAGTTCAGGACGTCTAATTTTATTAGCTTTGGCTTAATTCAATAACCATAGAAAGACTTATATCAATCACGGCGAAAAGATTACATTTAATGAACCATTTTATACTGAACTTTGAATTTTTTTACGGATGCTAGTACGAGAACTGTTTGCAATTTTAGTTATAAACAAGTATATACATTTTTAGTTTAAAAATATCTAATTTCAAATTATAGTAAGCTTTAATTTTATGAGGAAAGTTGAGCAAAACAAGGTGACTTAAATAAAGACAGTTTCAACGTACCTAATTGTTTTGTTAAGTAATTGGATTAGGCCATAAAAATAGATAGGTAACTAAATAAAGTTCAATGTATATTCTTAATGGGGTCATTTTGAGAATGTAAATATTAAAATAGGTATTGGGTAGATATACAACAGAAAATAGTAACTCTAGCTATATTATAAATATTTTCATTTTATATGGACATTTGTGGCCTATGATTACTTGAATGAATTATAACTTTTGCTACATTTTCATTTCAGAAGTATTACGTACACTCACGACAGAGTGTAACTTATGTAATTTAACTTTACTGATTGTTCGTAATATTTATGACACATTTAGGTGAATATTTTTCTTTTTGGCATTGTTATTAGAGGACTAGTGGCTAGGATTTTTAAGCTTCCACTTTATCCTGAATCAAGATTTATTCTGATTTTATCATTGTTCCTTTAAGTACCACTTTTCGTTTAGTTAATATATAAACAACTACTATTTACAATTAATTTAACTCTTATAAATCTAAACGTTATAGATTAACAGCGTTTTAAATAAATCACATTTTTTTAATATAACGATATTTGTAACATTTTTGACGCGTGTGAAATCGTCCTTTTCAGTAATTTTTTGTCATTTGAGATTTGACCGTGGGCTTAGGCCGGATTCACACTAATAAACCTAAATTAAAGATTAACATTAGTGTGAGTGGAGACATGTGCAACTTCGAGCATGCTTATTGCAGCACTAATTTGTTACTTATATCCATTAAATTATACGGTTCGTTTTGTAACAGTAGTGGCCGTATATGTAGGTACAAAAAATTAGGCGATCTATTCAATTAATCTATGCCCACTTCTTTCATCAATATTTTGTTTTATTCTTATTGAGTAGGTAATGTTTCGCACGTTGTCTATAAAAACATATTCATGATCATTACCACAATTATAGTTAGGTTATTATAATTTTTATATATTATTTTTATTATTATGTACCTAAACAGTAAATAAATTTCTGTTTTGTGATTTCATTTTGTAAATAGAAGAATATTGAATATGTAATGATCGTTCAGAAATTTATATAATATTCTATAGTTGGAATCAAGACTGTTAAAATATGTTTATATCTGAATTATGAATGAATATAATTTTTGTTGTATGCAGTTTATAATCATGTGATGTGCTATATTAGTGATATTTCTATAAGGTTTGAGATCTTGGTAACTTGAATAATAATTGATCAATACTAATTCACCCAGCACATTATCACGTCAATTATGGTAATATTATGATCATTAAAAGTCTCCCTTATTAATCCTTTTTTGAAACTGGATTCATAATAGTTAATTTTCCTGTTTAAAAGCAGGAATGGGTTAATCACCCAATTATTGACACTTAGCAGTACTTCGAGATCACATTCGAATGTCTTCTTCACATAACATTTAATGTTACACATGTATCGTACACTCACGCCGTTCCTGCTCTTTCCTTTGTTGGTATCTGGAATAGAGATCCATATAATTCGTCTATTAATACACACTGAAGGTATAAAAATGTATAATTTTATTTAAAATTTCATCAATTTCCACGTAATTACATTAACAAGATATGATTTGAATGTATTAAAGATGAATGGTAAATAAATTGAATGAATTCCATTGTAAGATCGCTCTTACTTGTCAATTAGAGAAGATATATCAGCGGGGACTGGGGCGAAGCTCCCCGAGAGACCATCGCTCCCGTTCGGCCCTCCACTGCAGAACAAACATATTATATCAAATGTCACCACATCAATAAAAACAATCTATAGGCTAATAATAATATGGCAAAGCCAGACTGGTACCTTGAAAGCTTATTTATATCCTACGTTGAGGAATTGTGTTTTAGCTAAAACGTCATTAATTTAAGAAGAGATAAATCAACAAATTCAAATTAAATTTAACGAATAAATCTACAGTTGCAAAAAACTTATTAAACTAATATAAGTGTGTCAAATAAAGATTACAGATTACAGTATAAATTAATAACAGTGAATATAACCTACGTGTCTATTTCTGAATCTATAAAAAGCCAACTGTGTTAATTCAACTGTCGTGATGGGCTGAAGGCGCGGTGGGTCGCGATGGGGGCGCGGTGAGGAGGTAGCGGGGGAAGGTACCTGAGTTCTACCTGCTGGTGGTGCGCGCGCTGCGCCGCCCGCTGCCGTACGCGCTGCCGCACGGCGACGTGCCAGAACCTACCACCAACCAATCAGGTTACAAGCTTACGCCTAATATGTAATTAAACAATATTTAATCATATTAGAGCTGCATTTTAATTTATGTTTGTGTATTTATATGTTACTTTTATATGTCATATTAATACACATACATATGTGATATGACACTAATAGAAATAATAGGCGATTATTACGTTTGGAATGTTGCACATCACTATTTTTTAAATTTCGCCTGACATCTTCCGCTTACTATAAGCGCGCAAGTTTAAATTCTTTAACTGTCTTCTGTCTACAGAGGTCATTGGTACATTATTTCCCTGATGGGGGTTGACATCAGGCAGGTAACCAGTATCATAAAAACGTTAAGAACCTACTACACATATCTGTGACTAACTACATGGTTGTGGTAAAAAATAAGCCAAATCCTTTGAGCCACTGGTTTGAAAGGGTGTATTGCGCCGACCCCTTATTGTAGTGAGATAAGGGCAGGTGGAAAGACAGGTTAATTGGATTTTGGAAGTTAGGATCTATGGAAATCATGTTTGGGGCAAGGGCCTTGGATAGTGGATACCTACCTACCTGATTCGGCTGATGGGCTCAGTGTGTCCTGTGATGTTTTCCATCTTTCCCGCCAGCATAACGCTGGGATGTAGGTACTAACTACCTACCTACTCGTAAGACCGTAGATACTGACAACCGTTACGCGCCTCAGCGCCTCTCCTTGGCGGTAGCGATAACACGCTTTGCCTCACGATTAAAGGTACTCTGCCTCGGTGGCGTGGTTGTATTTCGGTACTACTACCGTCCTGAGGTCTCGGGTTCGATCCCCGGGTCGGGCAAAGCGATATTGGATGTTTCCATATCAGCCCGGAGTTTGGAATTTGTGCCCGATATTGCTATAGGCTCGCCCCCTATCACATCTGGGACGGAATTAAGCTCGGCGAAATATGGGTGTACTAGTTGACCTGTGCGCCTTTGCCTACCCCTTCGGGGATACAGGCGTGACCTTATGTATGTTATGTTATGTTAAAGGTACTCGCCTTTTGTGGTAGTGTTGGCAGCACTGTCACTGTTGTCGTCGGAGTCTGTATGTGCGTCACGATCCCTCCATCCCCCGCCTCCCCCTGCCGCCGTGGCGGGGCCGGGGGGGCCGGGCGCGGCGCAGGCGGCGCGCATGCGGTGCCGCGCCTCCACTGTCGAGCATTTAGACAGGCTCGACTCGTCTAAAGGACATCGTCATCGATGGAACTCGTGTTCCACGGGTGTTGGACAGTTTATGAAACTTTTAAAATAACTATCGAAAATTAGTAATTATTAAATGTTTTTTATTTCACCTCTACTATGCTACGTTTCATCTATTGTATGAAATTGTAGATTATTAGCTTTTGGTCGTGGCTCCGCCGGCTAGGAAGGTACCTTTTACAATCAACATTATTTCTATAGTAGGATTCTTTGGTAGGATTGCTAATTAAACGGAGTAAACTGACATTTCGGATGTTGCCACTTTTTCATGAAATTTAAATAGTGCTGCGGTAAAAAGATCAAGATTACTTAAACATTTCAATTCAGTGAACCATTTCATTCTTTCATTTTCTAAAGTCTAACTCAAAGTCGTAATGCCTGCCTTATATGTGATTAGTACTGCACGTCTCCTGAATTATAATCATAGTAAATTACTGCATGCTAAGTTACGGCATGTCTACTGGAATTATACTCATAGTTCATTATAAACAAAACTTACAAAAGCTATTAATGTTCTGAACGTAATTTTTCTCAAATAATAAAATAATATTTATAATTTTCATTGTAATCATTTCACGTATCTATTGTGATTATTTACACATTTAGTCAAAGGGTTAAGCAGATATTTCTAAAAAATACGGAATAAAATTCTAATTTTGCATGCTAGTGCCGAGTTATTGTTTCTTTGAATGATAAAAAATGAAATAGATCCATCACTATGTTTTGAAAGTACGCAACATTATTTTGGAAAGTGACATTTCGATCTGTCAGTTTACTCCGTTTAATTAGCAATCGGACTATATACGAACTTTATGGACTTTTTGTGTTGCCTAAATAATTACCCCGTTTGGTAATATTTTGAATGGTATAATTATGGTATAATTCTTAAACTAAATGTATAATTGGATGGATGGTATAGTTAAAATGATGGTAATAGTTTGGATATATCACCCTAATAATGAAAACCGGACAGTGGTGATACGGACACTAGGTACGATATTATCACCTCTGTCAGGTTTTTTGAGACATATTAAGAGGTCGTGGTTTCTTGGCTGGTGTAGACGCGCTCTGCTTGTATGTGAGTGCAGTGAGTAGTGGTGTCGGGTACCGTATCTGTAGTGGTCGCAGGCGCGGTGCCGGCGGCGGTGCGGCGGCGCGGCGTCGTCGTCGCGGCGCGCGAGCGTGCGCAGCTGCAGCGAGTGCGCCGCCGACACGCCGAACGTCGCGTACGGACTGATCTCGTACAGCTCCGCTGCAACAACACGTATCACGCACCACTCGCGCACGGACCCCTGACCCCGCAGTATCAGATGACTCTTGTTTCTGACAGCTGACTACGAGAGACTATTAGCAGAGGCGTAACTATACTGCTGGGAAAAACAGACTGACAGACAGACTAAGCAAAGATTTTCCTGTAAAAATGAAGTAAGATTTAAAAGATTCAAATCCTCACTCAGTTCGTTTCTTTGATTCAGACTTAATCGAAGTTCGTTCTATAAATCTCAGCATTAGTCTCACAATACCTGAAATAAAGCGTATCCGAAGCCTCTCTCGCCAAATCGTCTACATTACAATAAAGACAGTCAATTACCTACCTATCTAGGTATTCTTTTCAGTAGATCTACAGAACTAGTGCATATTTTTCAAGATAATTTGCGCCCTATAAAATGACACTAGGCGGGGCTGTCGTATTTTTGTAACTTTCTTACCAGAAGAATCATCATTAGACTTTTCGTTGCCGTTGATGGACGATGATGAATATAATTTCTGTCCTTCTCTAAGCTTCTCTCTTTCTGCTTCGTTGCTCTCACTCAATTTTCTGTCATCCCTCATATAATGGTCACTGGATAAGCAGAAGAATCTGGAATATCAAAAACATGTCAAGTGTTAGTTTAGTAGATTGTTTCACTTGAAACAATCTTACAAAACGAAATTGCAATTGAATTATTAAGGACTATCTTTAATGTTTAAGTATTAATCAAAGGCCACCGATGCGTTTTATCCACATTTTATGGGCAGTCTTGGGTCACTGAAGTTCCCTGACTTTTGTCATTACGTGCATAGGCATTCTTGCAAGATTTATTTTCAGTTCTTGCATCACCATTGTGGTGTCGATTTAAAGCCGGGTCTCCTGCACTAGCTTTTTCGTAACAAAACACTAAAACCACATACGCAAAACAACGATTTTAGTTGTCATCTGCTCATAGAACAATGCTCATAGAGCATAGATAAAAAATGCATCTTTTGTGTAATGTTTTATTGAAGGAGACCCGGCTTAAAATAACCACGGCAGTTTTGAAAATATGTATTGGTAGTGTTTTTTCTATATATTAATAATCAAATTATGGTATGGATTGTACTGATAAATTCAGATACATTCTTAAGAGTACTTACTTCTTCTTGCCATGTACGAGGCAGACTATAGCAGCCAGCGTGACTACAATGACAATAGCACTCGCGACGCACGACACCAGCACTGTTCTTAGTGATGCTGGACGGGACCCGCCCGAAAGGGGCGACGATGGCTTCAGAGGTGGGATGCGACCTGATGATAATTAAATAATTAAGTCTTTCAGTGAGGTTTGATGTCAACAGGTATAAGAGAAAATTACTAATATCAATATGATTAATACATAAGCACTAACTAGAATGGAACTCGGAATACGGAGAGGGAACTTCATCAAATGCAAACCTCCAGTCGTGGTGGTAGCTCAATTGAGAGTGGTACGTATTATCAAGACGAATGAGGAGGTGTTCGGGACCAATTCCAATCAGACTTTTTTATGATAAATGTGTATTATCTATAAATTATGGCTTCTAACGATGAAGTAAAACATCGCAAGCAAACCTGCATACTCGGTAATTCCTCCATCAGAATTGTAAAGGTATTTGGAGTCTAGGCCAGTGTGGTAGATTACTGCCCTAAAATCTTTTATTAGTAGAGGGAGGTCCATGCCCAGCAGTGGAATAGTAATAGTTGATAATATTACCGTGTAATGATATTATTACCTCCAGCCAAAGTATGCGTGTCGGCATGCAGAGTGACTCTCTCGAGGCCCGCGTCGCTGTATGCTTCCACGCACACCTCGTACCACGTGCCCGGCGTGAGCGAGCCGATCACGTGACTTGCTGAACTTAGACCGTCCCCCACCTGGAACACATTCGATTACAGGACTCCTCTTCTACTTTTTTATTTCTTCAGTAGGGTCTAAATATCATCACCATGTACTTCTGTTCTTTCCTTCTTTCCCATTTCTGTTATTAAATAGAGTCGTACCTTGATCCAATGTTCTGTACCAGCTCTTCGGTAGGACACTCTGAAACCCAGTATGGGACAACCACCGTCCCGCCATGCGTAGAAGTTTATCTTTATCGCCGTAGAGTTCATGTACACGTGGTCTTCTGGCTTCGGTGGTTTGGGCCCTAGTTGATAAAACTCATTTTAGTGATGAATCGTTATTGATATCACAATTCATGTTCTAATAATTGTAAAGGTACATTAGAATGAGAATCAGAGCTTCAGGATAAATTTTATTATCCCTTCAATTTCAGTCCTGACTCTAGTCGTGAATGATCAACCAATATCCCAATTTACAAATATCATTCAACCTTGCACATTAAAAATAACAGATTACTTACGTCCCCCTCTAGTAGTAGCCGTAAGTATTTCACTAGGTGGTCCTATAGATATCTTATTGCGAGCTTGTATCTTCGCGGTGTACGTGGTGCCACATTTTAACATATCCATCGTATACGATGTCACTTCTGGTGACAACTCCACTGTGTACCATTCCGTTTCTGACGCTTGCTTGTAGTTGAGAAGGTAGCCTGAAGAAAAGGAGTAAGAGTAGATAACTAACAACTAAGAGGCAAGATAATGTTACCAGCTAGAGTTCCTACTTACCCAATATAGGTTCGGACATATCTCCAGGCAGTTGCCAGTGCAGCTTGATGCTGGAAGTGGTGGTGTACTGGAGCTTGAGTGCGGGAGCGACTGGTGGTAGGATGGCCACCACCACGTACATTATGGAATCCTCGCCGATGGTGTTACTGGCTGTGCAGGTGAAGTTGCCTGATGACTGCTCGTTCACCTCTGTGATATAATTGCATATATCTAAAAAAGGGTAGCCAAAGAAGAACAAGAAAACCCTTGCTTCGTCGAGCTTTTACCGTCTCAGGTATGATATAGGGTGAGCTTTTTTTTATAGCAGTTACTAACAAATTAGCATTAACACTCACGACACCTAAAATAACAAAATTATCAAAGAGTTTGGGAACTTAGGTTTTTAAAACCTCAGTTTTCACTCTATAAAGCAGACTTATTTATACTGCAAGAAATACCTTCATATTTTGCTTTTTTTTAATATAGATAGGTACTGTCGATCGATGTCAATCGACAGAAAAACAGGGACTGCGAAGGAAAAGATAATTTACAACATTTCTGGTTTGAAGGACATTGCATCCAGCTCCTGATGGATCCAGTAATTATAATTGGTCATTATTAGAGTTAACATGTTTACCTCTGATGTGGAGATGTCCGCGGTGCGTGACCTGGTAGTAGGCGTGGTGCGTGACGGGCGCGCGCGCGTGCGTCCAGCGCGAGCGCGGCCCGGGCGCGCCCACGCACGTGCAGCGCAGCTCCAGCGCGCGGCCCAGCCCCGCCGACACGCGACGGCCGAACGACGCGATGCGCGCCGGGACTGACCGACAAACACTTCTGTTCATCTACTTGTAATACCTATGCTTAGTAAACGCAGACGAGGGACCTTCGGGGTCTGTTTTGGTCTGTCAAATTAGATCGCTTAAAAATATGTAAATACTGAACAATTACTGGTCCGAGAAGGAAGAAGAAAAACATTGTTAACTTAGGGGTTTAATGCAACAACTTTTCTACTGATAACTAGTAAAAAATTACTACTACTTATCAGTTTTCGGATACATAAAACCCCTTTGTTTACTGCTTACTTCTAGAACTAGGCCCTTGTCCTATCACGGGCGTCGACTCCCCTTCTCCCGAGCCCGTGGTTGCCGACACCCAGAACTCGTACAGCTGGTTCTCCAGCAGGTTCCGCACTTGGAACATCAGCTCTCCTTCCATTTGCTTATCCGCTGACACCGTGAAGCTTGAGTGTTTTCCTAGTCTAGAATATTACAGAAATTAGAAATAGATAGACTGCCTCGGTGGTGTGGTGGTATTTCGGTACGACTATGGTTCTGAGGTCTCGGGTTCCATCCCCGGGTCGGGCAAAGTGATATTGGATTTTTCCATATCAGCCCGGAGTCTGGAATTTGTGCCCGATATGGCGATAAGCTCGCTCCCTATCACATCTGGGACGGAACTAAGCTCGGCGAAATTTGGGTGTTCTAGTTCTCTAGTGCGCCTCTGCCTACCCCTTCGGGGATACAGGCGTTTCAGCTTATGTTATGTTATGTTTAGAAACGATGGGACATAAACTCTGCATTTAGTCAAATAGATACTAATTGATGATAAGTATAATATCGTCTACGAAATTAATAAGATTCTTTCTGCCGTGCCTTATCAGCGTTTAGAGTCAGGGTTAACATCTTGATAATTATTGTGAAGGCTGTAATTTGAGTAAACCCATAGATAGTTCTGAATTTTTGATATTTGACATTTGGATACTATTTAATTATTGCACGTAACTCTAGAGTAGGTATATCATGGCCGTGAACTATCGACATTACATATACTTGAACTGCACTATGCCAAGATAAAAAATTATCGCCACATGAGCATAACATTCTTGCTTACCGTCCCGCTTCTCTGTAGTAAACAGTGTAATGAGATATGATGCCGTTGGGAAGCAGTGGAGGGAGCCAGCTGACCAGGACCGAGTCGCTGGAAAACGCGAGGGCCTTGATCATCTCAGGGGCTGATGGGACTGTAACAAAGAACAATAATATAAATGAAAATAAAAACGCTAGTTCAGAAAGTAAAGGCAACCCTGGATTTTTTGGGTTCGTATTTTGGTTATATGATACTGATACTTATGGTGATACTTATGGTTCTATTTTGTTACATTGTTCGACAAAGAAGATAATTTTTTTTTATGGCGTATGGAAAAAGAGGATTTAAAGGTTTTTTGATGTTAGTTTCACCATCAAAGATCATCAATCAATGATCATCATCTAACTGTGTATACCACTGCTTGTCCTTAATTTGAACTTGTGTTATTAAATAGAACCTCACGAATGGACAGTCTTTTACAAGAATTTATGAGCAAAGTATAATTATTATTTTTATCAGTATACCATCTTCTTCGGTCATGCAGAAGACGGCGGGGCTCCGCTTGCCGTCCCCCGCGTTGGTGAAGGCGAGCACTTGTATGGAGTAGTTGGTGTACTTCCTCAGGGTGTGGAGGTACGTGTCTGTAGTCGTCACGCGCTTGATCTCGCCCACGTCTGCTGAAACAAATACAGCTTCAATTATGTGTTACGACGTCTTACTAAATCACGCATAATGGTGTTTTGACTTACCTAATTCTTATTATGAGCGTAGCAGCCAAAATTTTAGAAGAATAAATAGAAAGTAACAAGAATTAATAGGTTAATCGGACAACGTGATTATAATTTTGTGGCTAACAGAAATATTGTTTTTTTTGCGTTTTAAGGTAATTGCTATATTTGTCCCTTTTCATTTACTAGAAAGTCTTGATATGCATTCGCGCTATAACCTGGATCAGAGCCCAATGTTTGGTTTATTTGTATAATATCAAAATCTTACAGACTCAACTTACCATGGTCAGTGGTAAGGGGAGAGTAAATAACTTTATATCCCTGTATGAGGCCGCCGTGTTGACCGATCGGTGGTGGGTTCCATGACACCTTCACACTTGAGGATGATAGTGGAGAGCACGTCAGGTGTGTCGGGTGTGATTCGGGAACTGCAAATAAAGAATTTAGAAATTTACTCATCAGAAATATATAGAATATTTGCTAGAAAAACTAGAACAGCTTTGCAGTGACTCCCATTTAGATATTCCAGTTAATTTTAATAAAATTATGTGATGCACTTTTTTTCATTAAGTCTGGTAAACAAACTGGACATCGGATACTAAGAACATCCATGAACTCCTTATACCCGAAGAATTATGGGTGCGTTGTCGACCTTAGAATGGAAGAAAAATAATAGAAGCCATAAGCCAAGTTAAAAGGAAGTGGGAGCAAGTCATTACTAATAACATCCCTCATACCAACCACTAAAATCATTTCGGACCTTAAAGGATCTTACCTCCTTCTAAAGTAGTAGCAGATACAGGAACTGAAGCCGGCCCGGCAGCGACACCATTGAACGCTCTCACTCGCACCTCATATCGCGTGAACTTCCTTAGAGCTGATAAACTCAGCTCCGTAGCTGACCAACCGTTCACTGTTAGTGTTCTGGATATAAAGAATAAATAATTTTGTGCCATTAACATAATTGGTTTCACTAGCTGAAAATTACAGATTTAAAAAATATATTAAGTGTGTTACGCCTGTATCAGAGAGTGAAATATATGTAGGTTGAGCGAAGCTTTTGTGGATATTGTGAAATTATATGCTGCACCAATCATTTAATGGAGATGCATAAGGGTAGGTGGAAAGAAAGGAATGGGCTTTTAGCTTATTCTACAGCCGAACTCATTTATAAGACAAATTACAAAATTTTGACTGACTGCCTCGGTGGCGTGGTTGTATTTCGGTACGACTACCGTCCTGAGGTCTCGGGTTCAATCCCCGGGTCGGGCAAAGTGATATTAGATTTTTCCATATCAGGCCGGAGTCTAGAATTTGTGCTCGATATGGCGATAGGCTCGCCCCCTATCACATCTGGGACGGAACTAAGCTCGGCGAAATGTGGGTGTTCTAGTTCGCTAGTGCACATATGCCTACCCATTCGGGGAAACAGGCGTGAGCTTAAGTTATGCATGTTATGTACAAAATGTTGCCAATGCACTGATCAAATTTCTTAGATTGCTGTAATAATCATATAATAATTATGTCGATGGTGGAATCCAGTTATAAAACTTCCATTGATATTTTCTAACCTGGAAGAGTTCCTAAGCGATGGCCCAGCTGGATTCATCTCTGTGCAGGTGACGGAGTATCCCAGCAGTTCTCCATGCCAAGCTTCTCGAGATGGTGGACGCCAGGAGACATGCAGCTCTCCTGGACCTCCAGGTGTTACGTGGACGTTGGAGGGCGGCTCTGAGGGGGCTGATGGAAGGGATTTAGAAAAACACCCAGCCGTCTTATTGTTTATTTCATTATAGTACCTACAGCTATTTATTTTCGATGAAGTATATTTCTTCCTATGTTCAGCATGGAACGTCCAATGGCTGATGATGATGATGATGATGATGATATTTCTTTAGATCTTTTGTAGGTTAAGCAGAAACATTAATTGTGATTTAAGTTAATTTTAAATTACAGCATGTATATTACCTTCTTCCTGGGTCTTCACTACTACAGGTTCCGTGAACGCGCTCCGGTCTATCTGATTAATGGCTGCTATACGGATCATGTAGGCTGTGTGCGGCTTCAGGCTACTTAGCACAGCTTCGTAATGAATATCGCCTTTTTTGGTTAATCTGTACAAATATCGCACATAATAATACGTAGACGTCAAATACCCTCAGCAATGAATTTATTATGATCAGCTTTACAGGATACTTTTATTTTTACCCATGATTCTTTTGACTTACCACCAGGTGGCCCACCTGATCGTTCGCAAATATCTGCTATTAAAAATATGACGCCGGTATTATCTACCTATCTCTGTCATCACTACTCACGTAACATGAGATGGCGTGGCTCCATGGACGGACACGTTGACACTGTGCGCCGACTCCCACTGGCTGCCCCTGACGCCCTGGGATGACAGCGCGCTGTACTGCAGCGTGTAGCCCACCAGTGGGCTGTTGCCGTCGAACCCCTGGCTCCAGGAGAGGCGCACTGCCCGCGACAGGATCTCCGTCACTGACAGCGAGTGGGGGATGTCGGGTTTTTCTGTTAGGAAGAATATTATCATGAGACTTCCTTATTAAGTGAGAATGATAGAAAAACTTAAATCTAAGTGAATTGGTGTCGTTGTTTACGTTGTTTGAAATAGTCGTGTTGTATGAACATGAAATTTGTGAGAAAGTACCTAGTATGTAAATTGGAAAGATGTTATCGGCCTTATCGCTAAAAGCGCCACTTGTGGCACAGTTTATTTTATTTATTTAATGTTACCTGTTTTTTTTTCTCTGTGTGTGTTTACAATAAAGAGTTACTATCTATCTATCTATCTAAAGATCTTTGATACAAATATGAATGTGTCTCTCAATGCAGATAGAAGCATTCTGTTCTCTTACACAGCAGTACAGTAGTGATAATAGTTTACAATAAAGAGTTACTATCTATCTATCTATCTAAAGATCTTTGATACAAATATGAATGTGTCTCTCAATGCAGATAGAAGCATTCTGTTCTCTTACACAGCAGTACAGTAGTGATAATAATTAACAAGTATGAATCAAACAAAGAAGAAGGATAAATCTGACATGTATTATATTCTCATCTTGGGCTAGTGAACTATATAGGCACATATGGGCTGTGGACCGGGTCCTAGTTTCGATTCCCAGGTCGGTTAAAGCGAATTTTCTAATTTAATTTGCCCGGGACTGGTTCCCTTAGGGGGGGTTAACGTCAGGCAGGCAACCGGTCGTAAAAAGTAAGCTAAATTATTTCTGCAACATGTTTGAAGTGTGTTGCGCCGACCCCATATAAGGTGGGATAAGGGCAGGTAGAAAGAAAGTTGGGCTAGTGAACTAATATAAAGTGCGTTGGAATAAAATTTAACCTTATATTTATATTTCTAGTACCTAGTTACCTTGGACGGAGAGGTAGATGTAATGGTCGCTGTGGCCGTACGCGTTGACGGCCTGACACTTGTACACGCCGGAGTCTTGCCGGTCCGCGCGGCTGATGTACAGCTGCGATCTTAAACCACTATCAGTCTTTGCTTCGGAGATGCTTAATCTGGGAAATGTTACCTTAGTCTCAATAATGTACTGCACAGTTGATCAACATAATTCTGAAGAAAATAGAGGTCGCGTACTCATGTACTTAGTTTTTAACTGGTTGGATGTAAAACGCAGAGTTTAAACGCTTTTAACGGATTTATAAAAACCAAGATTATGTACGCTTCTGGTATTGTATTTTCTAAAGCAGAGACTGACAAACGAGCAGATGGGTCACCTGATGGTAAATGATCTCCATCGCCCATAGACACTTGAAGACAAGAAAATCATGGGTGCGTTGTCAACCTTAAAGGGAGGAAATAGGGATTGGGAAAAGAAGGGGGGGGGGGTCAATTGGGCCATCGAAAATCTCACTCACCGAACGAAACGCGACAACGAGCTGCCACTTTATGTCGGTTTTCTGTGAGACAGTGGTATCAAACAGCGTGGCTCTACCACTCAAAAGTATATTTATTGTTTCTGCCATGGTTGGTACAGTATCAAAAAATCGTTGGGAATATCTATCTCGTATACCGGTGATAAGGAAACATCCAGTAATATTACAGACCTATAAGTGTTAAGGTCTAGATGGTTCATGTTGTGCGTCCAGGTGACGCGGATGGGGCTGTCGCCGCGCACGTCGCACGACAGCGTCGCCGGCGAGTCGCGACGCGCCGACATGTTGTGCGACGTCAGCTCGAAACGGGCGGGCTCTGCGACAGATTTGTTTATAGTAGAGACTGGTATACGAGCAAGAACTTAGACTATGAATAATGTTTTAAAACTGTTATATGCTGTTGTGTTGGTTATTATATCAAGTCAAAGAAACAAAATAAAGGCTGGAAGTTCTTTCTTTCATCATTAAACCGATGATTTACTTCTGAGTATGGTAGTTAGTTTAAGTCATTGTGTTTCTTACCATTTATGGCCACGAAAATAGTCTTAGTAAGCGGCGTTCCCACTCCGTTCTCTGACTTGCACATGTAGTGTCCCTCGTCATAAGGTAATGCTGATTCGATCCACAGCGTCCCATTTGGCAGGAATTGGAAACGGCCTCCTAGGTTTACCAGTGGGATGTAGTCTGATGAAGCTGTACCTGGATAAGGAAAGGAAATACATAACCTCATACCTGTATCCCAGGAGGATTAAGCAATAGAGTGTTAAAATACCCGACGGTAGGTGACATATATTTGACAGCTGATAAGCAGACGGCCCATCTGATGGTAAGTGGTTATCATCGCCTATAAACTTCAGTAATACCAGGGGTTTAGCCAGCTGCTGCTACTATTGGTGCTCTTATTAAGACAAGATTCGGATTAGGAAGAACAGGATAGTATTGTAACTATTGTTGAATTTGACTGCAACGGCATTGTGTTGTTATCTTGCTGTGCCAGTGTAAAATTAATCTCGTTGAGTACCTCCTCTTTGTTTGAGCCAGGTGATCTGCGGAGTGGGAGAGCCAGTTGTCTGACAATGCAGGGCCAGTGGCTCTCCAGCTAAAACCGCTTCATCTTTCGGTTCCATCACCCATTTCGGCGAGACTGCAGCGTGAAAAAAAAAAAAATATTCAACTCGGTTCCTTTACTGTTCGTTTGAACAGGGCTTGAGATATTATTTACTGCATTAAGGAATGAACGAGGCTCCCTTAATTGAGGAAGATTTAAGATATTTATTTAGACTGCCTCGGTGGCGTAGTTGTATTTCGATACAACTACAGTCTTGAAGTTTCAGGTCGGGCTAAGTGACATTGGATTTTTCCATATCAGTCTGGAGTCTGAAATTTGTGTCCGATATGACGATAGGCTCGCCCCCTATCACATCTAGGACGGAACAAAGCTCGGCGAAATGTGGGTGTTCTAGTTCGCTAGGGCGCCTCTGCCTACGCCTTCAGGAATACAAGCGTGAGCTTATGTTATATTATGTTTAGACATTTAGATGATGCGACTTCACTGCACGTTCGATTCGAGACGAGAAAACATAGAAATAAGAGTAAACCATAGATGATCACATTGATTAACCTCACTGGAGAAAATCATTTAGAACTCGCATTATGCAATCAGGATTCGTAGTGCGTAGCCTTGTAAATGATTATTTTCTGTGTTATTTTTATCTAAAAAACATGTTATAAATTGGCATAATTTAAATAGGACTTTAATTAAATAGGTAACATTTTTGTTCAACGACGACAAGTGATTTGCAAGTGCTATCATTTTATTGCCGATGAATATATGCTAATGAAATCATCACACCGCGCCGTGAGCTAAGCGAAGCTAAGCTAGGATCGGCGGTCTAGCTCTGTAGGTGGTGTCTGAATATGAAAAGACACCGCCTATACCTGAGCTAAGTTAATCCAAGTTAGTTTCGTTTAGCTCTCCTCGGGGTGTGGTCTACGCTTGATGCTGGAAGCGGAACACACTTATAGTAGGTATGGATTAAAAATCACTGGATACAGACCTGGGAGAAATTGATAGCATTCCAATAATTATTAGACATGTCTAATATGGAAAAGTAGATATCGGATAGGGATAATTATAACCGTATTACATCACGGGACATAGACCTGGCACAATTTATTTTCAATATGACTTTACAATATAACCAGTATGTTTTACCTGAATCCAGCAGCATTATTTATATGAGTGTAGATTAACGGTTATATGTAAAAAAAATAGATGAGCCAAAAAAAACACCTTTTCACAAGGACCATTCCTCTTATATGAGAAAGATGTAGTACATTTTTTGATCCATGTTGTAGAACTCAACTCTCTTTAGACATCCAACTCTCTTTGAGCATCCTATATTGGAGAGTTATAAAAAACTCAAAACAAAGCTAATTACGATTATTTTAAGCCTGAGACGTCAGTCGATTGATACATCTATGTTCAAACCCAAGACCCACGGTCCACAGACTATACACATACGCTACCATTAGACGAAAGAGACGATTTTATGAGGCACACAAATAAAGGGAGTAAATTAGACTTCTAGTTTTATTTAATGCTATATTTTAGCTTTGAAAAGCTAGGACAGTCAAAGACTACTACTTTTTGTGTCAGAAAAGGAAATAATAGGATCTCTCATTACTCGCAACTGATATTCCGGCTCCAATGATATTTCGGCGTAGTTTTACTTTGTGCCTGTGATGTAGGGCTGTCAACGTTGACATTCAAAAAATGTTATATATATTCTTATACTTCCAAAATCTTGCGGATGTATCCTAAATTGTAAACTCAAATACTTCGCCAAGGTTTATTTTGTATTGATGCAGCAACGTGTTGCTTGTCTTTGGATAACCATAAGATTCTAATAGCAAGCGTAGTACAGTTCGTAACGTAGGTACATTCGTCAACGACAAATCCCTCTTCTCTTTCCAATCTCCGTATTCCCTTAAAGTTGACAATGGGACCATTATTCTTTTGGTATCGTGAGTGTCTATGAGCGGTGGATATCAGTTACCAGATCACATATCTGCTTATACAGTCTCAAAAAAGAAAATACCCATCAATACTAGTGGTAACCCTAGTTATAGTACAGATTCCGGGCGTTCGGTCCGGTCGACCGGGCCTGTCTATTGACCGGAACGGCGGATGTTTGGTATAGCTAACGCTATACTATATACACCGGTAGACGTTCAGGGACGTCTGTTTTGTTCAGCACTGTTCGAGCGTTATAATTAGGTAGGTTACGTGTTATTTATCAGTGGTAAAAGATTCGCAATTTCGAGACACATTTGATTTCGGAGTGTGAAGCCATTTGGATCCGGATTGTTGAAGGGTCCTCAAAATCGAAGTGCGACTGCAGCACCATAATCTCGATGTCTTAACTTTAGATTTAAATATACTAATGACATGTAAGCTTAAATCGAGTTTCGGATTAACTTTAGATTAGTAATAGTGCTGCTTGTCGCCCTAAATGTTCACAAACTATCAATCTTTATGTAGCAATACTATAATTATTAAAACTTGAATAAAAGAACTATTCAAAATCTAAAGCCTTTACGAAACAACAACCAGTAGTGCCAGCCTCCGTGGCGCAGTAGGAGAGTAGCCGGCTGTGAAGCGAGAGACCGCGGGTTCGATTCCCGCATTGAGGGAAATGTTTGTGTGGCCCATAAATATTTGTTTCAAGTCTGGGTGTTGTGAGACCGTGTGTCTCTCATAGTCTCTGCCACCCACGATACAGGTTATACCTAGTGTGGGGTTAGGACTAGGTGTGTGACTGTTGGGTGTATTTATTTTATTTTATTTAGTAGTGAATTTAGATTTCACACTAGTTTTCATTCAGCTTTAAAAACTCGATCTATGTATGTCTGATTAACGTTCTGATACGGGCCTTAAGTAAACAATACCCATATTTTGCTAATAGTTGTCAATTGAGTTACAACTTCCTAGAATTTCGTTAGCCATTAACGTGTAAACGAACATGTCCATCGATTTGTTTAGTAGACAAAACTGTAGAACACTGAATACGTGCCAACTAGGTACCGTCACAAAAGACGCGCGTCTGCTATTCTGCTTTTACTTGGCACCTTCTATGCTATTCTTTAAATGTTATCTCGAGATAAGGCATAATTTCGTGTGAGTAATGGCCTGCTTCGTGTCAACATTTTACAGAATTACTATTCCGTTATTCTACTCTTTTTAAAATGGCTGGCAATGCTGGAATCTTTACACGTGAATACTCTTGGTGAATAAGCATCCCTACCATAGAAGCAACTTTTTAATAGAAGATGCTGTTAAATAAAATTGATTTGTAATTTCGGGCACATTGGACCCACTTTTCGATTACCTGAGTTCAGAGATATCTCGAAGGACTCGAAGTTAATGGTAGTAAATGATATAGCAATTTTCGACGAAATTCTTTCAGTACAATAATGGCAACTCTTTGAGGACAATTAAAAAAATGATTTAAATACAATAATTCAAAATCGTTACTTACATAAATGACAAGAACACTAGCTACAACAGGGGTACTTTATATTCATTTTTTTTCTCATCTTCATGGGTTATTATAAATCGACTATTGTACCTATTTAAAATTAACATGTAAGCTAAATTCAAGTTACCCAGATCCTGTAGCCATCTGTAATCCAATGTTGAGCAAAACGAAAATAATAAAAGATAAATATAAATAGAATGTGCTTTACAATTACTTACAGTGCCTATTGTAATAGCCGATTCGCATTCATAAACAGAATCCTGATAATTACAACCTAAATGAATATCGTATTTGTGAAGTGAAATATTATATTCCACTAACGATTTAGGTCTAATATAGTTTTGTATCATAACTATATTTTATTATATTTCGTGTTTTGAAATCATTAGGAGCGACTAGCGAGCAATGCTCCGAAGTCGTCATTATTTATTAAAAATATTTATGTTATGAAAATATTGATAATTCTTTTCTCATTTAGATCCTAAAAATATTATGGTTTATAAATCTGAATCGTCCATTATAATACATATTTAAACATAGTGCTTATTAACATTTATATGGCCCACGAGATATTTATATAGACTGTGATGTAAATGGAGGAAAGCCAAGCTTATGTGAATGGTACTATATCCAAATGCGGATTTTGTAAGAGAGGAACTCTTTTCTTTTTAACATTTCTATTTCCTGTTGAATTTTTCTATAGTACGTATGGAAATCAGTTTAGTAAAGTTCTGTTTCGGTTGTGTGAATCACAATAATTCTTCTGATTCAAATACCTTCATATTGTTATCAAAAGGGTCATAATTAATGATTTTTACTACGTACACCTCTAGCTTCCTATTTGAAAATTCCCTATTTTTCCACGTTTACTCTTCACCACAGTCGACACAAAGACCTCTGCTTCACAAATCTATCAATAACATGGTGTACAGTGCAAAGTGACTGCGTGGCAAGGTGCTGGTGCGTGGTGCTAGTGCTTGGTTAGCATGACCTCGTACCTTTGACCACCAGCTCGGCAGTATAGTTAACCTTGGCAGCCGAGTTAGACGCCACGCAAGTGTACAACCCACTGTGGCGGGCAGACACTTCTTTGAACACCAGGTTGCTGAAAAAATCCGCTCCCCGCTCTTCGACCTACGTACAATCAATAGTGGGAATACTGTTAAGCGTTAGTTCTGGAATGGTGATCGAATCGAAATGATAAAAATGAGTTTAAAAATAAAATTGTTGGTCCTATATTAGTGAAGACAGGATAATTAAGGTTTGCCTAGTTTTAGAAATTGATGAATCACTTGAAAGTCACCATAAAAAGCTATCCTTTTAAACAGGTAAGGCTGGTTCTATTGTATGAGAAAGAGATGATGATTTGTGAAATACAGATAAATTTCGAAGATCATGAATAGGTTAAAAGTTAAAAAGATATATTTGAATAAGAGTATGTCTACGAAGTGTTTGTTTGAATGGAACAAATTAAAGGGAGCAGTTTTGAGGAACCCCGTTGCCAACGTCAATAGAGCAGTAAAAAGTAACCGTAAATGATGGATGGAATAAAGTCACTTAAACGGTTATTAACTTAACAGTATTTCCACTAACACTCAATGATGACGTGCACCAACCTGAAGACTCGAAGGTATCGGCCCGTTGTCCTTCAGCCAAGTGAAGTGGACGGGCATGTCTCCTGAAGTGACGCTGCAGCTCACCTGGGCGCGTTTGCCTTCTTGAAGGTTGGCGGAGAAGGAGAACGGCTCGATTTCTGGTGGATCTGTTTATACAGAATGTATAATGTGTCGATCGAATTCAAAAGAAGGAGGTAAACAATTCGTCTGTATTTTTTGTATGTTACACGATATCTTTGCCAAATGTGGATCGATTCTCAAGGTTCTTTTTGACTTTGATAGAGCTTATTCCAAGGGTGGTCTCATATACAAGATATACTCTTAGACGCGATCAGATAAGTTTTGAAGTAGGTCCGTCCAAATAAAAAAAAAATGTTACTAGGATCCGGTTTCGTAGTGGAATTATTATACTATGCGTTTAAAATGCATAATTATAGCTAACATTGATATACTCCACGAATTCCTATCAAGTATTTCAAAAGCTAGGGACACAGACTTCAAATTTGTATATATTTTGTAAATTGAATAAGTATTCCCGACATGAAAATAATATCATATCACATTAGCATATTATAACATACTATTTCGTTGAGCTTGTACATTTGCTAAATAACCGTCGTATGGTTACTTAGCAAGACTACTTTGTATAAAATGTTGAGTAAACATTTGATTATATTTTTCGTACGTCATGAATGATATATGTTTTATATTCATGAACATAAAATTTTAGTAGCAAAGCCTTACCCAGAATGTGGGAAAAGTTATGTAGAGGTACTGTTATTATAGGAGAATAAAAGTGAAAATGGAACCGTGGGTGGAAAGTAAAACCTTATAGAGCTTGTGAACTTTTATAATCCTGTTTAAACAGCTCAAATGATGATGGATTTTTACATATTATTAGAGTAATTTCCCATATTCTGTGAATTATGCATATTTTTTTAGCTTATTTAGAGATGACTCTAAGTAGATCTATCTATGAAGGTACTGAACACTTAGCAGAATAAGCATCTTTGACCTATCACTCGAGAAACAATTAGTTTCTGTTGCAAACGTACTATAACTAAATTGTTAAAGTAGAATAGAAGAAAATTATTATCAACATTCTTCTTAAAAAATAATATGTTTTTGAAGATTTTTTTAAAAATCATGATATGGAATATAAATTCCTCTATACCAATTTTATCAGAGATAGAATACATTAATTGATTAACACTAAACCGAAATACATCCCTTCCTAAGTATATAGATACCCTTTCTACCTCAACAATATCATGTACATTTAATGAAAGTGGGCAATCAAGCGCCACATTATAATACTCACTGCTAACAACAAGCTGCAATTCCCGTCTTGCTATTTCTCCATGAGGTCCCATCACAGCACATGTGTAGGCCCCAGCATGGGATGGTTCTACCCTGGATACTCTCAGTGCGCCATCAATATTGCTGTCCCATTCTACAGGATTGCCTTCCCGCTCCCACTTTACTGAGCTAAAGACAAAAATAATTCAGAAGGCATCTTTGAAATCGAAATGGTGATTTGTGGCAGTTTGGAACTTACCTGATGGGATATCCAGAGTAAGGACAATACATGACCAGTTCTCGTCCTGCAACTGCTCGAATTGGGCCAATAGATCTTACGTAAGGTGGACCTGAACAAAAAGGAAATTGAGTAAACAACTAACAAATATAATTCACACCCAGTATAGATGATAAATATAAAGCTAGATTCGAGATCAAAAGTCTCTACAAAGACTGTACTGTTACAAGCTATAACACAATGACATCATTGGGGCATCTGGTTGCAACACACACAAATATACAAAAGCTATGTAGGCAAGATTCCTCACCGTAAATATTTAATCTGGAAGTATGGGAGACTTCTCCTAGGGAGTTTGCCGCTCTGCATGTGTATAGACCTCCGTCCTCAGACCTTACTGATGAGATGTTCAGGTAGCTCACGACATCATTGCTCTTTGTTGCAAATTGTTCTACGCTGTATCTACATTGAATACAAAATATATTTAGACTAAAAAATAAGCACTTCGAAATTACGACTACAGCAGTTTGTCACAGCTTGTGAAACAAATGGGAAAGTATTTTCTTTGGTTTATTCTATCCAGGGATACATACATACATATATCGCTTTTAACATAGTGGACCTAGACAGAAAAGTGACAGTGGATATTTTATTAGAAATATGCAACAATGTTTAGAATTACAAATGATTAAAATTAATATTCAGTCAATCATATTAGTATGTGTATACAATTAACTAACGAGAAATAGAGATTTTTCATGTCATGTTCATATCGTTGACATTTCTTATTCCAGATACTTCAAGCTAAGTATTACCTGTGCCCTCTAGCCATGGTGTTCAAAGGCTGTCCATCGAGCATCCACGTGAAATGTGGAGGAGGAGAGCCTGCTGCGGAACATTTGAGCGTCACCACTTGTCCTGGCCTCAGTACTTGCTCTATAAACGTGTACTGTAGTTCTGGTGCAGTATCTGTGGGTAAAATTAACAACTTTTATATAACATTTTAGATGTACCTTTATAGTTTTATGATGTCGGAAAAGACGTACAGACAATCGATAAGGTTATGTGGCTATTATATTTTGGGGTTAGGGTCCTTCTCCGGACATTCTGTACGTAATTCAAATTCAAATTCAAATTCAAATCATTTATTCTGCAAATAGGATATTTTATACCACTTTCACATGTCAATTACGAGTATATATTGATAAAGTAATAATGGCGTCGGCATTTCGTGGCTATCCCTGAGAAGAAATGCTGAAACAAACTCAAGGGTTATGGCCTCTTTTAAAGTCCAGACAATACATGGTATATAAAATTACAATTCAAAATGTCAACTTATTACTAAATACAATAATATATTAATATGCCAATAGAGCAAAGTCAGAATAATTAATATAATAGTAAAATATAAAATTGTGTTGATACAGCCTTATAGTGTCAAGAGTGAGCTGCTCAATCCCAAGCATTTTTGTCTTGTAAGTAGTCCTTTACATTATAAAACCCTTTTCGGCATAGTTGCTGTTTAATAAATGATTTAAATTTATTAAGGCTTAATTCTTTAATATGACTTGGGATTTTGTTATAAAAGCGTATACTTTGGCACATAAAAGAATTATTAATTTTCTGGAGCCTTGTCTTAGGTAGTATTAAATTATTTTTATTCCTAGTATTGACCTTATGGATGTCGCTGTTCTTCATGAAAACATTAATATTCTTTTTTACATACATTAAGTTCTCATATATATATTGAGATGCGACGGTCAAAACATTTATTTCTTTAAATAAATCCTTCAGCGAATGTCTACGGTTTAAGTTATAAATTGCTCGAATAGCTCTCTTCTGCAGCACAAAAATAGTGTGAATGTCAGCAGCATTTCCCCACAACAATATGCCGTACGACATTACACTATGAAAATAACTAAAGTACACTAATCGTGCTGTTTCTACATCAGTTAGCTGGCGTATTTTGTAGACAGCATAAGCTGCAGAGGTAAGCTTTTTCGATAATTGGTTTATATGTGGGCCCCATTGAAGTTTAGAATCTAGAGTTATGCCTAAGAACTTAGTGGTATCCACAAGGTCCAACTCCTCTCCATTTATACTGACACTGGTTTTAATCTGTCTAACATTTGGTGTCAAAAATCTAATACATTTAGTTTTTTTCTGATTTAAAAGTAAGTTGTTAGCATTAAACCAGTTCACTATTTTTGAGATAGTTTCATTTACATCGTCAGTAACAGGTTGTTGTCGTTTAAGTTTAAACAAAAGTGAGGTGTCATCTGCAAATAGAACTATCTGTTGATCATCTTTAATAGCATGAGGTAAGTCATTAATATATACTAGAAACAAAAATGGACCGAGTATGGAACCTTGCGGAACACCCATTGCTACTACAGAACCTTGAGATCTCTGGCCGTTTACATCGACTCTCTGAATCCTATTACCCAAATAGGAAATCAGAAGATCCAGAGCAGTATTCCTAATGCCATAGTGACGTAACTTCCTGACCAATGTATCATGAGATACGCAATCAAACGCCTTGGACAAGTCACAAAAAACGCCCAAGGCATCGTGAGAATCGTCCCAAGTATTAAAAATATTTTCTAAAAGTTCAACCCCAGCATCGGTGGATGAACGACCCCTTGTAAATCCGAATTGTTTCTTATGTAGTAAATTATTAATGCTAAAATGTAACTGTATTTGATTAAGAATCAACTTTTCAAAAATTTTACTAAATGTGGGTAGCACAGAAATAGGTCTATAGTTGGTGGGGTCAGATGTGCTCCCTGCTTTAAACAAAGGTATGACTTTACTACATTTCATTAGATCAGGAAATACGCCACGTTTAATACATTTATTGAAAATTAATGCTAGTTTAGGTGCTATTAAATTAATAATTGATTTTGTTATTTCCACAGAGTTACCCCAAAGGTCAGCGGTTCTTTTAACATTAATTGTGTTAAAAGTTTTTATTACATCTGTGTCACTTATATAACGAAAACTAAATTCATTATTACACAACTCAATATTTTCTTTTAATATAGACTCAGCAATAGAAGGGGATGAGTTCAAGGACTTGGTGGTAGAGACTGGAATGTCAGTAAAGAAATTCTGAAAAGCCGTAGCCACTTCCATATTCGACGTGATTGTCTTATTATCAATAGTAAGGCTATAGTCATGAATTGGCCTTTTAACTTTTCCAGTCTCCATGTTAATAATGTCCCATGTCATTTTAATTTTGTTACAACTATTTTTAATCATAAAATTAATATATTTAGATTTTGCTACATGACAAATATTTTTAAATAATTTAGAGTATTGTTTTACATACTCATAAAATATTACACTTTTATTATATTTTCTTTCTTCATATAACTCATAAAGTCTTGTTCTACTCTTATAAATACCTGTAGTAGCCCATTCACTGAAGGTTGCAGTTTCTTTAACTGTGATCATCTTGGGTATAAAAGTAGAATTAAATTCTGTACAATATATGTCAAAAAAGGCATTATACAGCTGGTTAGGGTCATCATTATAAGGTAAAAATAGCAGTCTATTTGTAAGTTTATTTTTGAAGACCTCCAAGCGACCTGCAGTTTTAGGTACTACAGTAATAACTTTATTTTTTATATTTTTATCTTCCCGTTGGAAACTAATTAACTGTCCACAATGATCTGAGTCTAGCTGATTTATGACTTGTTTACTGTAAAGACAAATGTTTGTAAAGATGTTATCTAAACAAGTAGCCGAAGTGGCAGTTATCCTAGTTGGCTCTAAGAATGCATTTTTTAGGCTATAGGAATTGAATAAATTTTTAATTTTAATGCAAACAGATGACTTTTCTAATAAGTTTACATTGAAGTCACCACTAACAATTATATTTTTATTTAATTTACAGATCTTTCTTAAGACATCATCCATAACACTCTCAAAAACATCATATGATGCCATAGGTGGTCTGTACACACTTAATACAACAAGCTGCTCCAACTCCACACAGGCTATCATAATACTAAAGATATGCTATTAGAATACAAGAATATAATTTAGTGCAACTATCTAATTATAATTGAGTAAGAGGAAACGTACAAAAGGCAATTAAAAATATGTTTTGAAAACAAAAGCAGAACATTCTAGAATGACAATGAAAAACGCTTTTTGCTATGACTCTCTAGCTGTCTTACCTCCAAGCCTCAACTCGGCACTAGCCTGCGCCGAATCCCTCTCATTCCTGGCCATGCACTGGTACACTCCCTTGTCTCCTCGATGCACAGCTGTGATGACCAGCTGCTCAGCGTTGTTCAGGATCCTTACTCTTCCACCAGCGACTCCAGCGCCAAGTGATACTCCGTTGTGGAGCCACTCGAGTCGTGGTGCTGGCCAGCCACCCCACGTACAGTTGATGGTAGCTACACCTCCACTGTTCACCATCTGATAGTATAAGACAGGTATTATTTTTAATGCAATAGAATGAAAAAAATGCTGATATTTTGGCATTAATAAGCCTTCAAGAAAACGTAAGCAAAGTACTAAAAAGTGTGTATTCTCCAACTAAAATGAAACGGCAAAGACTCTAAAGAAAGACCCATCTGCTCGTTGGCCACTGCGCCAAAATAAAAATAAAAAGTTTTGACATTGAAGTTCAAGTTTTTAAGTTTTGTTAAACTGTATTTATTTTGTAGCTTCTGCAAATCGTATGGGACAAACTCTAAAGAATACTCTTTCACAGAAAAAAGAAGCATACTAATCCATGCATCTTGATGTTATAGGTGAACATACACACGAATTGAGCATCTTTTCCTTTTTTGAAGTCAGGTAGAAATACAACGCAACCAAACCAGTTCCCAAAGGTATATTAGTAATAAATTACCAAATTCCCAAACGTATAAATGAAACGTCGAGTCAAATAAACGCTAAACTGGTGATGTTTGTAATGCGTTAATGTAATTGTACGGACTAGTGAGTGTAATTGGTTCAATGTTTTACATTATTGAATAACGCGATGATAAAATAAATAGCGTATATCCATTTAATGCGTTATATATGGCAGATACGTATTTAGACGAAATATTTGGGAGATTATGGTAAAGATGAAATTATCAAGTACCGATAATAATATAAAGCTTTAGAACTGACTTTAGCTTTAGTCGGGTGAGTGTACTACTGCAGACGTCCCCACCATTAAAAATAATAAATAACTAATATCATCTTACAGTTCAAAGTTCCATAAACATAAATGTTGTGGCTAGAATATAATCGATTATTAAAGAATGCGAAGAAAATGTTGTGGGTTTCTTCCTGCATCATCATCATCATCATTATCATCAGCCATAGGACGTTCACTGCTGAACATAGGCCTCCCCCAAAGATTTCCAGATCGACCTGTTGGAAGCGGCCTGCATCCAGCGACTTCCTGCATAATTGTCTTTAATTGGGTACTTGACTATGTTTGTTTTTATATACATTTTATATGGACCTAATAGCAAATAAAACAAAAAACAAACCTTTCTGTAAAAATTGAATCCAAATTGGTTGAAAAATGAGGCAGTTTAAATTTTAAATTCCGTAATGCGCAAGATTGGGGGCGTAGTGGGGATATCTTGCTATCCCTTTCCAGCGCACGTATGGTTATGGTCGTGACGTGAATTTCCTCATGCTTCTCTTTCCTGCAGTTTGAAGGTTACACCAAACTTCAAAGGCTAATAACTTTCAATATTTCTTTCTGTGCTATATTTTAGATGATGTAAATTTCATTTGAAACGTTGGACGTCCACCTGTTAGGTGGACAGACGACTTGATAAAGGTCGCAGGAAGTCTTTCGGACAATCTTTGGGGGAGGTCTATGTCTAGCAGTAGACGCCCTGTGGCTGATGATGATGAAATTTCATATAAAATTAATAAAAAAAGAGAGTCAAGTACCCAATTGTCAAACGTGAGGCCATAACCACTAACAATACTCTAAATACGACCCTGGTCGACCCATATCGCGTAATGTTTGCGTTCTGCATCGAACGCTGCGACGTTAATTTTATTTTACGACAGACATTCAACGATTTTGCGGTACAAATTGTAGGCGGTTTTTTGAATTGTGTTCCGGATCGCCGTATATTTTGGATAAACGTTGTCAGTGTTGCGTAAGTTAAACGTAGTAAGGATTTTTTTATTAGGCCTGTACTACCGTCTCGCTGATGGGCACGGGTTCCCTCAAATGTCTTTATAATGATTATATTCTTTTTTAAACACTCACATTACAATACTTAAAACGCAACACTTTTTAAATTAGGTAGGTACGTATAAATTACAATAAAGAATTAAATAATAATATTTATGCACTCTTCGAAACATTCGCACATCCAAATAACGAAATTATGAAAAAAAACATAATGTGATTAAAAGTATAAGAACCTCCGGGACGAAAACTATTTCTAAATTCTCATATTTATTGTGTGAAAAATCAAGTTTTAGGATTAAATAATATTAATTACTTATTAATGTTTAATTGGGTACTTGACTATATATGATTTTATACACATGTTTATATGAAATAGCATATAAAACGAAAAAGAAACCCTTCTGTAAAAATTGCATCGAAATTGGTTGAAAAATGAATGAATAATGTGACTAATGTGAGGGATTAGGCTTTCAGCCTTCGAAATTTTGTAGAGATTTGTCATACGAGTATATTATGTAGGCTAAAATAAGACTGCCTCGGTGGCGTGGTGGTATTTCGGTACGACTACGGTTCTGAGGTCTCGGGTTCGATCCCCGGGGCGGGCAAAGTGATTATGGATTTTTCCATATCAGCCCGGAGTCTGGAATTTGTGCCCGATATGGCGATAGGCTCGCCCCCTATCACATCTGGGACAGAACTAAGCTCGGCGATACGTGGGTGTTCTAGTTCGCTAGTGCGCCTCTACCTACCCCTTCGGGGATACAGGCGTGAGCTTATGTTATGTTATGTTATGTAAAATAAATATCTTTTATAATTTTTTTTTGTGCACGCCTGTAACACCTTAATTAATTTTAAAACTGAAGCCGTGGAATGCTTGTTCTCTTTTTACGCAGTTGGGTTTTTATAACAACAATTTCCTGACAACCAAGGACCTTCTGATTGGTAGAGCCACGCTGTAGACAGTAACTTTTACAGCACGAATGGGCCGGCTCGACCGATTTGATACCACTGTCTCACAGAAAACCGACGTAAAGTGGCAGCTTGTTGTCGCGTTTCGTTTGGTGAGTGAGATTTCCGGGTGGCCCATTTCCTATCTTCCTTTCCCAATCCCTTTTTCCCTCCTCTTGCATTTCCTCCTTTTAGGTTGACAACGTACCCATAATTCTTTTTGTGTCTTGGGTGGTGGAGATCACTTACCATCAGGTGGCCCATCTGCTCGTATGCCGGTCTCTGATATTAAAAAAAAAATCGTTAGGTTTACAGGTTATGTACGTTACCAGTAGAGAATAAGACTAAAAGAAACGCAAAATATAATAATCGTCATTACTTTATTTTCACAATTTCTACCCCCGACCAATTTAAACAAACTCGAAACCAAGAAACGGACGTCCCAATCTAGTTCGCTGGTAGGGTTCAACTGATTTGCAATTCGTCTTTAAAGGGCATATATCCACAGACATAATACTTTTAAGTAGATGATGTAAATGTACTATTTCATTTGCGGAATTATAACTTAACATTTTCGATGCGAATAATGCGTGGCGCTATATTGCTCGGTGTGAGGCTTCGTTGATCATAATGTATTTTAAAATTAAAGTTAAATATTACCTTCGTTGTTTATAATCTTGTATAACGTTATGAGTGTGATTGTTCTAAGTTAGGCTGCCGTTTATGTTGCAAAAATGAGTCGGCAGTCGAAAATGCCTTATCAGTAGGTCAACCATGAGTTTGTTGCACGTATTTACGCGAGGGAGGACTTAAAATATTTGTATGGAAATCGTCGGTTCCCCGCTAGTGAGTAATGTCAGAAAAATTCATGGTTGGCCTACAGGTCGTAACTGGTGAAGTATTGTAAAAACTCGGAAACTTTTCTGATGTCACAATTTGTAAAAAAATACGGTATTTTAGCATAATTAATTAATTAAATAATACAACCCAGCAGTCACACAGATAATCTTGATCCCAACTGGGTAAAGCTGTAGCGTGACTCGTGGGTATCAGGAACTCGTGAGGACCTTACGGTCCCACAACAGCCAATACCGAAACAAATTTGTATAGATCACACAAGTGATCTCGGTGAGGGAAACGAACCCACAGCATCTCTTTACTCTCCCGGTTACTCGCCCGTTGCGTCACGAAATTCACGGACACTGTATTTGTTGGAATTTGCATCGCGTCATCTACGTAGCTTAGTTCTATGTCTGTATGTGAAACTTACTGCGGAAGGTTCAATGTTTACCGTCATCCCTCCAATCTGAAACAATCGAGAGGGCTTCCGACCCAGCCCTTTGTGATCGTTGTTACAGTCCTGCTTGTTACGGGTTTTGTGAACATTCCATATTTTACTAATTTTGGGACGGATTTTCGCTTTTATGATTATAGGGTTGCGCGTAAGGGATTTTTTTAAATTTAAGAGTACGTCTAATACAAGACGAAACGAACGAAATGCAAAAGCAAACTGCCACTTTACGTTTGTTTTCTGTGAGAAAATGGTATCAAACCGGTTGAGTCGGTTTATTCGTGTTATAGTAACTGTCTAAAGCGTGGCTCTGCCACTCAAATCATAGTGTACAATGAAATTAAGACATTGAAATAATACTATTCTTACGGATTCTATCACGATTAGGTTTTAATTATTGGGAAAATTATTAATTTTAATTATTATTTTTTTGGGAATAATAATTAAAACCTAATCGTGATAGAATCCGTAAGAATAGTTTTATTTCAATGTATAATATTCACGTAAACTTAAGAAATCAGTATGAAATTAAGACAAATAAAATGTACCGAGAGCTGTGTGTCCACTTCTGCTTAACCGCACCGATGGCTTTATGGTTTGTGATTGCAATTAATTAACATTAATGTTTGGCACTAATTAAGCGACGTCATCGCATCTTGGCTTTTTTGCTGTATCACACCTATCTATCTAGTAAGTGGTTTTACGGCCAAGATAGTTTTGTGAAATTCTACTACACGTCATCATGTGTTCCCAGCGAGCTCGACTAAATGTCATGATTTCAACGAGCTCGATTCGAATACGTCTTCGATAGTTGTTCATGCTCGGGCTTCTCTACTATTAAGCGAATATACTACTTGAAACTTAATATATTCTAATACCACTCCCAATTCTCCGTTTATTTGTAGTTATAAAATACATTTTATTAGGGAGAGGCGATAATGCCACGAAACAACATTACCACGACCCCAACCCGATACACCGTATAATAAAAATCGGAAAGAAAAACACCCAACCTCCAGGAAAAGTGAACTTTATTTGGGCAACGTGATTACCTTCGTATAGACAAGGTAAGGTAAATATTTAATTGAGTAAGCGAGGCTAATCTCACAAGGCAGTTTAGACCCTGCCGAAGGGCTGGAGGGCAGGAGGGCCGAGGGGCCGGAGTATTTACAGAGGCGCGAGGACAGCTACGTGGGAACAGAAAAATTGTATTAAAATATTAAGAGGGTAAAGTGCCGGGAATGTGGTTTTCTTGCTGACGTGAAACGCTCAGGGAGTGGGCGTCCCTTAATATATCTAATATACATGTAAGGGGTTTTGCGACACGGTTTGAGGATATAGGAGTTTTGGGCAACATTACTGCTTTTCAATTTTTAGGCGTATTTTTTTCTAACTAAATTGTCCTCATTGTCGCCTTCTTTGTCTAGTGGCAGCGTATATGAGCTATGAACTAGAGAGTCATTGGTTTCAATTTCCAGAAAAAGAGAGAGAGTCTTTTTCCGGGTACTGGATCCCCAAAAGCGGGTTGACATTAGACAGACAGCCAGTCGTAAAAAAACTATGCCGAATTCTTTCTGCAATACGCTTAAAAAAGTGTGTTGACCTTATATTTATAATTAGTACACAAGATTACGTTTGAATACTAAAGGTGTAGGCAGAGTTTAAGTGGTAGAACCACGCTGTAGACAATTACGTCTACAGTACGAATGTGCCGGCTCGACCGGTTTGATACCACTGTCTCACAGAAAACCGACGTAAAGTGGCAGCTTGCTATCGCGTTTCGATCGGTGAGCGAGATTTCCGGTGGCCTAATTACCCCCCCCCCCTTCACTTTCCCAATCCCTATTTCCCTCCCTTTAGGTTTGCAACGCATCCATGATGATCAGATGACCAATCTGCTCGTTTGCCAGTCTCTGCTATATAAAAAAAACCTGCCTTTATTCAACCTTAATGTGGGGTCGGCACACTTTTCGAAGCATGTTGCAGAAAGGATTTAGCTTAGTTTTTACGACCGGCTGCCTGCCTGATGTCGGTAAACAACTAGTATCAAAATAGCACAGCCAAAGTCGAATGGAGCCCATAGAGCACAGCCAACCGCATGTCATATGCATATGAAAACCGAAACCCATATGTGGTGAAACCTCAAAACACATTAAAGTCGCCTCACGCCTGATGACGTCACCGAGCGCCATTTTGCACAGCAAACCGCATGACAACACAATGTGCATGTATGATTGCATAGGTATGTATGTACTTCAATGGATATAATATAGGTAGGTAAATAAATATATACTTAATGTCACATCCCTAGTCCTGACCCCTCACTAGGACTAAAATCTATAGAACGAACTTCGACTAAGTCTAAGTCAAAGAAACGAACTCCGTGAGGATTTGGAATTTTTAAATCGACCTTCGACCTAGTCCCAGCCATTTTTTAAAATAAGAACAGACTGACAGACAGACTAAGAAAATATTTTCTTTCGTTCTATAGATCTCAGCCAAGAGTACTGTGGGTATCAGAAAATACGAGAGACTTTCGGTCTCACAGTACCCAGATCCTGAACAAATATCTATGGATCACACAAATATTTGTCACGGTGCGGGAATCGAACCCGCAGCCTTTCCCTTCACAGCCTACTCGCCCACGGAGGACAGAGGAAACTGTATGTCTAAGGCTGTGTGTGTTAGATATTTATCTATGCACTTGTTTATTGTATAGCTTTTTTGGTAAGTCCGCCCGCGTGGAAGATTTTATGGAACCCCACTCACTTTATATCGCGAAAATCTGCAGATTTGCGTACATAACATTAAAATCTGTTGTGGTTTAATAAACTGAATTTTCCAAACGCGTTGCCAGAGGCGCCTTATATTTTAAGGCCGGAATAACGCCTGGCAGAAAGAAAGAAGTTGCAAGAGGCGCCTTGTTATTTATTGCCTAAAATGCAACAATATAGCTGCCAATTGAACTCATGTAGATTTTTGTTTTGTCCTTTTTTGGCAATTTTAGTCGTGTAGTCAGGAATTACGAGCACAACTAACTGAGCGACATATTGTTAATTCAACAAAACAATCAAATAGAGACAGGATAGTTCAAACAAACTTATCCAACAAGAGAGAGACCACAATAAACTGAAGCAAATTGTTCAAAACGGTTCGTGGAATTGGTAATACTGGTGTTTAGCGTTTAGTCCGCAATCCGCCTCCACATAAACGCTTTTAATTACGAGACGAAATTGAGCGCAACGTTCTGATTTCTGAGCTATAGTTTTCGCTTGAAACTCGATGACAAAAGACAATTACAATACAACTCACGCCTCTTATCCTAATGGGACAGGCAAATGCGCAACGAGTGCCTTTCCGCGAAGTTATTGCCGTACCTTGATGTTATGGGGCGAGCCTATCGCCATATGAGACACAAACTCCGAAGTCTAGGCTGATACTTAGCAAAAAATAATTAAAAAACATCCAATAGTCACACACATAGTCCTGACCCCACTTCAAGAGACAGTCTGGTGTCATATGTTTTATTTTTTTTTATAGCAGAAACTGGCAAACGAGCAGATGGGTCACCTGCTGGTAAATGATCTCCATCGCCCATAGACACCCAAGACACAAAAATAATCATGGTTACGTGGCCGACCTAAAAGGAGGGAATGCAAGGGGATGGAAGAGGGATTGGGAAAGGGAGGGGGGAAATGGGCCACCGGAAATCTTACTCACCGAACGAAACGCGACAGCAATCTGCCACTTTACGTTACTTGGTTTTCTGTGACACAGTGTTATAAAACCGGTCGAGCCGGCCCATTCGTGCTGTAGACGTAACGGTCTACAGCATGGCTCTACCACTCATATATATCAGAAACTACAAGAGACTTCCGGTCTCACTACACCTTGACCTGAAACAAATATTTGTGTGGCAAACAGCATTAGTAGTGATGGCGTAGCAAGCAGGTAGGCTGGTAGATCAGGTCCCACTTAAATCCCAACCAGCATCAATTACATCTTTCTGTTCCAATTTTCTTAATCTGGGAGTAGCGTTTGCGAACCACAGAAAAAATCTTCAATAAGTTCCTAGACCGTGACTGACCTGTGTATGGGGTTGTGCATGAGCAGTGAGATGTGCTCGTACAGCGAGGTGGAGCCTCAGCGTGAGGTGTCCATGTGCGTTGGCGGCCCTGCAAGCCCAGCGGCCTCCGTCGGCTACCTCCGCCCGTCGGATCCCCAGCGCTTCGTGGGTCCTCGTGTACCGACCGCCACCCTCCCCGTCTCTTACTTCGCGGAGAACTCCTCCAGCTGTCTCTCTGTACCATCTGGAACAAAGAGTATAACATACATACATAGACTCACGACTTTTTTAGGAGTAGGCAGAGACAACGGATTTCCATTTGCAAGATCCTTGCTTGATGTTTAATTCAGACAGAAAGATTTGATTGGTGATTTTGGTTTATGGTTGGATAGATAGTTAAAAATTAAACCAATTTATTTATATTTACCCAGGAGTTTCTATTCGTCCGATTTTATGGTAAGTGGGCATATATAGAATGTTGCATGTCGACTTTTCTTTTTGTGTAAGGTTAAAACTAGACCAGTCTATCGATATGTTCGGCTCTTTAAGAGAATCGTAATTATTAAGTAATCTTTGAGTATATCAAACTGTCACTCAATTTAGTAAACACAGGACTAAGCTCTTCGGCTGGAACGAACACTCAATACTGTAATAACATCGAATTGTTTATCAATATTAATAAATTCATGAATTTAAATAACACGAAACTGTATGCTCTGATAACTGTCAATGGATAGATAAATTAAGCCCCGTCAATGCCGTGGGGATTAAAAATGTTGCATACAAACAGATTTACAAATGAGAGAGAATATTGGGTCTTATTACTTATAGCAACAAGGTAGGCAGAAGCGCACTAGCGAACTAGAGCACCCACATCTCGCCAAGCTTAGTTCTGTCTCAAATGTGATGGGAGGCGAGTCTATCGCTATATCGGGCACAAATTCCAGACTCCGGGCTGATACTGAAAAATTCAATATTACTTTGCCCGACCCGGGAATCGAACCCAAGACCTCAGGACGATAGTCGTACCGCGTACGCAATACCACTACGCCACCGAGGCAGTCATATTACACATCAAACAATTTTGATGCTATAGTTCACTCTCTATTGATAAATTCCACGCAAATAAAAGAAAATAATAGTTAAGGCATCCACAACTACATCCCCAACGAATAATAATTATGCAGCTAACAGAAATTACACAGATAAACAAGGACGATTTGTTATGCATCGTCGTTGCAGATAAACGATATGTCAAAATTATGCAGTTGAATTTATAATTTAGACTTTCAGTTTAAAAATATTTGATTAATGAATGAGACCTGCAATTAAAACAAAGTTATTGTAGACAATTCTTGTGGTTTTGTAAAAGTGCGAGTGTTACCGGTAATTACGTTTTTATATAAATAGGTCAGAGTTTTACACAGATTTATATGAGATTTTTGTTCGCAGGCCGTTGAAAAATATTCAATCTCGCCAACACCACCCAGTATGATAAAGTAAGAAGCTACCTTTTATTCAGTAGAGTCGAGCAGGATAAAGTACGAAAATTATGTGTATTTTTTATAACGGGATGTTATACTCTAGTTCCAATTTTCTTTATTAAAAATATGTATAGTATGCTATAAATAGCTGTACCACGCACTGTGGAGAGGTATTGAGGGGCTCTTACTGCTTTTGTGCTGTAGACTATAGAGTACCCCAGTCCGCGAATTCGCTGGCTTTATTTGAGTAATTTTATACAATGCCTGTTTACATAATAAAACCATTAAGATCAACGTTATGTTCCCACAAATATTATTGTATATGGTAATATAAAACTTTGTCTAGATTGAGTGATATACACATACATTGTTTGAAGGGAAGCACTACTTACTTACGGACTTTTAATTTTTGAAGGTGTGATCAATTTAGCGTTTAATTAATGCAATATTGTATAGACACTGTCAATAATTTAGAATTCTGAATCGAAATTTAAATGACTAGAGGGCACTTTTATCTTGCTTTTTGTCGCTAAAAGCATTTGATAACTATAACGTCTAGCGCGAAGTAATTGATTCTGTCTTCTGATTAAAGTAAGATTTGACAGTTTAGGTTATTTTTTTTTTTCAAAAAACTGGTTCATCAACAAACCAAAATATTTTTTTAGATTGAGGTTGTTTCAATTTAATTGTACCAGCCTTTGTTACCGGATTTTTTTATTAATATAATATACAAAACATGCACAGTGCCCCGGGTCAGTGCTCGGCAGACTACAGAGGGCGCGGTTGCTAGGCGACGGCACGCCTAACTCCCAGTCATTAGGCACAGAAAAAACAGAAAGTGTTCCCGCGTTTGTAAAGAATTTCCATCCCATTCCGCTGAGAGGATGGAAATGCGCTAGATTAAAATGTTACTACTGCAATTACAAAAAATCCTTTGTTCCGCTTTTCTGGGGAATTGTGAAAGCTAAAATGATTACACTTTGTAAAGAGATTATATTAATTAATTGATTTTCTAAGAAGAGTGTCATTTAAATTAAAGTGTTGTTTAAGGAACATCATAGATTTATGATGGGGTGGGACGGAAAAAAAATGTTTGTTTTTGACTTTATGCCCCTAGAGGGCGCCTTATGTAATTTAATGTAACGTCGTGATAACCAGCGGACAACCAAGACGCTTCCAACGACATCCCATTTGTCCAATTATTATAAGCAGTTTTTAAGATATGGGGGAACAGATGAACATACATCCATATGTACTCACATGCCGGTCCTTTTTACTTCGCCGTAGTCGGGTAATTAAAAAACAAGACTACATTTTCTGACAGATTTTTATAGCACCGACTGGCAAACGAGTAGGTAGACCTGGATTACCTGTTGGTAATCACCACTTCCCACAGACATCCACGATCACCCAACTCAAATCTCACTCTTCCAATAAAACGTTACAGCAAGATGCCACTTTACGTCGGTTTCAAACCGGTCGAGACGACCGAGCCCATTCATACTTTAGACATAGCGAGGCTTTACGGTAACTCCCTAAGGAAAATTCCACGGTATATCATTAGATCATATCCCTGTCAAAGCATGATTCAACCTAGTCTACGGGCTATAAGCTCGTTATCCATATCTTGTAATGTGGTTGGATGTAAATCAATGAGCCATCGCATGAGTGAGGACAGAGCACTCTCGAGGGGACCACTCGCCGATACTCGACCGATGTCTACGCATGATCGAAGGAACTCGAGAGCGGACGAAGACTGGGATCAGATGTATGGTACAAGCGATGGAAAGTAGCGGGAAGTGTGTAACGACGCATGTCGTGAGATCCATCTCTATAGGAATGTTAAAAAATAACTATTGAGAGAACTTCTTTTTTCTACCTCATCTAAAGTGGCCACTGGGCTTCATAATCAAAACAAGTCAGAAGTCCATACTGCAGATAAAATTTTAATGAGCCTTCTTGCAGAACAATCATTGCCTTAACATCCAGTTAATATAACCGGAGTCCGCATTGTTTCGTAACTAACAAGTGGCGTTCTTTTATTAGTTCTAAGAGTTACCAACTTCGTA